>QDHC01001659.1:245867-275127 GCA_013186455.1 Papilio dardanus tibullus | reverse complement strand
TCCATCACAGGGATCGTCATAAATACGTTATCTATTTAATTTGGATAATGTATATCTTCCCAACTGCTGTTAGTTTTTATTTATTCGCTGATGACTGTAAATGCACAGCAGCGACATATATGTAACAAGTTGCATTCAATGTCAATTACTGGCTCATCCTGCACGTCAATTTTCATTACAAGCGACCTGACAGAGGTCATGACAATACCGGGTTAGGATTAATATTGTTTACATCGTTTACTAGCTTCGAATAATAAGATGCTATTATGTTGGTGGTGTATCTATTTTTGAACTATTTTGGTTTTAATTTCCGACCAATAATTTCTTGGCTTTTATACGCAATTTTAAAAGGGAAGATACTGAAAAGTTGGCAACAGGTCAGGCTACACATGTAACATAAAGAAAATTTGTATAGTATTACTTATTCTACATTATAAGCGATTGATACCCTCGACTATTAGATTGTGTGTTCGACAGGCATACTCATCTGAGCACAGTAATAGTGTGTCATTTGTCAATGTTACCGGAACCTGACCTTAATTGTTAGACATTTGTCAATGTTGCCATTTCTAAGACAATATTTGGCTTCGCAATCGGTACTCGACTCCCTTTGATGTGCCATAAACGTTCCTCCGATTGCAATATCATCTTACATTTGCATACCTATCTATATTACGACATTAATAACAATGAATATTCTCTAGTATATATTAAGATTATTGTATTGCTTGTTGATGAACTCATAGAACAAGATTTTAAGAATAGATTTCAGAAGAAATATTTGTTGACCTAAAACTCTTGTAACTTTAGTAAAATAACTTTTTATACATCCAAGGATATTTTTTGTTTACCTACAGAATATATTTGACGTGTAATTTACCTGAAGATTGTTTAAATATTGTCTACATCGATTATAGATAAAAAAAACTTGTTTCGTTTCAAGCATTTCATATTCTAATATCAAATAATCTTTTGTTTAAAAAGATAGGCAACCCTGCACGCTCCAAAAAGAGATCATATCGTATGATTTATGATGAAAGTAGTTATGTAAATAATTTCTTATAATACTATGCTTTCACTGGGGTCATTGGGTCACAAAGGTAAGGGTGATGCTATCGGTAAATTATTCAAATCGATTACATTGGTAATTTAAAAACAAACAAAAAATAAATAACATTAACAATTTTTGAAAATGTCTGTCCACAAGTTCATCAAAAGCTTCTAAATAGCATGCAAATTTTGAACTCTACAAAACACAGCTTTGAAGTCTGGTAATCCTAGAAAACAATTTTCCCTTTAAAAGGGTATCCTATAGATCCTAAATTCTGAAATATACGATACACTTTTCAATAAGTCTAAACGCGGTCCCGTAGACTGGTTTATCAAATATAAAGCAATATAATTTGTACTTTTATTAGATCTATGTATGTTCAGTAATACAGCGTTCATTGACATGTCACATTTCGTCTTGTCAGACATCAGCGTGTACCTTGCAAGCAAGGGATAATATATTTTATGTTATATGCCATAAAGTCTAACTTTTATTTTATACCCCATTGTACTCTCTTATAGGCAGAATTTCTCCTCACGTATTATCATAAAAACATTTAATTCCCAAGGTAATTATCTCTATACATATTAATGCTTTATAATGTTTGTTGTAAGTCTCCTTTGGTGACGGAATTAAGTAGGTATGTTTTCTTTTTTCTTTATAAACAGGAAGTGACCAAAACAATTTGACTCTATCTTTGTGTTTTTAAAAAATACGCAGTTTAATAGTCGCCAGATTGTAACCGCTGGTCATAAATTCGTCGTCATAACTCGGCGTTTAAGGCGGGCGTTATCTTGCGGTTGCGATAACAGGCCGCGCCTAGCCCCTTCTCACCTTTGATGCCCTTATCAAAAGAAACCAACCAAAATACACTGAAGTGATGTGCCTTTTGAGTTATCGATGAAATTAATGAAAGGAAAACTTGTTTCACAGTCCTATCGTATTTCCTTATATAAATTACTGTAAAATAATACGTTATATACCTCTCTACTTTATAGTATTGCTCACGAATAATAGTAATTGTTTGCTACTCTTTTTTTTATAATTTATGTGTGAGTTAGTTTGTTTTTCATTAATATAAAAAAGTATACTGTTAAGTGTTTAATTTTCTTTGACATGCCTATAATAATAATAAAAATGTTCCTTAACATTGGACAGAATGTCGATATAATGACGCGGTTAATTAAACGTCCCATTTACGAAGGCGTCAAAAAAAAATTAACCTGAATAAATAAATGCTGATGGAAACGTCTTAACGTCGAAGTAATTAAAAAAATGCGAGACGCACGTCGCTTAATAATTTTTTGCATGACATTAAAAATTGCCAATTTATTTGGGACAAGTCGCCACTTTCTTTTTCTTATATTGTAGGTAAAATGTCACAGAATTTTTACACAACTTTGTTTTTTTTTTGGTGAGGCTCTGCGCAGAAATGGTATAAAATTTAAAATAAGTTAGCCACAGATGGCCACGACGAAAAATGCAATATTTTCTAATTTACTCGAAATGCTTTTAAACTTATCGAGCTGCATTTTCTCAACAGATGTTACCTTTTTAAACCAAACATTTATCATTGCGCGGTATATCCGTATGATTTTCTTTAATTTCATTACGACGCTAAATTTCGCTTCTAAATAATAATCCGCAAGCCACGAGGCTGTTTTACGATTCAGATAATAAGAATATAAAAGTTAATTAGGCTACGCTCGCGTTTATACAAACATTTAAACATGAACTTTACTATGTCGTCTTAAAGTCTATTTTTCAACCAAGAGTCTTCTACTAACAAATGTTTTATTCGTATTTATATAGGAGTTTATGGCAATTAAAGATAAACATTATATTGTGGAAAAATGCCGAAATTATTCTCACGAAAATAAATACCAAGTTGTTTACCACTTTCATTTGTTTAAAACTTTTTTCTTAATATAGAGACACTTTAGTTTGCACAAAGCCTGTGGTTTTGAGGTTAACGTATTTATTAAATTTACTTTTTACTATTACATTAGTTACTTTTGAATTTATCATTAGTTTATTACAATAGAAATATTTATGATTTCTTTGTTATATTTACAAAGTGTAACAATTTATTAAAAGGTTGTCGAGAGGTGTAATTGGTACAAAGACAACATTTGATCTTATAACAAGAGAAAATGATAAAGCATCAAAACAATAAAGATATACTTTATCCAATGACGTGTTGTCAACTCGCTTCTAGCGCCCCCTTACGCATCCGTATCACTTGTTGTGCAAACACATTAATTCTGTGAGCCGATGCTCAATAAACTCGCAAATTGTCCCCCTGGGAGCCGGCTCTACGCCACTCAACTTTGACTAACACAACTACATCATTACTAACGGATTACTAAATAATTGATTACTGTTTTAGTATAACTATTTTAGATATGATATCAATTTGTTATGACATCTATGTCTACAGATGGCTGTAAATGTGAATTTGTCCACAAATTGATAAAGCAAAATATCATTATCATTAGCTCACTATACGTCTCCACCGAGGGTCTCGGAGGGTATGCAATATTAGAGGTGACTAGGCTATAGTCAACCATGCTGACCCAGTTCTGCTAAAGCAAAATATGTAATTTAGTACCCTAAAATACGTACAAAACTACTGTTTTAAGAATATTTTTTAATATTCTAGTTTATGATAAATGCGTTCTTGGAGTTACAATGAAAAGTTTGTAGATTTAAATCCATAGTACATTAGCTGATACAAAAACAAGACAGAAAAATCACAAGCTTGCCCAGTTGATAAATTATATTCTCTAATACAACATCTTATATGCTATGTACGTGTTATCGTTTTGTTTTCCCTATAGAATGCCTCAATATGCCGTATATTAGAGTCCCCTTGGCGACATCCCGCGGTTACCCGTCTGAAAAAGCCAACATCCTTTCTCCTCTGATCACGTATCGAGTGTGACTCAAAATTATCAAATTAATGCTATAATTTAGATATTCAAAGTCCAGTTAAGGTTACATCTATAATGAATGGGTTTACATACACAATAAAAATTGTAAAAATATTGGATTTTGAAGAACTATAGCAACATAAGACGATCATTTTGTGTTTTTTCTAAACCATACGATTATTTTTAAAGAATTAAGGAAGTTTTTTTAATAGAAAACGAGCGGCAGGATTTGAAGGTTTTATTGTAAAAATATCAACTTACAAAACATTCAAATACTTGTTTAAACAGTACGATAAACATATTGAAAAATAATTTTACTGACGATGTTGTCACTTTATTAAGCTTTAAAAATAATTGTTTTAGACGTGCCACTAATTTAGCACGTCAATACCGTCATTCAACAGGGCGGGGCCGAGCTAACGTTTCAATCACTCGCACACAGTTTTTGTTTCCCGTGAACCCACTATACCTATCAATCACGCCTAGTTACTTCCATAAAAGCATACTATTGAGTAGATTCTTTTTTTATTTTATATTTTTTTTATATTATCAAGTGGCAAACGAGCAAGCGGCCACCCGAACTCGCCGAAACAGCGAAGCGACCACCGCCCATAGACATCTACGATTGCAGATGCGGTGCCTACCCTTAATCTTCGGAGGAGGAGACGCATACCAAGAGGATAATTCCTCTCCCTATGCGTCCCCTCCCCCGGAAAATCCACTTCCTCTTCCCATCATTTCCTTATAGGAAAAGAATAGGAAGGGAAAGTGGATTAAAAATTAGTCCTCCGGCACCACACTCATTAATATTTTTAATAAAATACCCTTTAGAAATGACGTTTCAAATTTTCATTTAGTCGCTTCTATGTTAAAAAGTTCTGTTCCTGATATTTTAAGCCCTCTTAAGTCAAACACTTTATTTCAGAAATCATGTTGATTTTTCATACAGATGCACTTAATTACATACGAGTAATCAATCAAAGCTTTATTCACATCGTCACGTTCGGATAAAAAATGTAAATGTTATTTGTATTGTAATTAACGTTGAAAAAAAAGCATCAGATTCCTATTAAGATACTGTCGTCGGGGGAAACGAAAAATGAAATATGTTGATGTCAACGCGCTCTCGTTTCCTTACCCTTTTTCGACCCCCTCCTTCACCCCACCACTTCCGGCTTGTTAACGCAATTAGTTTGATAGCGAATGTTTTTCTCTTCCCTTTGACTGAGTTTTCCGATCAAAGATTTATATGTACGGGGAAAAATCGTTCAAATTTTAGGAGAGAGGCAATTACGTATGATTTTGTGTCTTCAAATAAATTAATAAGCTCTTTTTTAGGTTAAGTGTGTACTTATTTGCGATATTTCTGGCTTTTAAATTATTGTTATTTTCCATTTATTAATTTTGTCTCCAATGTCTGTCAGAAAACATATGTGAACATAGAGATGTTTATCGAAGCGTTATGAACAGTGGTATCAAAACTTAATACACCGTTGTGTTGCCTAAATAAGGCCATTTGTGTGTTTGTTTGTGTACAGAGTACAAAGCGTTTGAAGCATCGTCTTTGTGTCCATCCGTTAGTGGGAACTCACGGAGAGCAGTGCGCACTATTGGATTATTTCTGTTCGAATGCATCACTCCTCCCACAATGTTGCCAGCTTTTGAATGCATCTAATCCGTTTCCATCAAAGCGCAGTCCACAGAAGCGTTATCTTCATCATATCATATGTAGATTATTAAAATGTTTGTGTATAACTTCTAATTATTACGCTCTAGTTTAAACCTAGTCGCAATTGGACTAAATGCACTTACGATGGTACAAAAAATATAAATACTCCAAAGACTACTTTAAAAAAAGATGGTCCTTCGTATAAAAAAACTCGAACTTTAAGAACCTAATCAGCTTTATTCTGAAACGAGAATCAGCGTTATCACTGTTGTACCATCTACGTTTGGTACAGGTACATTCATATTTATTCCAAAATACAAAACATCCTTGTTCCTTGTACTCCTTATGATATATAATTTGGTCCAATAAGATCCCTGGTCTATCTTATTTAATTCCGAGTGTCCTCCAGTATCGTATAATAGACGACTTATTGGTCGTCGTTTAACACAGTACTTTATAATTTTCTTCGGAATAAGGAGGATTGTGTTCAATCATCAAAACAATTTTGTTTAGGTACAAATGTGAATTACTTTAAATAACATTTGCACGACCGTTGTACGTCAGATGGTTTAATCCAAGTAAAATATTGTTATTGTGGAGGTAAATTAGTTTTACGTCGCGTTATCTCGCAGTAATGGAGCGTGTTCTGAAGCTGCGTTAACTTTAACTGTTACGTAAACACACCGGTAAGCGCTTGTATGATGTAAGCCGAATAATAATGATTTTAAAGCTTAACCCTATGACACGCTTTAACTTAAGTCTATTAAGATTAACCGCGTTGTTTGTTAGCACTAGTGATCCCTACGAATATCAATGCGATTTCGTTATAAATATTTCCTTCGTAATGTCCTACGCATTACTTTTTTTAACAATTTTATTTTTTTAACTATCGACCCACCCCGCTACGCACGGGTGCAAGTCTGATACTAAATACGCTTCAGAAAAACCGTGAACGTTTTATATAACATAATAATAATAATTGCACCCGTGCGAAGCCGGGGCGGGTCGCTAGTTATATATATAAACCTTCCTTATGAATCACTCTATCTATTAAAACCGCATCAAAATCCATTGCGTAGTTTTAAAGATTCAAGCATATATAATAACAACAAACATAAAAAGCGTTGTTTTGTATAATAGTGTAGATGTAGATTAATATTACTGGAATTAAATATAAATTTATTTTGTGACTATTTTAATCTTTTTTAAAGACGGGTGTTTTCTCACCTCATATGCAGATTAGTACATTGATGGGTGTCTCAGAGGGCGGCTTACGTCCGTTCAGCCAAACGAAGTAGTTCACTGAGCCAGATTATCGCCCATTAGCTCACCCTCTCTAATTATTACGCTTTGATAAATAATTAATTGAATAAATAGTGTAATATTGAATATCGGAAGCGATATGATTAACATTATATTTAAGTTTTCCAAACATTGTTGGGACGCTGGAATATGGACGATTATTTAATTACCACTTTAACAGTCACAAAGAAAGTCTTATTATCAGAAATTTTCACAGCGGCTCACTTAAGCCGGCTACAAACGTTAAGTACAGTTTTAACTGTGCAGTTAAAACTGACGTACAGACGTCAATTTGAACTGTACAGTCGAACTGTACAGTTCTCAGTTTTGCCTACACACGTCAGTTTGAACTGCGCAGTCAAAGTGTACAGTTAAAACTGAGCGTCTGTAACCGGCTTTAGATTTCACTTAAAAACTCAGGGTTCGGTATATATGCCTGTTAACATAAATCTAATATTTTTCTTTTTTGTCCACAGTGAGAGAACACCCGTCGCATCACGTGACCAGATTACGTCACTCGAGGCACCTCGATGGGTACCTGCCCATACACACGTCAGCCGTAAGTTTTGTGACGTCAGCAAACAGCATCCACAATGAAATATATCATCGTAATTCGACATCTCCCCACAAAGCTTCCCCATAGATTGTTTTTATTATTTTCTTGCTTATTCTTAAAGAATAGATGTTTTGCATGAAGATAAAGTAATTTTAAATGATCAAGCATTTTAAGATCTCATTAAAGCTTTCGAGGATGACTGTAAGTTAATATAAATTAATAATAGTGTAAAATATTAATAGTTTTAATAATTTCCAAACGCATACAGGGATTTCGGAAGGTACATAGTAACGTAAGATTTATAATGTGATCACTTTATTACATTTAAGTAATGCATGATTTTTATTTAATAGTTTTGAGTGTGATCTATATCTTAGTTTAATATTTAGATAAATTTTCACTAAGATGTCCCAAAATATCTTCTGTTAAGTTCCATAGAAAGGTCGGTTATTGATTTTTAGTGATAATTTATCACGGACGTATAACTATTGATTAATTAATTTTGATATTGTAATCAATTAAAGTAGATTATGTTGTGTCTAAAATTTGTTACTTTTGTCCGGATGCTTTTGTAGAAATTGTGCTATATTATTTTTTATTTTACTAAAAATAAATTAAGTTGTATACCTATTTTACAAAATAATTATACTATTGTGAGTTTAATTTTTATCACTGCTATTTTAATTGGAAATGTTTAAATTTCTGTCGGCACAAGCCTTTCGCACGTATTTTTTCAGCAGCTAACAAAAACATTGGACAGAGGTAATTTAATTGCTATTGGTCTATTTCTGATAGATATATAAAATTTTTACTATGTTCACATTGATATAAAAAAGTATACTATTTGCATAATGTTACTTTCTAAAAAAATCTGTGAGTTTCCACTTGTAAAAATCCTGTATAAAACCATATCGTTTTTTTGTTTCAAAGAAAATGAAGATGACAATATATTTTTGTACGTGAGGAACTATGGAAATTCACAGTAATTAAACAGATTTAATTCAAGTCAAAGACAACCAGTAAACATTTATCAGCAATAGACCATTAACTCTTCATAAATACTCTGATTAACAAAGCAGGGGCGCGCCCTTACGCGATTTCAGTTCGTCCCCGGCACGTCACCGAAGCTGGCCGTCAAGGACAACCACAAGCCACTGTTCACCGAATGTTTGAACTACAAACCTACGGTGAAGGAGGAACAACTTGTTGGCACATATGTGTTCACGGTGAGTTACGTTACAATGGCCTTACACCTATGAGATACACTTGTATACAACGTATTGAGTCAGTTTTTACCTGAACACCTCAGTAAAAACTTACTGTTACAAGATTGGATACAGTGACTATACTTAACCAACGACGTATCTTTCTTCTGTACGTCATTTTATGTGATGTATTTGGATTAGATAATATTGAAATTCAATTCTATTATCTGAACAGTAAAGATAAACTTGTTTACTTTCCGTTTATTGAACATATATTTATCATCATTGGTCAAGTGTAAGCAGGAAATTACGAATGAACGGTTCCTCGAAACTTATCGGACATATCCGATTCAACGGACGAGTCAGTTGCCCGTAAGACTTCACGATCCAAATATTCTGGAATATATTATCTGCCCAACGTCAAATGTAATATCAATATTCCGAAGAAAACAACTATTGTACGTCTACAAAGGTCTACGAAAGGAAAACGTTTAGAACGTTACTTCAATATGGATTTTCATTACAGTTTTGACCTTAAATGCTTAATAGACCAAAGCAGCACATCGCTACTGCACACTAGACCGTTACAATATCGCGACCACACTGAGGATGCATAAACGAAACTGTATAATTGAAAATAGAATGTTCTAACCGTTAAATAATTCCAGGTGCATGCAGAAGACAGGGATCCACCCGACATGGGTGGTAAAGTCACGTACAAATTCGTCTCCACTCCTGGTGAGAAAGAGAGGTTTCACGTAGACCCTGAAACGGGAGAAATTACAACAGCCGATGTAAGTATTTGTTAGTTAAAGAGTTAGCATCTTTTACTACTTATGATTCATTAAACACAACGAAGAAAAAATATTTTCATTAGCGAAACTGTTTCCCTCTGTATATTTCAAGATATTATCTATGAATTTTTATCACCTTACATAGGGCTTTGATGGAACAAAGGTAAGTTATCTGCAATCTTACTTAAACGAACTATTTATAACAAAATATGTAACTATAGGTTTTCGACCACGACGAGCCGTCACGCGAAAAGGAAGCATACATAACGGTACGAGCAAGTGACAACGGCCAACCACAGCTTGATGACGCCTGCACTATCAAGATTCTTATCGAAGACATCAATGACAACCAGCCGGTCTTCGATAAAGTTGTGAGTATAGCAAAACTAACAAGTCAAACATTAGGGCTAGATTTAGGAAACGCTCTACCCCTATATTAGGTATAGAAATAATTATTATGGTTATTTCGAAATAGTTCAGATTTCCTAAAAAAGAAATAATCGCCAACAATTTCTTCTAACCTTAATACTCTGCATTACAATTCTACTTTTACTTTAACATTGGAATGTTTTTGAGAATTGTATAATTACGGCATATTTAATATGTGTTTGAAATTTTAGGTCTCACATTGGAATGGAATGTGCATTGTTTAATCATTTTATACCTATATTTTATTGTCCTAATAATTATTTGTTTGTGACTAACTAAGAATTCGTCCACTAGCCTCAAACCGTGGCGCAGACTTTATTAACTCTTGCCTGTTTTTCGAAGGTCTTCCGTGGAGACGTTTGGAAGGTTTGTCTAAAAGAGCAGAGAATTTCACAGAAAGAGAGAGCGTTTCGCACAAAAATGTTTAAATTGACACTGTTGATAACTAACATTCGATTGTTACCATTGCTATTGTTTTTAAATCCGTAGATTTTGTTGTATTGTTGGATGTTGAGGAAGCCCTGGTAACAATCGATACTTGAGAACAATTTGAATAGCGTTCTATTTCTATTGCATGTTGCTGCATGATTTAGGATCGTAAGCCGCCGCTCAAGGCGTTATCGGTAAACAATCCTTCATTCTGTGTTTGTATTCACTTATTTTGCACATTTGTAGTCGATGTGTTTTTTTAGCTAGGCTGCTCTTTCCCCTTAGGTGCATTTTATCACACTGCACGATTATTATTATTTCAAATAAGAAACTTTCTCTAAGCTTTGGGCATGCTTCGCGTAGAACATGTCGAAGTGAAATATCATAATAAACTAATATAGAAGCTAATGTGTGTCTATTTCTAAAACAGATATTTTAATGTCATTAAAATTTTTGACCATAAAAAAATTATCAGATTTTAACATTACTTATTGATGAGTTGTTATTTTTTGTTTTCCGCCACGTACTAAATTGTTCTATCAAGTTCCAAAATGAAGTAATTTAATGTTTAACCCTCTGTCCAGTCGTATTCGGAGTCTGTGCCTCAAGACTTGCCGAGCGGTCGCGAAGTGATGAGGATATCAGCCACTGACATCGACGACGGGAATAACTCCATCGTCCACTACAGCCTCGACACCAACTCTCCGGACCAAGCTTACTTCTATATAGATCCAGATAACGGAGTCATCTTTTTAAATAAAACAATCGATGTAAGCATTAACCATTTTGTTTTAAATAGTTAATTATTGTTATTAAATACTCACTCCTGTTAACCGCAGAGACAAATATGCCGAACATACCTAATTGTAATGCTCCCAAATTAATTTGGGATATGTAATTGCTTACACAAAATGTGTTAAATCAAACATTTTGTCCTGTTAAATAATAAATTTAATATTATTGGATGTTTCGCGATGTTCATTTTTATGGATCAGCAAAGGATCCACTGGTTTGGCTGGATTCCAAATATAAAATATTTTAGGTTCCCTTTAATATCGCTCTACGATCTCTGCGGCATCGTAAACGGGAAAATATCGTTACAATAATTGTGATTTTGATGTTACTCCCGCAGAAAGTTCCCGGTTACAAATTTAAGTTGAGTGCCATAGTGAAAGATATGGGCGATCCGCCTCAGCAAAGTTCGATTACTTTAGACATTCAAGTCATAGAGTCGAACAAGAAAAGCCCGTCCTTCATAGAAGTTCCCGATGAACCGATAAGATTAAAAGAAAATTACGCTGACTTTAACACTCCCATAGCTACAGTCAGAGCTGTGTAAGTATTATTGCTGATATCATTTTTATGGCAATATCATTAATGCTTATTTTTCTACTAATATATTTCTTTTTAGATCAAATATACCTGAAGAGAAGAAACTGCAATTCGAATTAGTTATGGGTCAAACAGAACAAACGAATAAATGGCACACATTTGTATTAGAGCCCGAAGCTGATTCCGCTTACATAAAGCTCGGTAATCATTTGGATTACGAGAAAATCACTGATTATACATTAACTGTCAGAATACAGGTGAGAATTTTATATAGTAAAATAGAAGAAAATATTTTTTTCTCTTGTTTTGATTTTAATTTAAAACTGTTTACAGAATAATTATAAATTAGCTGCAGAAACAATTATACAAATAGAAATTGAAGACGTCAACGATAATATTCCAATATTCAGCGAAATAAGATCGGGCAGTGTCCTAGAAAACGAACCGCCTGGCACTCCCGTTATGCAAGTTCGAGCATTTGACGCTGACGGCACTTCAGCCAACAATCAAGTGACTTACGAGCTCGGAGACCCGTCCGATCCTTTCGCTATCGACAGCATTACTGGCAACATAACAACACTAAAGATGTTCGATAGAGAAGAAAGGAGTTTCTATAACATTAAGATTATTGCAACCGATAATTCCGAATCGGCTCTCATACCAGGAAAACATAACGCCGGACAACAAGTGTTCCTTATCGAAATCGCCGATAAAAACGACAATAGACCACATTTCACACAAGAAACTTATGTCGCCGAATCAATTGCGGAAAATGCAAATATAAACGAATTGGTCACGCAAGTCACTGCTGTGGATATTGATACAGGTGATTACTCTACAACTTCATTCAATACATTATGAATCGTAACAGACAAGTCGATATTAATATTTTTTTATTATTTATCACGCATTAAATAGCAAGATCCTTACTGAATTTATCTGTCTGTCCGTCAACTAGCCTACTAGAATATCATATGATTTATAAACATTCCCATTTTATTATTCAAAACGTAATTATTTGAAGAAACAAGGCTTCAAGGTTGTTACATTCCGTTTTAAATGGGATGGTTGTTCATTTATTTCAACAAACTCAAACTTAGATCCAACCCACGCTTAACAAAACATTCAGTGTGCGATCCCGATTCAATGTGGGCGGTGAGACCTTGACATTTGTTATCTTCGTAAAACGGAACGTTTGTTTTGTATTTTAAGGAATCCCAGAAACTTTGTAGCCCCGAGTTCGAGTTACAAGTCTAGACTAGACAAACTTTTCAAGAATTGTTTTGAAATTACTATTAAACTCGTTAGAGATGTTTATTGGAGGTACATTTCACATGCTAGGAACTTTATAAATTGTTACTGATGCTGCAATCATCCTTTAATTATTTTTAAAACTAGCTGTTCTTCGCGACTTCATCTGCGCGGAAAAACAAAGTATAGCCTCAGTTACACGGTGATAACATAGCTTTCTAACAGTGATAGAATTTTTAAAATCGGCCCAGTATTTTTTGAGTTATTTAAATACAAAGTTTCTCTCTTTATAATATTAGTATTGATTGATTAAGATTTACTAAGGCCTAAGACCTTTAAAAGTATTTAAAGTAGTATAAATAGTAAGTGTTATTTTTTTCTGGCAATAGCGTCCGTGGTAACATACAGCATCGTAGCTGGCAACACTTACGATGCTTTCGTCATCCGCAACTTCACCGGCGAGATTCGTGTCAACAACGAACTGGATTACGAGAACATAACTAGCTACAGTCTTGATGTCAAAGCTTTCGATGGATTATTTGAAGATTATGCTAAAGTCATCATCAATATTGAGAATTTAAATGATAATCCTCCTGTTTTCTTGGCAAATTACACTAAAACTATCGAAGAAGAGAAATTATACGAAGGATGTATTGTTAAGGTAATTATGTTTAAATAATTTCTATGCCAATAAAATTTGTATAACGCTATGATGACATCAGGGGGGTTACCCAAAGTACATTCGCTAGGAGCGATTCTTAGCGAACGTCAAAAATATATGAAACTGACAATGATGTCTGATATTTCACACGTGATAATCACATGACTTATCGAATCTCACTGCCAGTTTTTTACATTTTTGTCGATTCCATCGATGATATTGCCATTCCAAAGATACTTTGAATAGCCCCCCAGGCATTTCGAAATATCCATAATAACAACCCAATTCTTCTCAGGTCGAAGCCTATGATCCTGATATCAAAGACCGTAACGCGCCACAGAATATAGTCTACTCTCTAGTCAAGCACGAACAGAAAGAGTTTCTGCAAATAGACAATGATGGTTGTCTTCGTCTTACGAAACCATTGGACCGGGACCAACCTTCAGGGTTTACAAGGTGGCAGATACTCATCATGGCGGCTGACCAGGGCGGCAGGCTGGGTTCTGACAGCTTACGGTCCACCACTGAAGTTATATTGGAGCTGACGGATATCAACGACAATGCACCATTCCTTACCAACGTGAGTAAAACATTTTAATACTTTAGTTCCCCGATATCCATCAAAGTGCTTAATATTCCTTTGATGATCAGGATCGTGAAAAATGGAGATCCGTTGTCTCTGCCTACCCCTCTGGGTTACGGGCGTGAGTTGTGTTGTTTTTGTTTGATGATCGATAATAAACCTGGCTTCCATTTGAAGTTCCTAGTCGGTGAAAAAATATCGTCCTTTTTTTTAATTTCTTTATTATGTTCCTTAATGGGTACATGTTATTACAACTTAATTTCCAAGTCGTTCGCGGCGCTACGTTAATTACACTTTTTTGTTGTATAAAATGCACGCAATTTCGCCTTGTCGGTTACACTCCCCCTGTTCTTTATAGTTTACTTTAAGAATTGCCACGGGCGTAAATTAATAGCCAACTCTTGTAAAGGTTTGCTGTCGAGAACAACCAATTGATAGACTTTATTAAATAAAGTACCCGTGCTTTCTTCGCAACGGCTCCCTAAGCAAATATTACTCTACCGATTATATCGCAACTTCTTCGAAAAATAACCATTTCCGTGGTATTTTTGTACTGATAACCTTTGCTCAGTTTTAAAGGGAAGTACCGTTTCTATGTGTGACATACTATAAAAGTAATAACAAAATAAGTAATAAAAATAATGTTCGAATAATTGTTACTCAAACTAATTAATATACTAAATAAACGAATAAAATTAACAAACGAGCATCACCTTTTCGGGCAACTTTCAACTCGATAAAGTCAGAAGCATCTGTTTCTTTTACTTAAACTTCGGCTACAAGAAATTGGGCCAGCCGCCCCAACTTTTGCACCCCTAATCTACCTGAACTCGCTTTATGAATAGAAACGTTCAAGAAACTGTGAACAACAATTTCATGTGGAAGATTGCTAAAAAACAATCTACCATTTTTTGGTAAAATCTTGGTCATCGCAACAAAAAGCCAAATAAACGAGTAGGTAAATATACTCCCAGTCTCTTATAACGGTCTCGTATTTCATGATTAAGAGGGATTGTTCAACGTGAGTTGTTCCGCCAATTTTTTATGTAAATTCCATCTCTTTCCGTATATTCTATAGACTAGATGTTCCCGCACTTCGCTTCTTCATTGCTTTAACGATTATGTGTAATGATTTATTCGGCAGTTACCCGCGCCTGAAACTTTTCCATTTCTTTAGAAGACGACCCAATCTTTTTTTTCTATTCCGTTTTTTTTAGGGCGTATATAACTGTGATTTGTTTATTAAAACCTATGAACACTATAGTAACTTTTACCTACCAAGTTATTCCTTCGTACATATTAAAGCCAAGTAACTTGTAAGTTAAAGCGAAGTCAGTAAAGTTAGCGGACGTAATCAATTAATCTCAGACATGCACACTTTCCGATAGAAAATAAAGAACCTATTTTCCGTATTACAGGAGAACGCCAAGTTTTTATAGAGTTAAAAGTTCGATACTTTTGCTACATTGAAATATTGAAGTTTGCTTTGACTCTGACGTTTAATCCTATGGGAAGCGAACGCAAGTTTGACATATAGTTCACAGAGGTCGATAACCTCATGTTCGATTAGTGTACATTTATCGACTTAATTATATTGAACGAAGCGTTATTTTTATTTGAGGTTTTGATAAAAACAACTGCTATTAAGTCTTGTTCGCTCCAGGATAGTATTTTAGTCGAGTAGCAAGTAGCATTTATAACAAAGAATTTACTACTGTTCGGACTCGTTTAAGCCTAAATCTACCCACTAGGTTAGTAATTTAGTAATTAAACGTGTCCGAACAGCAACATTTTAGTAGAATAGATTAATGAATCCTTTGTTCGGATACTTGCTACTCGACTAAAATATTATTCTAGTGTGTACAAGGTTTTAGTGGCAATAATATTTTTAGTTTTGTTAAAATCATTGTTTCAAGCACCTAAAAACTCCATAACTATGTCAGTAATCATAATATAGGTATACATTAGTCCGCAGTATAACTTTAATTATTCAAGCCTCGCAGTGTCTCAGTAGAACATAGACATTAAGACAGGAGCCACCGGAGGGCGCCACTCGCCGCCCGAGAGACTTATTCCAGACTAGCTTATGCTAATAACTTTGTCTTGGAATATATTCACTATATTTCTATTATCACCCTGCTACTTTCATCCCACTTGTTTATCTTTTGACAAATGTTATTAGTGTAAATCTTTTCCAAAAACCATGTCAACTTTTCAATTAAATACAAAAAAATATATAATAAAAAATCGTTCAATATATCCGTAAATCAGTGAACCATACTTCCATTTACTGCTGTATCTGATATGTAGATTAAAACAATGTTATTATAGATATTTTTTAAATTTTCTATCGTTTAAGTAACTCTATTTCACGTAACATGTAACCAGAGAGAAACCGTACTAAAGATTGGTCCCGAATTTTTCCTTACATTAATTTTTAGTCCAAATTTTTTTCAACAAATCGAGCTCCAACAAACGGGGAACTGGTAAGAATAACAATTAGATTCCAATCTCCCCTAATTGTAAAAGCATTGTCCGCTGGGTAACTTTGTATTATGCGAGTTTCACACCAAGGCAGCAGGAAGAGCAGTTGTTAAGTCCAGTATCGACATTGTTTGCGCACACTTATTGACAATATTGAACCGTCTACAGACGCTCAATTTTAAATGCACAGTTTTAACTGTACAGTTAACTGCGCAGTTAAAACTTAACGTGTCTAGACAAAACTGAGAACTGTAGAGTTCCACTGCACTGCAGTGTGCAGTTTAAATTGACTTGTATAAGTCAGTTTTAACTGTACAGTTAATAAACGTTTGTAGCCGGCATTGTACTCTTCTGTCTCGGCGTGTTAGTCTAAGTTTCACGTGGTGTTAAAAGTGCTATAAAAGCACCTGGCCAGATAACTTAGTCGTATTTTACTGTTCTGCTATGTATGTTGCCTTTGTGTGAAACAAGCATAAACGCGAATTTAGGCAGCGGGCGCGGGTCCTCTCCTTGCCGGATTAAGACGGCATTATCTAACTTGGAGTGACGGCAATTCATTCATCCTCCGAACTGATGGCTCCCTTCGATACGACTCAGCATATTCCTTTAGATTTTATCGACTTCCTTAAAATTGGTTTAACTTTGAATGAATTATCCCTTTTCAGAGTTTTAATGCGAGTCTGACGTTGCTTAGAATCAGAAATTCTTGCGGATGTCTTTCATAAGCCCTGTTTTAATCTTTTAATTTTCATTCGTTCTTCTCAATGAGCAAACCAACCAAAATACATTTTGCTGACGCAAGCTGTAATTCTACTACGGATAAAGGAGACTCAAAATACCATTTCTTTATTATTAAGATTTTATTCAAACAAAATCTCTAACCGTATATTTCAAAGTATTATTTATGTTACTAGATAATCTATACTATAATATTCTAAAGACAGAAACTTGGTATTTTTGTATTTTTGTGTTTGTACTGGGCTGATTTCAAAAATTCTTACACCATTAGAAAGCTGCATTATCCCCGAGTAACATAGGCTTTATTATTTAATTCAACGCGGACGAAGTCGCGCACAACGGCTAGTAGCTAGATAAACAAACATTTCTAGATTTTTAAATATTCTGAAATAAAAAAGTTTCGACGTAACAAAGCGTAAGATATTGTAATATAATGTCTTTCATTTAAATAACTAAAAGCTTGGATAACAAAAATATCGTTGCTTCTTAAAAACTTTCAACGTTTATTCTTACGAAGAGTTTAAACATTACAGTTATTTCCATAGTTAACGATGCAGCAACCGACGTACAACTACTTCCCAGCGACTTCGCTGATGTTTTTTAACAATTCCCTTCAAATGTTCCCTCGGAGCGAAGTTACAGAGTAAAATGAACGCTGTGCAACTTACCGCCTTTTGCAAATAAACAAAATATGTTGATGAAACTACGCGAACACTTGCGCCATCTCGTGACCGTAAGAAAGTTATGACAAGTAAATAAAGATAGCAAAATATTTAAGTAAGAAAGTATTTAAGTACTTCTCTTACTTAGAAACTCTTAACATGCCATTCGGGCATCTTAAAACTATAACGTAACATTTTCTTTAGTTAGCTGACTTAGTTAGGCTTCTGGGTTTCTTTGGAAAGCTGGGTTGGCTGGAGTGATACAAGACCTGTTCTTACGCAAAATACGGGCCAGTCGTGGAGCTGCGGAAACATAGCCCCTATTACTACTACTACTACTAGTTAACTGACTTGTAAAAATAAAAAAACGACAACAGAGGCTTGACCAAAGTATATTTCGATTGACGATATCGCTGATGGAATCAACAAAAATGTTTACAATTGACACTGACAAATCATGTGATTGTCACGTTTGAGATATCGAACGTCAATGTCAGTTCCATACATTTATGATGTTCGCTATCGAAACGCTTTGGGTAAACCCCCGAGTTCTTTACGGAAATCAACACAGCACTGAACAAATTCATTTCATTGTTTCGCAAATTAAAAACCTTTATATTTGCCAAATCTTATTTTGCAATAATTTGAATAAGTATTACTAGGTACACCTTTCAATTTTCGTTCGTTACCAAAATGCCAATTAAAATCGGATAAGTTAGGATTTTGAATATTGAGCTTTGTCCAACAGAGGCCGCCTGAGGTCCTATGACCTAGTATTAGATTAAAACCACAGCCTAGCCCAGTTATGAAGCCTCACTTTGTAACTACAATACAACAGTACAAACGAAAATGTTTTGATATCTTGTTTTACGTAGTTATAGAATGCTTTACAATCATTTACATAATTCGTAGAATAATTTGCCGAAGATATAATAAAAGATATATTTCCAAGTTATACTAAGAAACTACTGAACTCTTCAAAGTCTTGTATTAGTTGAAAACAATATTATTCACGAATGTACCTAAACTTATTTGTAATACCAATGTAATGACATGTAAATGTTTTTTTTTTATAATACAAAGTGGCAAACGAGCAAGTGACCACCAGGATTCGCTGAAAAATCCGAAGCGATCCCTGCCCATAGACATCTGCAATTGCAAATGCGTTGCCTACCCTTAATCTACGGAGGAGGAGACGCACAGCAAGGGGATAATACCTATTCCTATGCGTTCCCTCCCTCGCCTTATCCACTTCCCCTCCATCACTTCTTTATAAGGAAATGATAGGAAGAGACAGTGGACTAAAATTAGGCCTCCGGCACCACACTCGTCAGACGAAACACGGAATAGCTTCCATTTGACGCCTGTTTCCTGTGTGAATGATGCAATTTCATAATGTGAAATTCTTTTGATAAATTTTAATCCACGAAATATAGCAGGCATAGGCCGTCTGTATTGCTTTTTGTCAATCTATGCTTATCATTTGTTTTTATTGTAGACTCAACCAGTGATATGGTTCGAGAACGAGGTGCCCGGTCAGGTGGTCATACTGACTGCCAAAGACTACGACTCCGCGGAGAACGGGCCACCCTTCACCTTCGCACTAAATGACTCCGCCAGCTTCGATATACGATCCAAGTTTCATATACAAGGTAACGTATTTTTATATCGTAAAGAAGTTTAACTAATGTTATAGTGGATTACCACTGTTGCAACGCTTGTACTATTTGTTGATGTCACTCTCATTATCTTCTTAGGAAAACGGAGATAGCAACATGTTTTTTGTACATCAGTTTCGGCAATGAAAACATCAGAGTTTTATGTTAACGGTTGTCAGTCGACTCGGGAATACCATGAGCTATTAGCTACTACATTTTTTTAATAAAATGTTAATAAAATTATACAGAGAACGAGATTACCAAATCCGTCTTAAATCTTCAAATCCTCAACACTCCGAATCTTTGTAAGGAAATTTCAAAGAATCTAAAATCGAGTTTGCGATCAATTAATGTAGTTAAAATGCAATAAATGGTGCTAGACGCGACCTGGCTAACTTTGTTTTTGTAAGTGGCAATTCAATTTCCCAGGCCGCCGCGCGCCCCCTATTCAAGTTCGCGTGTTGATAATTGTAACCCACGTTTGCGGAAATTATTCGCCACCGGAGCGAAATTAAATAAAGTTTTTCACTTTTGCATAGAAAAGTATTTACACCAAGTTATATTTTGTTAAATGTATTTTCGTATAAATACTAAAACGTTAAAGTAACAAGCGATTTTACTGCAACTGTTTTTAAATGCCCCTTAAGGCATTTCTTAGTTTAGTTTCAGAAACCTACGATAAGCCACTATTTAAGTAACCATTAAACTACTTTGAGTACGAGACAAAGAAATTTTAAATGTACATTTTTGGTAACCAATTTTTCTACTATATTTAACTTCAGAGTTTTTATTAATGGCGTAGGCAGTCCCCTAATATTGATAGTCGATTAAAATAAATTGTCGTAGGCGGTTCGTATGTGCGATTTGTTGCCAACGTCTTCGTCGTTCACTTAATTACTTTGATTTACGTCTTGTAGGCGTTGCTCTTTATTTTACTTAATTAAGATTTTCATTTACTGGTAATAAATTGAAAATTTACACGCAATATTGAATATCGAGTTATTAAGTTAGTCTTTGATGTAGTTTTAGATTTAATTATTCTTTATTGAGGGAAAATATGAATTTATCCTGATTTAAGAAACAGTCCACTCACTGCACCCTCAGAGTCGTGGTCCTCTTTAAGCAGTTTCTTAGTGCTATATTTAATACTAATTATACGCTAAGGGGCTCCTAAGACCGAGTGACCGTTAACTTAGGGGCACTTAGTTTGATATAACGTAGGTACTTCTAGCCGAAAAGAAACAGCTTTTTCTACAGATTAATTGTACGTACTAACTTTTTTATTCGTTCACAGGCAACATACTATCAACTCTAGTGTCTTTCGATCGTGAACAACGCAAGGAGTACAGGATACCGGTAGCCATTACCGACTCTGGGACGCCGAGACTGACTGGGGTGTCCATACTGCACGTCGTCATCGGAGACAGGAACGACAATCCTATGGGACCTGGGCACAGCGATATATTCGTTTACAACTATAAGGTAAATATATTGAACGAGAGATAGAGGTACAGATAATTAGTGGTGAAGACAAAGATAGAGAGATTTACTTGTATTTTGACTTAAAAAAAGCGTCGGAACATGTGCAAAAGCCGTAATTCAAATTAATTAGTAATTATTTTACTAAAGTTGTGTTCGATAAACTATTAATTGTTTGTAAAAAAAACACAAATATGTTTTACGTCCAAATTTGAAACGTTTGATGAATATTCTGACACGCTCGGTTTAACCGAAACATAATATAACTAGATCATTATCATCCATTGAATATGGTCCTCACTATGAAACCAGCTCACAGTATTGTGTCCGTTAATTACACCGATCTATTTTACACGTTCCAATAATTAATTTAAATTAATTTACATTTAATTAAGCATTTCTCAGTGAAGTTGTTTCGCACTGTATAATTATAGCACCGCATGGTAATGTCGCAATTTATTTTATTACATAGACGAATAACAACTTTATAAGTCAGAAATAGAATACCTTAGTTTACAATCTATTTGAAATATCTCTATTAAAAGAATGAGGGAAGTAGCTGTGATGGGACAGGGTAAAGTATCTTTCGGTTGGCGATATCGCTGATAGAAGCGACAAAAATGTATAAAACCGACACTGACATTCAATAAGTCATGTGCTTGTCACTTAAGTCGTATGAGATATCGGACATCATTGTCTGTTCCATACATTTCTGATGTTAGCTATCGGATCGCTTTCTAGCCCATGTCAATGTACTTTCGGTAGCCCTCATGATCTTGGCACATTGAAGTCATAAACAAGTCTACTAACACTAAATAATAAATAATTCCTATTATTTAAATATGAGTTACCAACCCGGAGACAATAAAACGTAACTACCAACTATATTTACATTGTAACAATCAAATAATTTAACTGCATGATTCCGTCTTTAGCAAATATACTAAATCCGGTTCCCCGCAATGTCCTCACTTAGCCATCCAGTATAATTCCGAGGGGTACAAGTTGCAAGCACGTACATTGTAAATTCATTACGTTACTTCGGAATTGTTTACAGCAGTTTAAAACTCTTTAGTGCTGCACATAAATTCCTTAAATCTGTCCCATAAATTGTTGTAGTTCACTCGATGAAGCGGTTGATATATTCTTGAACTATAGCATAAGTTTATGAATAAATTGAGACACTTTTTTCATAAAACGTCATACGCATGTTGATCATCTTTCAAGTGAGCATTTTGTTAAACACAGGTCTTTTGAGTACTATTTAAAACAATCTGATTTTAATAGATGCCTTGCTGAAGCCAAAATAATTTACGTTCCTATTACATTGTTCATTTAAGGCGTTTCTTTAAGCAGGTAATCCTGCTTATTACGATTTAATTAACACATAATGACACTTTCTACAAAAGATTTAATTTTAAGCATATTCATAATTATAATCGCGTATGATTATATTGAATAGTGCAGAAATATAATCCATTCGGAGATCACACTTTTAAAATTACAATTGGTATTAATTTCAAATTATTTCCTTTAATGCTTCAGACGGAAATTTACTTCAATGAAATTTACAGCTGGCGCTATTACGTGAGTATTAGTCTTAAAATTCATATTGAGTTTTGTATCTGTGGTTATTTTTCCTCATTTTATTACAAATTTATTTATCAACTTGTTTTTTTTTTGTTTAAATTTTGCCGGTCAAATTGTACTGGATGGTTTAAGTTTGTAATTAGTTTAAGAGATTTCGTTAGAAGTTGGATGCTTTGATTCGATAAGGAAGTTTTCGAGGCTTTGTCTTAAATCTTCGTCGTGATATAATTTATTTTTTTGTATAGAATTTCTCAAGGCACCGTTGGCTTTGAAAATTAAAATGGCAGCTCCACTTTCAGTTGGCTTAACTCACAGATTTTATTTCAACTTAATATTATTGCGTTGTTAAGTAAATGTTTTAATATAAAACATCTTGGAAATTCTTTAGTTCTTTTTATTCTTAATTTGAGATGTTTCATGTCCACGTAATCTCTATGAAGATATCATTAAGTTGTAGGAAATCTTAAATGTATTAATTAACTGATAACAAAATTTTATTTACTGTTACTTTACATTCATTGTACTAGACTTGCTATTAGTCATTCCATAAACACATAAGACAATAAATCAAAATATAAAAATCAGAATGATTAATTAATTGTGTATTTAATATCATTATCATTATTAAAATAATAAACATTACAGTATAGTTTTAATGAATGTCGAGCCATTATCGAAATGTAGTTATCGCTTGCACTCGATTAACGCCAAATTCAATTACGTTTTCATCTGGCTTCATTTCATTCACAATTATTCTGTTCTTGATGTGTTTCCACTGACGAAATACACATACGAGACCAACCGCTATCTCTGTATTGTAAAAGAGAACGATATCCTGTTTTGTTGGTGTTAAACCGTTTGTTTTTAAACATGTTAAAAATACGACGAATTTCTATCAGACAATGTATTTTGTAACTTATCTCTAAGTACGTAATAACATTCAATTTGCATTCACTGAAGATACCGAGGAGGTATAAAACACACAAGTGTCTCTTTAACAGCACAGAGTTCACTCTGTGCCCTCAACAAACCCAAGGGCGTAAAATTTTACGATTCCTCACTCTGGTCGCGACTATTTTTCGGAATTAGCCCGTTTTACTGCCGGACGAAAGTTATGTTCACTTTTACACTGCACGCCTGTACCGTAAAATATCAACGGTTGAACATTTTTGGCAGTAATCTGTCTTGTTTTGGGAATTATAAAAGAAATTTCTTCCAAATCTTTCAAGATGGCGCGAACAAAAAAGCAAGTGAATATCCACATCTTATTGTCGTTTGTAGAATTCCAAAGCATTACATCATCCCCGTAGCTTTAAAACTTTTAAAGATTTAAATGATTTTAACGATACCCAAGGGATGGGAAGGTATTAGGGAACCCCTGGTTAATTAAAATGTAATACTTAAACACATTGATTTGACTTAGGAGAGCAAAAAAAAGACAACTAAGCATATCCACAAGGTAGATGAAAATGTAGGCACCATCAGTTTATGTTGTTCAGGCACATGTTTTCTTCTTTCAACACTTCATTTATCTTACCTGTCACTCCATTCTTAATCATCATAATCTTCTAGGCATGGCCGTAGTAACTCATAATATGAATATCAACAGTAGTGCAACAAAGTTTCTCACTTCACTCACCTAGAGGACAACATTAATGCTCTTGATGTATAATAATGACTATTAAAATGTTAATTTCGCCTTAATGAAAGTGTGGTTGACGGGCGTAAACAGGGCTTATGGTGCGGAGGTAGTTTTTATAGTCCCCGACCTGATTCCTCTGAGTTACGTTGCTCGTAATATTGTAGATGAGACGAGTGACTTTGTCATGGGATTTAAACAGATTCGAGTTGTATTACTTCGTGGCATTATTCACGGAATTTGAAAACTGAAGAATGGATTTTTCTTTGTTACAATTGATGAAAACTGTGCAATGTTTTTTTCGAACTAAATATTATAATGTTTACTGATTCCCTGTTGATTTATCGTATGGTTTTCTTATACATATTTTTTAAGTTCATCTCCATCTAAGATATCAAAAGAACTTGGATGATTTCCGAAAAGCCCTACACCGTTGGGATTTGACCCGGATTTATCAGATATTTGGGAAAGAAAGACTGTACACGCGTGTAACCAAGAAAAACAACAAAAACTAAACTTTTTTATTGTGTTCAGTATCATTTTTATAAAGACGTAAAAACTTGGAAACATTGTACAGTAAATGTATGTTTCTGTTTTTAATAATGCTGTAAAAAGTACAAATTATTAAAAACCTTCTGTCACATATTCCTTATAAAACTATAACATATTTTATGTTTATGTTTAGTTTCCACACTGGAATTTTAAATCTATTATTTTGTTATATTTTCTAAAACCTAAGTAGATAGATGTCCATTATGTTTTCAACAAGTCACCTTGTATATTATTCATACACAACACGCCTAAAACAATATACAAAATCATGTAAATCACTTGCAAATCCTAATAAGAATTTAACAGGCAAACTGTTTTGTTTATGTCCTAACTGTATTCAGATAATCCAAAATTGAATACAAATGGTCGCAGTCCCCCCTTTCTAATTCGTCGCCTGCTCTCTAATGAACCTGAGACATCGCCGCAAACGAGGCGACATCTCTCTCACAAATTGTACAACTTCCTTACAGATTAGTGTCGCTTGATGTTTTGCTTGGATAAACAAACAAGGATAACCTCCTTATTTAGTAGTATTTTATTTGCTACTTTTATCTTGTGTTAACTAATAATATTTTATTTTACCAGGGCGAAGCACCAGATACGGAGATCGGTCGTGTATTCGTCGACGACCCGGATGATTGGGATCTACCGGACAAGAGGTTCATGTGGTTGCCGTCTTACGAGAAGAGGAGTCCATACTTCGACGTGCACAGCAACACCGGCATGATCACTATGAAGGAAGGAACCCCTAATGGCACATATTTATTGAGATTTAATGTGAGTTAATATGAACTTCTTACTCTGACCCTATGGCTTCATTAGACCGAGTTCGCGATAATAACGGAGATCTTGTTCCGCCGTAAGTTTGTTTACTATCGCGAACTCTGTCTAATGAAGCCGTAGGTTTATGAAAATTGAGACAGCATTTTGTACACGTAATTGTGTATAATCCACGTTCAGTGTTAGTTTTTAAATAGCAATGCACAATGACTAGGTTTCCAATAAGCTATAACTTTAATGATCTATGTTACATTTGTGGAATATTGCAACTAGGTTTACAAAACAGGACGTTAAAAAACGAGTATCTTAGCAACAAAAAGTACTGAAGAATACTCATTAAAATCACGGGTAAATCGTAAACAAACTACGAACACTAACAAGTTTAAGCGTAACAGAGTAAATTAATCTTTAACGAGAAACTTTTTAATTTGCCAGCATAAAAACATGGAGCGAACAATATTTTTATTAAGAGCCCGACACTACGGCGTTAAAACATGAGCGTGCAAAATGACGACTTGCGCAGTAAATACTGAACGTTAAATTATTAAGTTGAACCGCAAGTTGAGAGAAACATCTCCCGGCCACTACGGACAAACTTTTTCTTGTTCAAATAAATCTTTTGCTAAGTAAAGATAACGGTTATTGCTGTTTCTATTTAAAATAATATTTTTTATCAATGACTAGTTTTGCTTTGAATAATTGCTATCATAAAGGGAGAAAAGTAATTAACTAATAGGCGTCGCGTCACATTTGGGCAGATTTCGTTACATGAGTGAAAGGAAAGATATAACATTTCAGTAGAGCAAAAGAGAGCAACATATACATTACATACTACTATTAAAATTTTACACAAACAGTATTAAAAGAATACTGTTCGTTTCTTACCCTATGGCTGCATTAGACTATTTAAAAACAGTGAGATTTTGTTTTGGCGTAAGAATGTTTTTTGCGCGAACTCGGTCTAATGAAGCCGTGGGGTTTTTGCTTGTACTTTATATAAGAGTAATTTGCTTTAGGTGACAGAAGAAAACGAACCTCTAGTGCCGTTCCACTGGGTGGAGGCAACTGTCAATGTCACCATCAAGGAGATCCCGGAGGAGGCAGTCGATAAGTCTGGCTCCATCCGTTTCGTCAACATCACCGCTGAAGAATTCATCATACCGGAAGCTGACGTAAGTTACTTAATTTTTAATTTGAGGTAAAGCACCATCTAGTTAAAATCTTTAGTTATCGGTGTTTTGCAATTTTGAAACTATTATTATTGTATTTGCACTAAATTCTGTATTTTCAATGAAATGACATAAATGTTACTGTCATATTAATAATAATGATCGCAAATTGCATTAATATAAATATACTGAATATTTTGATCAAACCAATCAGTAACGAAATACGATAACAGCAAAATCACATACCAAAATTCATGTCGAAATATATTCCTAACGCAATTTACTATTCAAACTATGACGACGTAAAAAACAGTCACATTTCAAGCCGCTTGTTAATTAAAATACAACCGTAACCGCATAATCTCACGATCTATATTTAAATTGACGGTGTGACAATGTGACACGCCTAAATATCGCTTTTCGCATCGGAATTTAGATGCCCGCGAATGTTATGACGCTTAGTCACACCACACGCAAAATGGTACAGTCGTCGATGCATTCCTATGATCCACGAACCTTATACCCTTTGAATAAAGTTCAAATTGTAAAAATATTGCATTCGTATTTGAGTTCGCGACTGTACTGGTGTAAATTTCACTCGCTTCCGCACTGCGGTGACCCAATACTTCTTTTTCTGTCTAGCACGAAAGCTTGCTAGGAAATTCGTATAAGTTTATTGCTTATATCTGTTAGTTCGAAACTTGCCGACTCTGGCATCAGATTTATATTTTTATTGACAATATATTTTTGATTTATTGACCGACTTTGCGGCTTCGTTAAAGAAAATATTTTTAGCTTTCTTAGAAGCAAAACAGACTGTACAAGTACGAGTTTATGCCATTTATTATATTTAAAAAGAAAATATAACGTACAAACTTAACAGCCATGCAATTGAACTAAACTTGGCTAGAGGATCTACTTAGTAAACAAGAATTATTACCAATTATAAAAAATACTAAACTAAAGTTGTTCGAAATTAGATAAAATTAGATATACCTATGCCATAGGCCTGCACCTAGAACCTACGGTTAGTTATGCAAAAAGGCTTAGCGTATGATAAACCTGCAGATTATTTCTCGTATTGTGCATTAAATCGCTTGTATAAAACACGAAGTGAACCAGAAACCCAGTTGGTAAGTATCATCGGGTACAAAAGGTTCATGATAATTTACGGCCGAATCAACAGCAGTTTCACTCGCAACGATAGTTTAATTTGCAAATTTATGCTCGCGGGAGAATTTGCATGTCAGTGGTGCCCACTCGGTTACTGTGTCGTTGGCAACCATTAATTCTTTCTGATTATGCACAAGTACGTGGTATATACGATTTGTTACAATCTAAATCACACTTACTTAATAGGTTTCAAATAAAAACTAAGTAAGAAAGTGTATCATCATTACAAATACAAATACAAATTACATAGTATAAAACAAAGTCGCTTTCTATGTCCCTATGTATGCTTAAATCTAAAAAACTAAGCTACGAATTTCGATGCGTTTTTTTAAAGAAAAAGTGAGTGAAGAGCAAGGTTTATATGTATAACTAGCGACCCGTCCCGGCGTCGCACGGCAATTATTATTAGTATGACTGTTACATACAACGTTCATAGTTTTTCTGTAGTGTATTTAGTATCAGCTTTGCACCTGAGTGAAGTTGGGCCGGGTCGCTATTAAAATGTAAAAGGTTCTATCCTTTTTCAAAAATATAATTTTTGTTACCAGGGTACGAGTAAGAAGGACAAACTACATCGTCGTCTCGCTCAGCTGTACAACACATCTCTAGACAATGTGGACGTGTTCACGGTGTTCAGCAAGCCAACCGTGAAGGACGTGTTCTTGGATGTCCGGTTCTCGGCTCACGGCTCTCCTTACTACCCTGCAGAGAAACTTGATAGTATGGTCATTGGGATACAGGAAAAGGTGAGTTACTCATTGCCATCTATGCGCCAAGTGACGCCAATTCCATAGTGGTGTATTGTGTTTTTTTAGGATTTGGATAAGACTGCTATGAATCATACTAGCTATTGTCCCCACGTTCAAGTTTTTAACCTCTTACAGTCCTTTTTGCCTATTACAAAGACTACATACACTACTCTATCTCTATTTATCTTCCATTTAAGATAAACAGAATTTAAATCGCATTTCTTCAATTCAAAAAAGATTAAAAATTATTTTTGACAAATAAAAGTTACAATACTAGCTAGTTTATAACATTTCTGTTTACTTTGACGTTACAAAATGTACAAATTCAATCAATACAATGAACGTTTCCATATAAATCTAATCGCAAGATACAGATGAGCTGTGTAAATACC
>QDHC01001659.1:208523-238548 GCA_013186455.1 Papilio dardanus tibullus | reverse complement strand
AATGATTGATGAATGTATACTTTATTGAGGTGATGCTTTCATGATAAGACTTATTTCTATGACACGTGTAATCACAGTTCTTTACTTTATACGATGTAATGGTTTTGATTTGGTTCTGAGTTTATAAGACGGCCTTTGGTATAGCATTTCCAAAAACATTCTCTGAAAAAAAGATATACAGTCAAACCTCGATAAGTGAGGAATCTACATAAGCGAGAGTCATACATTGGTTCCATAGAGTCCCCTCCATAAGCGAGAAACTTGGATTTAGAGACAAACCTCTATAAGCAAAACAATTATCGCGGTGAAAGTAAACTACCATGAAATAGTAACTAATTGTAATTCAAACAGAAAAGGATGTTTTCAAATACGCATATGACACTACTTCTTACTTAGTTTTCTTTAAAAATAATTTTTGTTCACAGATTTCATGTCACTAGAATTAGTAGAAGGGTTCCTAGTTCTACTAGTCAACTACGGCTCCGGTACAACTAGGTTGAACAATAGCGTTGTCCACGTGGCTGACGGCAAACCACATCTCATAGAAATAGTGCTAATGAGGAGTTCCATAGAGATGTTTGTTGATAGATGCAAGTTGTCTACATGCATGAGCCTCGCCGCGCCCACTGGGCCTAGGGAAATACTAAACGGTAAGTCATTTTTCCTTTAGTACATAAAATCTGGACTCTTGACGTCTGTATATTACAAACCATATTATTTTACCTCGTAGAAAGAAAAAGGTATAGAAGTGGCAATAGCGTATACGGTTGAGGGACAGCACATGCCTTAGACTACGTCATACATATGTTGTGTGTGCATCACTTTACGACTTTAAACCAATAACATCGTGTCTCAAGCCTTTGCCTGGGACGTATGAAAAATTAGTTCACCGAAAATACGCTAGGAGCGCCTCAATACTATGTGATACGTCACATTTATTTGGGTCTTATTTCAAGACCCAAACAAACAAAATCGCATACGGAGAAAGAGACCAAAGATTTATGTCACTGTCTTTGTCACGTTACGTATATTTCGTATAAATGTGTTATAGTCGCTGTCAGTTTGATAAATGTCATGTCCCATCTGCCTTTTGTAATCTATGTTTTACCCTAACTTATACAGTAAACGGTCCCCTACAACTGGGCGGTGCTAGCATCGACCTGCAGAACCTCGCACGGACGTTCGGCTGGCAACATATACCTACAAATCAATACTTCGTCGGCTGCATCAGTAATTTTACCTACAATGATTTTGTAAGTATTGCTTCATCTGGTCTTTATGACGGTTTTTTAAAACCCATTGATGTCTATAGATGGATAGGTTGTGGCGTCGAAATGACAGCTTTGCTTCAGTTCGGCTGGTTAAAGGTGTTTAATAATGGTACTAAAATTCTATGTCTATTATTACTTTGAATCGTCACCAACCATTAACGTCAATATGTTTAAAATCAAATAACTTCCCTATCTAAAGTGTGGGAAAATTCTATGAATAAACATACAAAAAAAATTATGCATAAAAAACGTATCTTTAGATGTACAACTTGGGCGAGCCTTCGGTACATCACAACGCGGACCCGAGCTGTCAACGGAGTATGTTCACCGCTGTCACATTCGGCATTGACACTAATTTCCTCGTTGCAATATTAGTTTGCATCTCCATACTAGTCAGTAAGTACAACATTTCCTCTCATCCTCTCTTCTCACTTAAAATTACCTTCAAGTTTTAACCCTGACGTGTCTCTTCCAGTACTCCTTCTAGCAGTAGTAGTCCACCGTAGAAGAGCTGACGCGTGGGCGGAGAAGGAACTAGACGATATAAGAGAGAACATAATCGCGTACGAGGACGAGGGCGGCGGCGAGGGCGACGCGGGCTACGACCTGCACGTGCTCAGACAGATGTACGACGGACCGCCCATAGAAAGTGATAGATCTGCTACATTTATGCAGGCACCAGGTAACATAAGTCACGCTTAGATTCTCTTTTACCGTACACTTCATTAGATCGAGTTCTCGCAAAATCGATCTTACGCCGAAGCAAAATGTCCGTTTGTATCGCCAACTCTGTGTTACAAAGCCGTGAGGTTACAGTCTCTTAGCAAACATTTGTTCACAGCATTCTTAATTACCTCTGCAATAATCTTTTCAAAAGTAACTAAGTGACTAGTTTTAAATGATAAGGTATTTCTCTAAAGTAGAAAACTTGTTCAATTTGTTATTGTAAACAAAATTGACGAAACAACAGTTATAGCAAAATTGTCGTATTTTTATTAATACGTTTTGGATATAGAGATTGGTTCTTTGATGAAAATCTATTTTTTTAATTCTTTGATACTTTATTTCATATTTCTTTACGTAGTTGTCGCTATGCTAATTAAGTGTTTATTCCAGTGGTGGGCGCGGCGCCGGACATCTCCGGGTTCCTGGACGACAAGAAGTCGGTGCTGGACCGCGACCCGGACGTCAACCCGTACGACGACGTGCGGCACTACGCGTACGAGGGAGACGGCAACACTAGCGGCTCTCTCTCTTCACTCGCCAGCTGTAAGTTAACATTTCTTCCGATTTTTATTTAAACTTCATATTTACTGATATAATATCCCTGAATCCCTCAAAAACTTTTATAGAACTTAAACTGTATTTTTACCCATTTTGTAGAGAGAAAATTCCAAAAAAAACTACATGTAGCAACGAAAATGAATTGCATACGGTTTTTTACGTCGTCCAAGCAAATATAATTTAAAACTCTGCAACTTATTGTACAATAAATACAGCATTTACATATTTTTTACTCTGGTGACAGTACATTGTTCCCTAAAATATAGTGGTCATGTCCGGCCAGTTTGTTCTGTATCAAATTGAGTTGTAATAATCTTTTTTTTGCACGTAACGAGAGCTGTATACACCACATTTTTTTTACTCTCCATTGTTTGTCTGTTTTTTTGTTAACTTTTTGTGGATTTTTTGCGAGAGAAATAAAAAATAAATCCATTTACACACGATAGAAGCAGAAGTTCGTCGGATATGATTATTTTTAACCGACTTTCAATAGAAAAACGTTATCAAGTCAATGAGTTTTTAATATTTCATTTTTAAAACACCAATTTAGAGATTGTACTTACTTGTTTTACATAAATAAATGGCACACAATAAAAGGAGCTATGATTATAAAGTCGAACCTGTATAAGCGAGAAACCTCTATAAGCGATACAAATAGCGCCGGTCCCTTGGACTCTCCCGTTCGACTGTATTTCTATACATTATTTCCTCTAGTATTAAATCTATTGCCGTACTCAGAGTCAGTAAATGAGTACTCAATCAGTATCGTAGGATAAAGTAAGGGTCTATTTTAACTACGTTTATAATGGTATTTGTTACATTAGGTACCGACGACGGCGACCTCAAGTTCAACTATCTGTCCACATTCGGTCCTCGGTTCCGCAAGCTCGCGGACATGTACGGGGACTCGGAGGAAGAGCGGCCGCACGAGGAGTCGTGGTGCTAGCGGCACGCCTGGCTCGTGTAGCCAGACAGAACTGCACCTTACGTCACCTCGGTATAGGGTGTGTTTTGCCCTAGCTCGCCCCGGGGCAGACCAAGCTCATGCCTTACCGCTTCCTTCATAATGTGCGGAATGTAAAGACAAAGTGAATCACTGGACCCACCGCTCTGGAATTTTCTAGAGAAAGCCTGTGATAGTTTTGCGCGATCTACGAGTTTTTTTTTATCTAAAGTGACTTTTTTATTTAATTGTGAAATGTGGTTTTAGATTAATTCATATAATAAGTGAACTGTTTTTTGGTACTTAAGATATTCGAAAGAAATTGTTTTTTTTTGGTTTGTTTTCATTGAAATTTCTAAACGAAAAATATTAATATGAATTTATTTAAAACCACATTTTTGTAAACATTACTGAATGTTGTTTTATTTTTGCGTCTAAAAATTAATACTTAAATAAGCATTTGTTATTGTCAATTATGATCGCAGAATCAACTTTTTCTACGAATGTATTATTATAACTAAATTATTTGATGTATAGATTTTTCTATAACTATTCAATTTTTAAATGCATCCAAAGGAAAATTCAGAAAAAAATTCTTTGACATTTGATACTACACTTTGTAGCAAATTGTTGGTAAATTCAATGGTCTAAAATAAAAGTATGCTCCTAATCAGCTAAATAACATTAAATTTCTGAAAGCGACCCATTTAAACAATAAAGTTGTTTTCCCAAAAATACAACCCCATGTATAATTGTCGAATTATTTGACAATTTCTAAACATTTCTTAAGCAATTCGTATATTGTAAAAATACAATTTAAGGCAACTGTAAAATTAAGTGTGTGACGGACTTTATTGTGAAAGACGTTTGGAAGTGCTCGGTTCGTTGTGTAAAAACATTTTTTAGGACAAAAGAAATTAAAAAACGTGTTAATATGTTTTAAGAAATGACTGATTTGTACTGTTGTTTAGGCATCGTTGTAGATACGCCTAAATTATTTCTACGTAATTATTCCGTGTAAAATAATTTTGTAATGTAACTTCGAAATAATCGTAATATGTATTACATTAATTGCTATCTCTTATTAATAAGAGATGACAATATTGTAAATACAGGATGTTACGAAATGCAGACTCACCGTAAATAAAAAAACAAAATGGCGGCTGGATGACAATTAGTTGCAAACGTGTTTAGAACAATTATTTTTTTATTGTTTTGTTATTCAAGCTCTAGGTTTATATTTATAAAAATCCGACTTAATCGGTCATCGATAATGACACATCTGACGAAAAAGGTTACATCTGATATTAGAATAAGAGATGTAACTGTTTACGTCGGATGTCAATTTTAGTATTGTTAATTGGCAGCATTTATGACAGTGTCGTACGTAAAATGTCTAAGTATGTAAAGGGTTAGTGCCATTATTCCTCTCTTTAAGTTTAATTATCGATGATACCTCTTGCCGTGCGTAAATTGATAACTTACTACTGTTTGTAAATGCACGGTAAAGGATTATCGATTTAAATTTTATATAATTTCGTGTTAGCCTTAAGATTATTTTTTACAATTTTTTATACTTTAAAATGTATGTATTGAATAAGTATTTCCACCTTAGTAAATAATTTGCTAAAATATAATTTATTAGTTTTTTGTAACTATAGCGTCCAGATGTGAGAGGTGTGATGGATTCATAAATGGTTTTTAAACATTGACAGTGTGAAAGTCCCTTAATATGCCATTTGTAACAAAATAGTTGATATATGAATGAAAATAGTAATAAATGTAATTTTTACGATTATTTATTTCTTTTCTGTTCGCCTTAATAAGCGGGTATCCCTTTCTTTCTAAGCGTAAAGGATGAGACAGACATAAATGACTTACTTTGAAAATAAACTTGCACATTACTCCTTAATTAATTGCTCATAATATTTTCGAGTAAATTTGTTGAGTGAACTTTAATTAAAACTCAAATAATTTCTTTTTATGCTACGCCATGAAGTTTATTTTTATGTAGGTAACATTTAGTAACTAGGGTTACATAAATAAAACATCCTGTATGAACTATAGAATTATAGAAATTAAATTAATATGTTAGGCCTAAATTGTAAATATGTACATTATAGACCGTTACATGTAACTTGTAATGTAACTATATTCAAATAATATGTAACTTTTGTAATGTAATGTTAGGAAAATATACAAGGTGTCTTATAATTATGCATATCAACGAATTGTATTACATTAATTGATCTATAATGTAATTCTGTATAATTCATACGCCTAAGGGTCGGTACACACTTAGAAACTATCGGAAAAACGCGAATTGAAAAGTCCAGTGAGTACCTATATGTACATACAATGAAAATATTTAGACGTTATAATGATTCGTTTTTAATATCATTGAATATATGCGTACTGACGCTAAAACAATTTAATGCTAAATATAAACCTGTTTTGAATTTACGTTGATAACGAATCATTTAATAACTAGACTGGAAACAAAATCTAAATTAGAATAGTTAGCCTGCATTCACGGACGCTTTTTGAACATCGGCGTTTTTTCGGCGCCTTTTTAAAGCTCGTCATAATAAACAAACACTGTAAAATCACTCTTGTTTCGTTCGATCAGCGCCTAAAATGCAACGCTCCAGGATCATTTAAAACCGCGTCCATGTGACCACATACATAGAAGTGCATTTGTTTTATCCCAACGCTATTTTAGCGCGCGTTGAAAAAGCGCTTGTGTGAATGCGAGCTAATTCGTTTCTACGGTATTATTGGGAATGGACCCATGTTCGGTATTTTCCTGCATTTAAAATATGGAGACATTTTTAGAAGAATAAAAATTGTGAGAACGTATTTTTTATTTTCTTTTAGAAAGCATAATAGATACAATGCTTTCTTAACTTTTAATATTTTTAACTGATGACTTTTTATTTTAACTGTTATAATGCAGCTCATTTTTAACTTCACAATTATTTTTTATTCCAATAATTTATTTTATTTTTAATACGCCTGACGAACCAGAAATAGTGACTTTTCTGTAAGTATACGAAGTGCACTGTTCTTTAGAATCCCTAGACTTCAGACTTTCAAGAAAAGTAGTTAGAAAATGCTTTAGTTAGCCCGGAAAAGACGTGTAAGGGGAAATAAATGATTTTTTTCTTTGCAAATCACAAGTGATATTTTTGTAAGCGAATCAATGCTATATCCATTGTATAGTTTTGATTTTTTTCTGACGACGGTTTATTTTATTTCTTAAAATGTATTAAACCACCAGAATAACATGAAACATTGATGACGTCACATGCTCGTACAGTGTGCAAAAAATGGTCATGTAATAAACGAGACTTTCGAGGTCGTTGCTCCCTGTATGACGTGAAGATTGGGTATTTTATGCAACTATGATGTTATTGTGTTCGGGTAGTATAAATTATACAAGTTTAGTTATATTAAGATCTCAAAATAACTTTCATACACTCGATATGTTTTAATTAAAAAAGTGTTACTTCAGATTGATGCATAGAATAATGTGTACAAATATATTATCCAATAATAATGATTATTAATAATTGTCTATTATTAATTATTATTATCTCTTATTCCTACATTCCAATATAAAAATATATATTTAACTCGATGTTTACTGATAGTTATAAATTAAAAATTTGTACTTATAGCTCGTTGGTGACCATTTTTGTACTTTTCTACGATCGATTTTATTGTGCAAAAAAATGGTGACCCATGGGTTTTGAAACACTGCCATGTTAAAATTCTATATTAGAGCTATAAAACCTCTATAGTTTCCAATGTTGCCAGTAAAGCTTTGTACTTTTTCGACGAAAAAAAAATTTTTTTTGTTAAGCATTTTTTTCTGACTTTACAGGGAGACTATGGAGGTATATTGCTGAATTGCAAAAAATATCGATAAATTTTAACGTATTTAATATAATGTGATGTACCTATGTGTGTTTTGTAATAAAATAGCATATAGATAAGTCCGTGTGCATGTAACATGTAAACATTACTTTATAATTGTCGTGAGAGAGCTAAACTACTGAATAATGTTGCTTTTTACTTTCAATTACTCAATAGAAGTTACGCCCTCATAGTTTATTTCCACGTTTAATTAATTCTACACCTTGTATGATAAACAAACTGGGTTTTTTACAAATTAACTTCTGTTTTTATTATATTTTTCCAACATTATGACAGAAGTAGTAAATTTTATTCAATGCCTAGTTAGTTTAAAAATAAATATTTTTTTTTACAAATTATTGACGAAACTGGGCCTTAATTTTTTAACTTGAATGATTTTAAGTAAAAACAGAAACTGTCGGAGAATTTTAGATAACTGCTGTACTTGGAATCGTTAATTGGTCATTAAGGCTCTATAGTTTACGGCGACTACACTTTAAGGAGACCACTTAAAGACTCTGAGTACGGGAGTAAATGTAACGGTGAATGTGCGCGGTGTGGGGCCACGCAACGAGCGGGATTGTTGTGTTAAAAGAAATGTTCTAGATGAAAAAACATGACTGATACATTTCGTTTAATATTATATAAGTAGTATATAAGGACATATAATTTTGAAATTGTTTGTATAGAAATAAAAATAAACATTTCAGCATTGAAATAAAGTGATGAAATTGAATTTCGTGTTTTATTATTTCAAACTTCTCAGATTAATTCAACAACTTTCAATCAAGATAATTAAAAATAATAAACAACTCTTTTAATAACCTACTTGAGGCTTATATCATTTCTGTAAACTTTTTTTTTAATAATTTCTCATTCTAATAACGATGTACCAAAAAAAGGCTTTGATATATTTCTGTATATCAATTGTGCTTATGAAATATTATAAATAGACGAGCTATTTCTAACCATAACACAGTAATAAATAACCCAGTCTCTGGCATCTATAACCGCAGTGCCCGCTGTCAAGACCAATTAAAGTCACGTGTTTGTAACATGAGCCTGACAGCTCTGAGTGACAGCTTTAATACTTGTCAAAAGTGACGTTTGTGGATAGCGACATGCGGTACGACTGCTCCTTAATTCTCCAACAAGGCGTGTGATTAGGGTATTAAGATATGCTTTTGTTATTGTACGCCTGATATTATTTAATAGCAAAAGTAATATTGCGAGATTTCCTTCGATATACTGATAACATTTTACAAGGAAATATTTGTACGTACTAAGTATTAATGATAAATAATATACGTATTGGTTATAAAGTGTTAATGAAAATTTAACATTAATTTGAAAACAAAGTATGCCACAAAAGACCTTATTTCTGAACGAAAAAATAACTCAATTGATTAAAGCTTAACTTGAAAAGTGTTAAGTGTCATTCGCTGGCACTATATTCAACGTTTTTAATAAAATTTATGGAAAATTTGTACACAATTTATGTAGAGGATGTTTAACATTGTTGGTTCATTTTCTTGCAAACGACAGGCGCAAAAAATTGTCATCGACGACACGAAGCAAAACATTTTAACGAGCGCTAGTTATAAAAAATAAACATATTTATTTCTCATCTTATGAAATAAGTGAAAATACATATATATATATATTATATGAAATATTAATACATGTACATTTATTAATACCTACAGTAACTAACTACCTAAGTTTTAAAATTAATTATGATATTTGCCTTTGAGTCTGAAATGCCTAAAAGTTGCACCCAGATTTCTTGATCGGTTTCACCATAAGTATAAATTTCTGATACAGAGTCTACTAAAGGAAGGGTAGCAAGTGAAATATGGTAAGTCGTACACGGCACCAATAAAATTCTAATGAATCTATACTAATATTATAAAGAGAGAAACTTTGTATTTTATTTTGTATTGAAATAACTCAAAATCTACTGAACCGATTTCGATAATTCTTTCACTATTCGAAATCTACGTTCTTTGTGAATAACATAGGCTATAACTTTCAATTCCATGCGGACGAAGTCGCGAACAACAGCTAGTATTTTATAAAGTTCCTATTTTAACTTCACATTGACTTGTGTGAAACTCGTTAATAATCCAATGGGTAATTAGTCTGTGAAGTCTGCTCTCGAATGCAGATCGCTCGTCGCCAAGTTAAAGTAATTGCCTCACATCCGGCGGTCAAGTTCCGCCGGCGATCGCTTCACTTACTAATTGTCGGTTAATTCATTGTGGGAATTACTTTTGAATTAAAATCAGTTTGTTTTAAAATCATTTTACTACCAATTCTGCACCTACAGAAATAGGTAGTGTTAACATTTAGACAAATGAAAACAAAAAAGAGTTACCTAAATTAAGTCGCTACAAAGCGATTCGATAGCGAACGTCAAAATTGATGAAACTGACAATGACGTTCAATATTTCACAAGTGACAATCACATGACTTATCGAATGTCGATTCCAGTGGCGATATCGCTAATCGAAAGATACTTTGGGTAATCCCCCAGATGTATGCATTTAATTTTTTATTTTTGAAGATACACATTGATAAGAATAATATAATAATTATCAAAGCGAAGATGATTCAAGCTCAAGTTACGCATGTTATTTCGTTAGGGAATGAGAATATTAATTTAATGTTTCAAACAAAGCTAAAATGAGCACGTATAAGAAATTCCACAAATTGTGTAGAGGGCGCGTATAATCCGCTGCAAAGTGCCAGCGAATGAGCCCCGAGTATACAATTTATATGTATACTTTGAATGAGCCGTGTCTACGCATATGATTAAATATACCGACAAAGTTACTCGAATATGTATTATAGATCCGAATATGATTTGATTATTTTAAAAAGGGCTATAAGCAAAGTAACGATTTTAAAGTTAAAACGTTATTTCGTGATAGCTTCAACTAAACTCAGACCAACAAAACTCATTGACTTAATAACCTCCTTCTGTTGGAAGTCGGTTAAAAATGGCAAACAAGTAATGATGACCGTTCGCTTTGACAAATAAAAAATACTGTCCCGAGAGCCAGCTTCGACCCCTCCCTCATTTGACTACTCTTTTTGCCTTTTCCGTGGAATATTTCTAATAGTATTTTAATAAGAGTGTTTAATTTTGATGAGATTGCAACTAAGAACTGGATATTTTTCTGTTAGAAACTGGAAAACAACATAAATATGATATGGTATATTTCACCGTTTTGCACAAGTATTTTAAACACAGAAACTCAAACTATTCAACCAGTTTAAATGTTAAATGATTGAAATTAAATAAAAAACCGGTTAAATAGCTTATCACTAATTATGATGTTCATTGTGCCGATACATTTCATTGAGTTATTTTTAATGGACGCCATTTTGTGGATCCATAACCGCACTCCCGTGGTCGCCATGTTGTGCAAATATTTAAACGAGAGAACACAATGTTTAAAATAAAAAAAATATAAATTAAACTAAAGTCTAAAACAAATATTATCTGTTATATTCCTAGATTAACTTTGTGCATATAATTAACTATGAATATATTCGACAAAATTGATTTCTAAAAATTTAGAACGATTGCACGGCAGAGTTCCCGGCAAACTTTTATCCAAACGAATCTCTGTCAACGACAATTAGCTAAAAAAACACTAGTTAAAATGCTGTTGCAAAGTTTTTACGTTTAACGTTTAGTTTTATGTTTATTTACACAGTAAATTAAACTGTTTTTAGTTGAAGATTACTAATAAATATTATACTTGTAAATAGTACTAAATTGTAGTCGAATATTAACGATTTAACTCCAACTAAAGTACAAAAAAGTTGGTAAACGTTTCCCCATGTTGACTAAGAGATGGCAGCACGTGTTCTATTTAGTAAGCCGCTTTTGTTCGACGTGCACAAAGTAGGTAAATCTCGACGGCAACACAAAAGCCTTTAATAACCATTATCTTCACAAAATAGGACGGAGCGCTAATTGTGTCTAGAATATGAACGGTGTTAGTGTTAATAAAAAACGTATAATAAAATAGAGACTCTGATTAACTACGTTAGAAATTTCTGGAAAAGATGACATATTGCAGATGCTATGATTTTCGTTGAGTAAAATAGGACGGACACGCTAAGTTTTAGGCAGCCTCTCTTGAAACGGGACTACAATCTAAGGTTGCCAAGTGACATTTATACTGGACCGATAAACTGTAAATGAAGAACTTTTAAAACTGAAACATGGTCAAATTTACTTAGACTCTTGTTTTAGAATTGAATAAAATTACCAAGTTATTAATTTAGCAATGAAGTAAATTGTTAGTGGTTCTAGTCCGAAAGTGTCGGTATCGAGGCAATTACTGCGACTTGTCTCTTGCAATCTGCATTCGGGATTAGGACGCTCGTTCAGTTTTACGTACAGAGCAGTACTTAGGGTTGTCACATTCGAGTCAGTTTTACCAGTTTTATTTTAAACACAACAACAAACAATTTTAATGTTTTTATGAGATGTTTCTACCAAGGTTGGTACGCACTAGTTTAAATAGTAATTGCCATAATCGAATGAATATCGTCCGAGTTCCTGTTGTCGACAAGTCTCCAGTTCTTAAGCTTTCAGTGCTAGATTTCGTGTGTATGTTTATTGAAAATTGACAACCCTAGGTGTACTGCACTTCAATTCCAACGAGTGATAAACTTGAATGTGTTCATTTAACACTATATAACGAGGGAGATGTTATATTTATCCATAATATCGCACTTCTTTACGACATTACGCGTTCATTTTTAATTATTTTTCTTAAGTAAGATAACAATTTTTTTTACATCGGTTTCCGTATTGTAAACTGTGTAAACTAAATCAATTCCGCTTTTAAATCAATACGGGAATGCATTTAAAAAGCTTAATGTGAACGATCGTCATGCATATTCAAAACTTGTCCCAAGTGCTCCGTGTCTCTGCATATAATATATTAAACACACGCACGTTAATTGGCTTTGTGTGTATGTTCCTGACCCAGTTACGATTTCAGCTGTTCTTTTGTATAAAGGGAAGGCTATTTTAAAGCTACGTTGCCCACGGTTTCATTTATGAAGCAGGAATTTTGTATACTAAAAGCGGCATATATGAAAAATGTAGAAAGTACTGCGATAAACGAGGACCAATAAGTCGTCGATTATACGATACTGGAGGACACTCGGAACTAAATAAGATAGACCGGGGGTTTTATTGGACCAAATTATGTATCATAAGTAGTACCAGGAACAAGGATGTTTTGTAATCTGGAATAAACTTTATGAATGTACCAGTACCAAACGTAGACAGGACAACAGTAATAACGCTGATTCTCGTTTCAGAATAAAGCGGAATTTATTTTTCGATGGTGTAAAATTGATGCTCCAATACCTAACATCGTCGTCTATCGCATTCAGTCTAATACTGCCATACAAAATACACATTAGTTATTCAAAGCTTGTTGCTGATTTTAACGACACTCAAAATTTAAAAAAAAAACTTTTTATCCGCCCCCGGGTGGGCTCGAACCACCAACCTTTCGGTTAACAGCCGAACGCGCTAGCCCATTGCGCCACGGAGGCTTATGATAATGTCCTTTCAAACATAGATTTGTTGAAAAGATTACTACGATGTTGGTTAAATAGAAGTGCATATATTTTTTAAAGGTAATATTCAAAAAATATAAGAGCTTTTGTATCCAGTTTTATTATCAAAAAGTTAGAATAACATCCAACAATAAAAGCGGTTGGATGTTTTAATGTTCTCTCCAGAGGAAAGATAAGGATGCAGGCTCGTTTAGGCAAATTATATTAATATGTAAAACATACACGATTAACTGTTTCATGATCTTTAAATAACTACTTAAATAGAACCTTAGTGAAGGTTGCTTTAACTTAGGTATCAATTATGTTGTCTTTTATGAATTCACTAGCTGTTGTGCGCGACTTCGTCCGCGTGGAATTAAATAATATGGCCTATGTTACTCGGAGATAATGTAGCTTTTTAATGGTGAAAGAATTTTTGGAATCGGCAAAGTGGTTCTTGAGTTATTTCAATACATACAAAATACAAAAATATTAAGTTTCTCTCTTTATAATATGATAGTATAGATATAGATATAACTCAAAAACCATTGGGCTAATTTCGAAAATTCTTTCACCATTACAAAGCTACATTATTGAGTAACATGGATATAGATGTCAATAATTCCGCGCAGATAAAGTCAAAAACAAAAGTAATAAATAAAAAAAATAACTAATAACGTCAAGTCATATGTATTAAAGTTAAAACGATTTTCAATATTAAATATGGCAACATTATTCAATTTTTCCATGTCGTGTACGGCCCCGCGCTTGACATCTACCAAATATATTCAGCGCATTCACATTGTGAAACTAAAGTTAATTTATTTTTTATTTTAAAATTGTTTTCTCTATAGAAATGTTTTATTTATATTTTTTACTTAACTGTACGTAACAATAGCTAATTAAAGACGAACTGTAACATGTCTTTAACGAAGTATACTTAAAAAAATATTAAAAACTAGGTGTTGTGCGCGACTTCGTCCGCGTGGAATTAAATAATATAGCCTATGTTACTCGGGGATAAAATAGCTTTTAATGGTGAAAGAATTTTTGAAATCGGTCCAGTAGTTCTTGAATTATTTCAATACACACAAAAATACAAAAAAATTGAAAATACATAGTTTCTCTGTTTATAATATTAGTATAGATTAAAAATATATTAAAAAGATATAGCTACGTACTAAGTAAAAGCATGTTTTTAAACACGGTTGAAACATTCGCTGAATAATTTTTCGTTGCAAATGAGGCATCGCTTTAAATTGGCCCCACAGAGCCTGCTTTGGTAACTTCAGCCTTTATTGTTAATTTAAACCTCTGATATTATAACAGATATTTCGCTCTTTTTGTAAATCAAGTACCAGTATTCAATTTCACTAAAAGACTCCAGGTTCATACATGTAGGGGTCGTGTATACATGTAGAGCGCCAATAGCCTAATGCTTTGAGATACGGAGTGCCGATCTAGGGTTCGTGGGTTCAAATTCCGACATTATAGTATTGTCGTGAACCATATCCTAACACAAGATTTTTCAAGTTTACGTGGAATGGTTAAAGGAAATATTAGTAAATGCACAAAAGCTACTAATACTAAAAAAAACAATAGATAAGTGAACATTTAAATGCAAAATGTTTTTGAGATCAATTATTTAGTATTCAATACAAAATAAGTAAAGTCATAAAATACAATAATGTATAACTTAATATAATCTTGTAATAAAAAAGTGAATCCCTTGAATCAAATTCGATCGAAATCCAAATTGTTGTTAGAACTTTGTCTTGTTTCGCGACGTTACTCGTTTCTCGAGCAGTTATAAAGTTGGGGAGCAATTTCGCATGAAACTTGTCAGACGCGTATAAGATGGCACATTAAAACGCGCTCAAACTTCTCCATGCTTACATATTAAGTTACTGAATATTTCTCGCACGAATTATCTACTACTTTCTTATTTATTCGTTTTATTTCATATTTCATGAATACGATGTGAAGTACCAGGGTAACAGAATTGTAAAGGAAGTATAATTTGTCCAACGCTTGTGATGATATGTTTCAGGTTTCAGTCCATCGAATATAATTACTATTTTTAAATGCTTTTTTTCTAAAGTTTTGTTAAAAATTATTCCTTTTTTTATCGAATGTCGTAAATACTGCGAAAATTATTTTTATACTAAAGTTAATAACCGTCTTAATATTTCAATCAAAATAAATGTACCATAAAAATTGAACGTCGAAAGAGCATAATTGAAGCGATATCAGTTAGTATAACTCGTTCACACTAATTCCATCACTGGAGGTGTCGAAAGTGATAGTCGAGAATACCTACTTAAATCGTTGTTCAGTGTACATTATTCTTACTAATCACTCATATGTTTTTATCTTGAACTATCGTCGGGACTTCCTGCTAAGTAACCCGTGGGTACTAGTGTTGGGAAATCCCTTTCTTCCATTAACAAAATAGATTAATAACTTTTACTAATTTAAAGTATATTAAGGGCTTTCTTTAGTGACCAATTAATAACCCTAAGTGTTAAATGTACATGATTCTAATAGAATTTGGTATAGTAAATTAAAACTATTAATAAAAAGCTATGCAAAAAAACCTTAAGAATTAGTTTTCACTGCAAAAATACCCGAACAAAATGGTGTGGAACAAACGAGTGGGAATAACAATTTCTTTTTGCATTCGTGTTTTAGTGAATACACAGTTTACGAGAATTTGAATAGCGCTTGTGATCAACTTGAATAAGTCACTTTATACTAAATGACAAAAACACTTCGGAATCAAACTTTTAATTGAGGGATTTTCCTTTTATTATCATTGTCTTACAATTGACAGTCGAAAGAAACGGCACTAAAAGTTTACGAAAACAATTTAAGTGGCAAACCGATTGAATTCGAGTTTTTATGAGGCTTTGAAAATATTAAATGTTTAAATATCATATTTGATATCATTTAAAATATTTCTCAATAGAAAGGTTTATTATATTCTAACCTTTAAAAAAAATACGTAGTTTTAAAAAAGGTTAAAGGTTTCGACCCATGATGGGCTCCATTTTCCGCAACTCCACGACTAACGCGTGTTTTGCGTGAATACACATATCTTTGAATTTCTTCGCCGATATGTGCAGGTTGCATCCCGATGTTTTCCTTCACTGTAAATTGAAAAGACCAACTATAGTTAATATTTTGTTAAAAACAAAGTTACCTTGTACCGAAAGTTATTTTTTGGAAACTTTAAAAAATAATAAAATTCCACCATAATGAAAACCCTTTACTAGACAAGAGTATTTGAAAAACTATTTAAATTAAAACGCAATTTGTCTAGAGCGCCGTGTCCTTTACTTTGTGAGCTGAAAATGTTTTGAACACTTTTAAAACTTTTTATAAACCGAAATTGCTTGTTACAAGGATAACAATGTATGTAATTGTTACATTAAACTTGTGTTTTTGTTAATAATAATTATTCTAGTGTACAGCCTGGAGTTAGAGTCTAAAAACTACGATGCTTGTTAATATAAAAATTTATTAATAACAATTTTTTTTTTAAGAAATTGTTTATTTAAGTAATGTAAGCTATGTTTATTATTTTCTTATGTAATATTTCATTCTTTTGATACAAGGGCATTGCAGTTTCCATATTAGGTTATCCGTATACTAAAATATCAAACAACATTTACCCGTCACGTGCAGTAGTTCGCTCAATCAAAAGCAAACTGAATCAATTTCTATTCAGGAAGGCTCAGCGCTGCCCACTAACTCACGTTCACGGACAATGGACGAATTGTCTTTGCGGCGAAATGCAATTTACCAATCGTCTGATGTCCTATTATCAAATACTTAAGTGCACCTCGCACTTGTTAGACAAATAGTGACGATGAGAGGATACTAAGGCGGCATCCTAAGTATACTTATTGCAATCTTTTTAATTAGTCGTAGAACGTAAGTATTAATAGAAAAAAATATATATAGGGAACTTGGGTTTACCCAAGTACGAGTACATGCGTTACAAAGCGATTCGATAGCGAACATCAAAACTGTATGGAACGGACAATGATGTTAGATATTTCATACGTGACATGCACATGGCTTATCGAATATCATTGTCAGTTTCATACATTATGATCGATTCCATCAGCGATATCGCCAATCGAAAGAGGCTTTCGGTACCCCCTGGTATATAGATTCGTAGAGTCAATCGATAGGAGGAAAAGTCTTTGTCATTATAATTAAGAAATGTTTTAAATATTTGCTATATTTTTTATTTTTTTCACTAACTCCAGCTTGCTTTTGGTTTAGAATTTATTGTTGATATTTTATTTTATTAAACTGTACGTAAGCAAAATAGAAGCGTGATTTTCTTGTTTCTAGTGTTTTTGCATTGTGACCGTAAAAACTGGTTGTCGGTGGCGTAGTGAGGTTAATTAAAAATGTAACTTTAAGAATATCACCCCTCGTCATGAAACTTTTAATTAAAGGATTTTACTTGCCATAATTTGTAACAGTATATTTTACTTGCAAGTGCCTTTTATGTTGGAAACTTTTTTGTTTTAAAATAATTCTATTGTATAATAATTTATTAACCCATCTCTTACTAAAGTACATATTTTGAATATAATTTATTTTTGGCTAGCTTTTACCGTTAGTTCCAGCTACTTAAAAAGGTAAATAAAAATGTTTTTTTTTTAAATCAAACCTTTGGCATCGTATTTATTAGTTTGAAGGTTTTAATTTATGTTTAATTAATAAATATAAAGTATTTTTTACTAAAATTAACAGATATTTTAAGTATGAAAGAGCTCTCTTTCATACATAAAAGTAAGAAATGTAAACCAGTGAAATTAATATCGTAGCTTTTTTACCGTTGAAAAGCCATATCTCTATAAAGCCTGAAAGAAGTAAATTTAATATTCTTTACACGCAAACTGCGCTTTAGTCTTACTTGAGCAATGAATTTTAAATATTCCGATTGTAAGCACGCTATCGTCTGACCAATGCTTAACAATCGTAAAAAGTTAATGAAAACCTCATTAAAATTTGTTAACTAACCAAAGTAACTAATATTTATGCATTTACTGTCGACCCTTCGTACTCAAGGTATGCAAATCTGCATTTTAGTTTATATGTCGCTTGCTTGTATACGAGGTGGCCTTATTCTTCTATTTTATAGTTGTGTAAATGAATAGCTTGTGCATAACCCTAAGGCCATTTGTACACAATAATAAAAAATGCCTTGATAACCCCTTTATTTTTTAAAACCTAAGCGTGAGCTTCCACTTGTCTAATCTATATAAAAACATATTGATTATCTCTAGATGACAGTAATATGTTTTATACAAGTGTTGCGTAGTGAAAACTCTCGGAAACGCGTCTTAACCAAGTTGGTAATAACAAGGCCGCGGAATGGCGTAATGCCAAGTTCATTTCTTAAAGTGCCGTTATTTTTGACACTTTTAACAATTTATAAAATCGTTTATATGTATTGACAGTCAGTAAATTACTATCTATAAGACATTTTTACCTTAAATTAAACTAAAACTGGCTACAGACGCTCAGTTCAAACTGTACAGTTCGATTGCCCAGTTAACTGACATGTGTAGGCGAAGCTGAGAACTGTACAGTTCGACTGTGCAGTTAACACTAAACGTTTATAGCCGGCTTTAGTTTACACATTTAGCTTCTCCTTTTGTATTTTTTTTGAAAAAGTAAAAACATCACTATGCAAAAAACATGATTATGCTCATCATCGACCAAACGTGTAATCTAAAATTCATTGTCATATCCTTATTCCTTTTTCCCCAAGTCATATTTACCTGCATGTAATTTAATCCGGTGCTACGACGTCTTGCTACGCCGTAGCGACTCCTGTGCTGTGTTATTGAAAATGAAAAAGCTACAAAAGGTCGATTTGAATTCGTTCGATTGTATATCGTCAAATAACATCACAATGATAAAAAAGGTAAGGGATCCAAATATCTAAGAAATAAGTACATAATAAAGTGATATTACTTAAAGTAAATAACAATTGAAACCATAGGCAACTATTGCTCGCCATTTGGTCCGCGTGTTTTAAAAAAAAATAAGTAATACTTAAAACCTCCTCCATACATCCATCGATACAAACTCTACCATTTTCGATTTACAGTAAGAACTTAGTAACAATTATTAAATTTTGAATTATAAAATATTTCCGTTAAAGTATATTTAAAAAAAATTAAGCTTCTAACATGCGAAGTCTTTAGTGAACATTTTAATTGCATTTGAAACGCATTAAGTATTGCATGCTAAGTCATAAGTACAGTCACGCACACTCATGAAAAAAATAATTTCTTAGTTGATTGGAATGTAACTGCGTTTACACTTCTGTCAATCAATTCCAAAGTAAGCTTCATCAAATAAAGCTTACTTTGGAATTGATGTTTATATTATATCGTCCGCTTGGAATTAAAAAATGGAGCCTATGTTACTCGAGGACAGTGTAGCTTTTCAACGGTGAAAGATATTTTAAAATCGGCCCAATAGTTGAGTTATTTCAATACATACAAATATTCAAAAATACAAAGTTTCTCTCTTTATATTAAGTAAAAATAAAGACAAAAAGTCTGTTCATTTATACCTAAATATTTTAAATACTTAATTATTATTTTCATTAAGTAGAAAATCTTTTAATTAAATGTGTCCGTATGACCGGAGCGACAAAATATCAATACACCGTTTAAAATACTACGCCTAATTAACTTTTATTGTTTTTGTCTAAGTATTTTATTAAAACCGTTTTTAATTGAAAGAAAATTCCTTTCTTTTCAGGTCAATTAACTCTTATACTAGGGTTTAGTTTGAAATTAATTCAAGAGAGACTCTTAGCCTTGGAGTAGGGTAAACAAACATGTTTAAAATAAAAGGTTAAACTAGGCATTTTTAGGCGTGGTCCCAAGCTATCAAACATTGCGAAGTCACAGGAATGTTCTTCAGAGGACGTGGAGAAGCTCAGACCAGAGGGTCCTGGTATGTCCACTGGAGAGCCCAGGACCCTCACGCTAGCACTAGAGGATGACCACCGAGGGGGTTTTAGTGAATAAAAATCTCACACAACCCTACCTTTACTACAAAAGGCAGTCCTCTAAAGATTTCTCCCTGATACCGAAAAAAAGAAAAGGTTTTTGTAGACTCTCTTTTATAATATTTAGGGGAATGTAAATTAAAATTGTTTAATATTCGGTTTGTGACATTCAGTTAGCGACAATCAAGGCCAGCGGTTTGGTCGTGTGTTGTCTGAACACAATTAATTTTAGTTCATTTCATGACTGAATACAAAATGAAATATAATAATTGCAATTCACGTAGATGAAATGAAAATGACAATATGATTTGAAACTATTATTATTCTATAATTATTTAATTGCAATATTATTATTTTTTGTCAAAAACATATACAATAATGAGATTCATAAAATACTTCTGAAGATTTTGTTTGCAAGAATCGGGATTCTCCGGATTTTGCTGTTTGAGCTAGTTCCCTTTTCTTACGAACTATATGTTTGTAAAAATCATGAAAATTTAAAGTTATATATACTTCTGAAGAATTGCTAAAAGACTGATATGTAACTTTACGGTTTCATGAGACCGAGTCCGCGCAAAAAACGGCATCACGCCGAAGCCAAATCTCCGCTTATTCTATCGCGAACTCGGTCTAATGAAGCCGTAGGGTAACTAGTATAGCTTTCTGAGTTAAAATCAGGTGGGATTGAGGTCAATCAAATCATTCGATAGAAAATAAACCATATAACAGTGGTAGAGCCCGCTTTTACATCTTCGCACTAATTGACCGGCTCGCCCGGTGAAATACCACGACCACACAGAAGACAGACGTGTAATGGAAGCAACTCCGTGTTTCGTCGCACGAGTGTGGTGCCGGAGGCCTAATTATTGTCCACTTTCCCTTCCTATTCTTTTCTTCTAAGGAAATTATGGGAAGGGGAATTGGATTGGCGGGATTGGCGAATGCATAGGAAGAGATATTATCCTTTTGCTGTGGATCTCCTCCGTAGATAAAGAGTAGGCAACGTATCTGCAATTGCAGTTGTCTATGGGCAGGGGTCGCTTCGGATTTTTCAGCGAATCCTGGCCAATTGCTCGTTTGTCACTTTGTATTACAAAAAAAAATATTTTACGATAGTAAATATAATAAAATAATGCAATTAAAAGTGCAATATGCAATTATTTTGCCGCATCAAAGCCAATTAAGTGTTGGTGACACGCAATACTAACATTGTGCCACTTCGGACTTGCATTCGTTTCTACACGCTATGTTCTTTAAATCTAATCATATTATGCAAATCTTACAATTCTAATACTTCATTCTCGCTATATTCGATCGATTGTTAATATTGTGTTACAATACAATCTACTACTTCTATACTAATATTAAAAAAGAGAGAAACTTTGTATTTTTGTATGTATTGAAATAACTCAAGAACTACTGGGCCGATTTCAAAAATTCTTTCACCGTTAGATAGCTACATTATCCCGAGTAACATAGGCTATTTTATTTTATTCCACGCGGACGAAGTCACGCACAACAACTAGTGCAATATACAATACATAATTCTGTAACAAGACGTTTACTAACTACAGAGATAGTACCAAAAAAAAACATTGATTTAGAATCGTCTATCATAATTAAATTTGTCTTCTTAAAATATCATTAAAATCTATTGTTTTATGTACATCGACAATAAAAGTTCATAAACACAGTATTACAAATAAAAATAGATATGTTAACATTTCAAGAGTCTCCAGCTGCATTGTCCCGGCCACTCTATACTTTTATAATGCTCGTTAAAATGTGCCGGTTCAGGTCGCACGAGAGCGGGCTCGCACAAAACATTATCACGACACTGCACCGCTGCCCACTCACAGTAGCCAATACTCATATTTAATATCATTTATTATGTACAATTGAGAATAAAATATATGTGTATGTATAATAATACGAACTAGTTTGGTATGAGATATTTTTGTCTGTTCAACAAGTAGTTCTGTTTTACTTAACAAACTATTTCATGTCATCATTGAGAGGGCCAATACATATATTGTTATCCCTCTTCTTGCGTTATTATTTAAAAACAAAAACAGAAACAATTGAATGTTGTTGTAAAGGATATCAACGACATTATCCTAGAAACACAGTGGATCATTTTGTAATGATATTTCCACATCATCATTTAATAACACATTCCTTCATTATTTTATTTCTCAAAGCAATTAAAGTAGAATTTTAAGATAGACCTCTTCTATAAAAATCATCTACAAAAAGTAACACATTACGGTTCTATAAATATAAAACATTTTCCCTCAATTTAATCGTAACGTCTAATAGGTCGCTATTACATTTATGAAGCAGAAAATCCCTTAATTAAAACCTGCCGCCCAAATATCGAATATCCGTTTAAAATACAAAGCCTAATTAACTTTTGCTGCTCTCGCCTTAAGTATCGTCTCTTAATTGTTTTTTCTTTGAATGTTAATTCTCTATTATCAAAGGTGACGAAATTAATTCTTCTTTCTTAGTAAATGTTATTACGTTTTGGACTAATGTTAAGAAGATCTTTTTTTTTATTGAATTTCCTGTTAAAAACACTATGGATGCTACTTTTTTTCCTTAATTTCACGAAAGCCCTCAATTTTTATTGAACTAAACCCTGCTAGAGACGCCCAGTTTTAACTGTAAAGTTCGACTGCGCAGTTAACACTGATGACAAGTTCTCAGTCACACACATTGTGTGTAGACACATGGAAACTGAGAACTGTAAGGTGAGACTGTGCAGTTCAGACGTGTGTCATGTTAAAAAACTGAACGTTTGTAGGCAGCTTTATACACAAACAAATAATATAAAAACCAAATATAATGTGTTGACTCAGTTATTGCTTGTCCATAAAGAGGAATTCAATTACGTATAATTCTGAAGGAATACGAGCACAAACAATTTGCAGGAAAATGTTGGTAAAGCTCCAGTGAGCTCAATGATGTGTAAAACTCCTGTATTTCAACCCTGAAGAAATAAAAGGCCTCTGGCTTGTAGCCAGCCGGTTCAACAGTATTAAATTTTATACTGTTATGCTGACTTGACTTTAAATACGCCAATTTGGTCTTTAACACAGTTGTAAACTGTATTATTAGTAGAATAATGAAATAGATTTCTTATTTAAAAAAAAAGGTTTCGACCCATGATGGGCTCCATTTTCCGCAACTCCACGACTAGCGCGTATTTTGCGTGAATACACATATCTTTAAATTTCTTCGCCGATATGTGCAGGTTGCATCACGATGTTTTCCTTCACCTAAGAGCGTCGGTAAATATGTACATATGAAAATCGAAAATCGAAAAACACATTGCTTATTGGTTATTACGAGTATAAAGTTATTTTTAAAATAAAGTCATAGACAAATAGTTTTTCAAAAGTTAATAATTCTAAAGAACATAGTAACTATTGTGTGTTCACTAGCATAGGCTACTAAACCTTATACATGAGAGAATATGCCTTTCGTCTAAAGGTAAGTACTGCTTTGTACTTATATAACATCAGTGGACTTACCCAACATGCTTTTCGATCGGCGATGTCGCTGATGAAATCGATAAAAATGTATGAAACTGACATTGACATTCGATAAAATCATGTGATTGTCACGTGTGAGATATCGAACGTCAATGTTAGTTTCATACAAATTTGTCGATTCCATCAGCGAAATCGCCGATCGAAAAGCATGTTGGGTAAGTCCACTGTTCTCTTATGCTGTGGTGGTAATACACTAAGGTTCTTTCAATTTTGAAACACCACAACCAACTGCGTCAACTTCGCGTTTTTATACAGTTAATGTAAATTCTTTGAAGAGTTAATTTTTACGTTGTTCACAACTCCAAGATATTGTTCGCGGTTTTCTGTTTTTAATATAAATTGTTCCGTCTTCGTGGTGATATTACAACTATGTATCAAAGCGGGCTGTAATAGGAGTGTGCATAGCTCACATACTGACAGTACTTTGAAATTAATATATTACGAACATGTTTTGACAATTATAATAAATATTACTTTATATATTTTTTTTTCACTTACCTAATATTTGTTATTATTATTTTTATTTTCCTTTTTTTGTATCTTATTATTAATTGTAATTTAGAGAAATATGCCATGTTTTTATCTTGTAGTAGCTGTTTATTTAGTTTTGTTTTATGGAACTGACATATTCTAATGAACAAAAGTTCCCAAATAAATAAAGAGAAAAAAATATATAATAAAAACAGTAATTTCCGCTCACAGTCTAAAGTCCCTTGAGGGTGTTCATTAGGGTAGGATTTTTTTACTAAAAAATTACATTAAGTTTTTGTACTAGTATTTACCTTAACAATAACCAATGAAAAATTTACAAAAACTTTAAATACCTACCTTAGAACTTATTTGTATAATGTAAAGTATAAAAAATGTTAATTTGGCCACACGTTGCGGTCACAATTAAGTGCAGCAGCAAAAAGTAAATTAGCTTCACCACATTATCGCCAAGATAATCTAGTCACCACAAAAATAGTCCGCGTTGGCGTTACGCCAATTTCCCAGCGTCATAATGGCGATGAAGCAAATGAAGTAAAGTTCATTTACAAAGTTGGAACATTATTGCATGAGGCACTAAAATTAGGTACTAGAGTATAACGTATCGGTTCACACCGCCGATTTTTTTTCATATTACAAAGCGGCAAACGAGTTAGCGGTCACTTAAATTTACTGAAAATGCGAAGCGACCGCTGCCCATAGACATCTGCAATTGCAGATGCGTTGCCTACCCTTCTACGGAAGAGGAGACGCACAGCAAAAGGATAATACCCCTTCCTATGCGATCCCTTCCCCGCTAATCGACTTCCCCTTCCCATCATTTCCTTATAAGAAAAGGTACCACACTCATCAGGCGAAACACAGAATTGCTTCCATTTGACGCCTGTCTTCTGTGTGATCGTGGTATTTCACCAGGCGAGCTGGCCCATTCGTGCGAAGATGTTATGCGGGCTCTACCAATGTTATGATTAAAAAATTACGAAAATTGCCAATGCACAAATGCTTATTGATAACAATGTTATTGGGTACATGTTTCGGCTGTGAAAACACATGGTTATACATTTTCCTTTCATGACTTTCATAATTATTTTTTATTCCCTTTCCTATTATATCTTTGGTCTTATGTAGACAAAAAAAGAAAAGCAACTAAATAGAAACCCATCGTTACTCTTCCGGATAATGATATTTATATTTTTTTATTATTTTCTTCAGTATATAGAGTTCTTTTTATTATTTCCGTGTTTGTGACACGATCGAACCCGACGCCTTTCAGCACGTTCAAAACGATCGCTGAAATTCAAATTTATTCCTTTTTATTTGGTCCCCAGGCGTTGTATATGCAAAGCGGATTGTCATGCACGCACAGATTTCCGTTATTTTAGCAGATATCGACAAGTCATAAACAAAAATGATATGCAATGTTGGTACATATTTTCCGATCACGTTTTTGAAATTTGGCAAACGTATGAACAGGATTATACATATACAACATATATCAAATAGTTACGTATTGTATTGTAACTTCGTTTACTCGATTAAATAAAAGAGATGATAAACTGTAAATAATGTATTCATTTAATATTATTAAATTTAATTAATGTAAATAATCTTTAAGAAAAAAATCATAATAAGGAGACTAAATAACGCTTATTATTATTTTACCAGCGCCTGCGAAAATGCGCATAGCAATTGCAATGCTTACCCAATCATTAAATATACTTATATGTACAAGCTATTGTCTTTAACTTTTAGATCATACGTGAAAAAAATTAATTTAATTAAGTAATTATCAACATATGAAAATAGTTCGATGGAATAAAAAATCAGAATATTTAAAACTCCAAAGAGATAAAAAACTACGCAAAATATTTATTGAGCATTTTTTTTGTAATTTAACTAATAATGCCGATATTCAAACTGTGTATTCATATTTTCTGAATAAACAGGATTATGATTTACTATATTAAAACAAACAGTTCATTATCCCAAAAATTATTGTGGCTACAGTTTAATTTAATTATGACTTCATTAACAAGGGATTTGCATGTTCGCGTTTATTTGCGTGTAGATTTCATACAGTTATTTATTATCTTAATATCCAACATATTTTTGCTGTCAGTACTAATTATTCGAGGAGTGTACTTATTTTTAGTTACCTGATTTATTTAATTAATGTTGTGTCATATGTATTACTAGCGACTCGCCCCAGCTACGCATGGGTGCAATGCTGATACTAATTACACTACAAAAATGCGGAAAAAATGTTATTATTTACGACGTCGTATTAGAAACCTAAGATAAGAGTATTTCTTCACTATTTAATAGATGTTAACCTTCCTCTTCAATCACTCAATCTATTAATAAAACCGCATCAAAATCCGTTGCGTTATTTTAAATATTTAATCATACATAGGGATAAAGGGACAGAGAAAGCGACTTTTTTATATACTACCGGTTGTGCGCGACTTCGTCCACGTGGAATTAAATAATATAGCCTATATTACTCGGGGATAATGTAACTTTCTAATGGTAAAATAATTTTTGAAATCGGTCCCGTAGTTCTTGAGTTATTTCAATACAAACAAAAATATAAAGTTTCTCTCTTTATAATATTAGTACAGAGCACAGATATAGGCTATTTAGTTTTAAAAACGCCTTTTTTTAATTAATGTTTATTACTGATAATATCTTTAAAAGTTTAATATTAATTTAGCTAGTTATTAGGTATTCCATGTGAGTTTTAGTTAGCTTTAATGGTACACGTAATAGGGTTGTAAATAACACTTTAAGATGCATTTATAATGTAACGCGGCTGTAAAGATAATATTTTATATGTCTAACGTTAACGGAACCCTATCTATGTTGTTTAGATTTTATGACAATATACTTTATTGCAGAGATAAAATATGTTAAATAAGTAGAAAGAAAAAGATATAGAGCTAGCTATAGCGTATACGGTTGAGGGACAGAAAATGCTTTAGACTACGTCATACGTATGTGTGAATCACTTTACGGTTTTAAACCAATGATATCATGTCTTAAGCCCTTGCTTGGGACGTAAGAAAAATTAGTTCACCCAAAATAAGCTTGGAGCGCCACTATACTATAGGATACGTCACATTTGTTTGGGTCTTATTTCTGGATCCAAAACAAACAAATTCGTGTACGGAGAAAGGGACCAATGATCTATGTCACTGTCTTTGTCACATTACGTATATTTCGTATAAATGTGTCTCAGTCGCTGTCACTATGACATATGTCATGTCTCATCTCTTTCTTTTAATCTATGGTTAAATATAAGTTTTGGTGACTGTTTTGAAGGAAAACATTTTGTCATTTATTAATTTTGAAATTGTTCAGTTAATTTTCAATATTTTGTAAGTAAAGAATTTATATTAATTATAAAATAAATGAAAACGTTGACGGTACACAATTAATCTAGAAATTCATAAGACTTGACGCGGTCCGAGCAATCCTAGTCCAGTTTCCGAGATGAAAATAAATAGCTTTTACACATCCTGCTGTTAAAACAACTTTAATTTCATTTTAATTTAATATAAAACATGCAAAAAAACAGTTTTTCCGTTTTTTCAAGTAACACATAATTTTTTCTTACATACCTAATACTAGAAAACCGTACCGAAAAGTCTTCGAAAATAGAAACTTACGGTTAATCATACTGCATACTAGCTGTTGCCAGCGATTTGGTCCGGGCAGAATTAAAGAAATATCCAATAACACCCAGGGATATTGTAGTTTGTCAACTTTGAAAGTATTTTTTCAAATCGGTTCAGTTTCGGAGGCAATTCGATGCAAACAAATAATATAAACCTTTATAATATCAACTATAGGTAAACTATTCCATTTAATATGCAAAGTCTTAATATTGAAATTGATTTATGAATTTATTTTATTCAATTTTAAGCATCATTTCATCGAACTATGGAAATAGCTGCTGTAAAAGTAGTAGTTGAATGTAAAAAGTTTTCAATTTTAATCGAGTCTATATCTGTCAGCGGTACGTGCTTTATAAAACGTTGAATGAAGCCGCGGATCGTTAATTTAAATTTAGTTAGAACTAACTCTAAATTAGTTTTACGTCAATGGATTAAAGTTGCACCGATTCCATTATGTTGATTAAAATGAATGCAACTGGGATTTTATTTTGACTGCTCCGTATAATTTAATAATTCTTTTATTTATTTATTTATTTAACAACAAAATATACACATCTTTGGACCCAAAAACCTTAGTCGGTACTATATAAAGTAATTTTGAGAACAATTCCTGCAGCCGAGATCCGTCATTACACGAGTCTACAGACAGCCAGTTTCCATCCGCACCACCCCGGCAATCGTCTACAGTGAAGTTTTCGCGTAACTTCCTGCCTCGCACAGCCGTACTGTGGAATCATCTGTCCTCGACTGTATTTTTAAACCACTACGACTTAGGGTCCTTTAAAAAGCGAGCACCTATCACCTCCTGCCAAAAGCCGGCAACGCATCTGTGGTTCCTCTGGTATTGCGGATAGATCACCTGGGTGTTCTCGCTGCTCGTATACCCCCCTTTCTTATATAAAGAAGAACTTTAAAACTATATTCATAGATTTGCAATGTTTATTTTATTTAGCGACATAATATTGTAAACAGGAAGATAATTTTGTAACGCTACAGATATTGTAGTGTTTTTTGCTGCAATGTTTAATCTTGCATGGCGTTCTCAAAGCTCTATTGTTATTCATTGAGCAATCTTGAATACTAAGAGCTGGTTACCACAAAATCTCGGAGTATATCACGGCCGGTTGCACACCTAGTGCATTATATTGTTAACTTATCTTTGTTTAAACTAATATTATAGAGCACAGCCGCACTGTGAAATGGTCTGTCCTCGGCGGTATTTCCAAACCGCTACGATTTACGGTCCTCCAAGAAGCGAGTGCATCACCTCCTGCCGGCCGGCAACGTATCTGTGGTTCCTCTGGTATTGTTGATGTCAATGGGCGTCGATGATAACCTCGGTTTTCCGCTGCTCGTTTGCCCCCTTTTCTTATTAAAAAAGGAAAGGTTTTTTGTATGTATTGCATTAACGCAAAAACTACTCACTTGATTTCGAAAATTTCTTTTACTATTAGAAGTAATAATTGGAGAAAATAAAAAGTGATTAAATGAATAATGGCCCTTTTTGAAATAGAGAAATGGTAGAAAGGGACACTATTCTCAAATAGTCCAGCAAAAATATTTTCTCTTTTAAAGAAATCCCAAATTAATTTTCACATTCAAGGCTTTAAGAGCAATGCAGTTGAACCCGGTGTGTACACAGCTTTATTTCTATTCGTCCTCCTGCACTGAATCTAATAACGTCCAGCAATTCAGACCGTTTTCAGGTCACGTCAGTCGAGTGCTAACTGTTACACTAGCCATGTTTTGTGGATAGCTTTAATTGTTGTTTGTATGTACTTAGTTCAGAAATATAAATTATTATAATATTATGTGTACATAGGTTCGTTAATGAGAAAGGTCCGAACTAAAAAATAGACTTTAAAATGGTCCAGATTTCAAGAATTAATATTTTACAAAATCTCTCGGAGAAAATTTCAAACGCCACGCAAATATTTAAGACCATCTTACATGTTCTGTGGAGATCTTTTTTAATTTTGATGGCACTGGATTTAAGCGACGCTTAAATTTCAGTGGCGTTTGAAAATTCGACCGTACGTCTACTACTTACTTTTTGAATGAGTATTAAATAACAAATTAATAAACTATTACGAAGGTATTGGTACGAAAATTGGGCATCAACGAAAACAATGAAACGGGAAATATTGTACACAAAATAAATAGAAATGGGATCTTCTATCGGGCAGTAGGTCATACCGGGACGTGCATTCAGATTTGTTGTATAAAAAGCAGTACCT
>QDHC01001659.1:194206-208215 GCA_013186455.1 Papilio dardanus tibullus | reverse complement strand
TCGAAACCTTTAACCTTCAATTAACAAATTAATAAACTATTACGAAAGTATTGGTACGAAAAATAGGCATAAACGAAGACAATAAAACGGGAAATATTGTACGTCGAAAAAAATAGAAATTGGAACTTCTATCGGGCAGTAGGTCATATCGGGACGTGCATTCAGATTTGTTGTATAAAAAGCAGTACCTCGTCACTCGTCACGTATTCCGTACGGTGGAAGCGATCGGTGAAAATTCAAATTTTTGTTACTTCCATTGTTTATGCAGAACGGATCGAACGAGCTCACTTTCACTATTTTTAAATAGAAAAAAGATAAACAAAGAATCTTTTTCTATGTTTACGAGTAGTTCACACTCAAAGAAGAAGTGCATTAGTTTCAAAGCGATTCCACAAAGTTCCATAATGTATGGAGGGGCTACTCAAAGTATATTTCGATTGGCGATATCGCTGATATTCGGTAAGTCATGTGCTTGTCACGTGTGAAGTCTAGAACGTCATTGTCAGTTCCATACATTTTTGGTGTTCGCTATCGAATCGCTTTGTAGTGCATGTACTTCGGGTAGCCCCCCTGACACGTGACTTATCGAAAGTTATTGTATTGTAACATTGGTTATATTTTTTTATTCCACGAGGACGAAGTCGCGAGCACCAGCTAGTGTTAAATGTAAAAACTTGTGTCCTTTGATTTTAAAATGTTTTAATATAAATAATAATACGCCACAAAGCAGCCGGTTCATTAATTCCAATTTATTTTGAATGCGGTTCAATTTAATTACAATACAACTTTAATAACAAAAAGCTTTTCAAGTTAATATCGCTATTATATTCCTTCCAATTTTATGTAGCAATTAAATCGTATTTCATATAATATAGATAAATAACGACTCCGAGATCGGTTGAGTCGATCGAGAGATACCTTCCAACATCCATGCACCTAAACTTTTGCATTTATGATATTTGTAAGATAATTCATTTAACAGTGGTAGAGCCCGCTTCAACAACTTCGCACGAATTGTCCGGCTCGTCCGGTGAAATACCACGACCACACAGAAGACAGGCGTCATATGGAAGCAATTATGTGTTTCGTTCGATGTGTGTGGTGCCGGAGGACTAATTTTAATCCACTTTCCCTTCATATCCTTTTCTTATAGGGAAATGAGGGGAAGGGGACGTGGATATGTCGGGGAAGGGGACGTGTAGGAAGAGGAATTATCCTCTTGCTGTGCGTCTCCTCCGTAGATTAAGGGTAGGTAGGGGCATGATGTCTGTGGGCAGAGGTCGCTTCGCAATCAGCGAATCAAGGTGGCCGTTTGCTTGTATGCCACTTTATAATAAAAAAATAAGTAAATATGTTTTAATTGCAGAGTTTAATCGCCGTTATTTATAACTTTTCAAGTCTTACTTATTTACAGTTAAATCTGGAACAAGATATTAAAATACTTGTTTATTTTCTCAGTTAAAACAAAAGATTCAAAGAAACCTTTTAATATAATTGCGTCTTGTATATTAATGCAGTCATTCAAATCGCTCAAGGCTCCTCGCTGCTTTTAATACGGATTTATTTTGTTTATATTAATTTTATTGATGTCGTTTACATCAATTATAAACGACAATTTATTAAGTTATACGTATAAAAATACCTTTAATTATTAATTTGTTAAATAAAGATTTGCTTATGTAGATTTAATAAAAGAAGTTAACATTATGCTGTGTTTTAAATCACAAAACGAGTGGACGTGTGAGCACTTGTATTTGATTAGATTTTTTGAACTTAACCAAAAATCTTTTAAAAATCACTACATAGTATAAAAAGGCGCTTTCTCTGTCCCTATATCCCTATGTATGCTTAAATCTTTTAAACTACGCAACGTATTTTGATGCATTTTCTTATTAGAGTGATTGATGAGGAAGGTTTGCATGTATAACCGATCCGCCCCGGCTTCGTACGCGTGCCTTACTAATAAGGATGTTAAATACAACGTTTACAATTTTTCTGTAATGTATTTAGTATCAGCATTATACTCGTGTGAAGCAGGGGCTGGTCGCTAGTACTTTATAAACTGTCCAACTATTATTAAAATTAAAAATATAATAGCGTTTTATTTTCAAGAAGGATTTGGTATAACACTAGCGGAGGTGTCGCGCTGTTAATTCTCATTAAGCGACCGCACGGAGCCTTGTTTTTGTCACTGTCGACATTTTTATATGCTCGTTCGTGTGCTAATGTAAAACGTTTAGTTACATTTTTGCATAAGGAATCAGTTTCGTTAATGGAATTATTGAAGTATTACATGCTGCATTGCTGTTATGTAACCACGCGATGCATTACCGTGGGTTTCCTCTGACGAAATACGCATACAAACACAATCCGTCGTATTGATTACTGATGATATTATACACAATAGCTTGACTTAAAAGTACACTCACTACGCCAGATAGATATATAAAATAATAACGTTATACAAGCATCGGCAAGAGGTCTTATTATTGTCTTATCAATTGTCTGGAATCCAAGTATCTCGTCATTGCTACGAATTCTATTAATTAATAATTAGTCAAATTCTCAACTACATTCTTTTGTTATTGTTCACCGGAAACGGTGGCGACAATACACTTAAAAAAATGACGCAATAAGTTTGTAGTTATTTAAACAAAAAAACTAAGTACTTGCAAAACGCAATGTACTTTTTATTATTTCTTTGAGTTTATTAAAGTTAATATACATTTATATTCAGTGAGGTTCCGAGACACACAAGTAGTTATATCCAAGCACATCACGTAAGGTAATTAGTCACGAGTAAATTGCTTTAGAAAACACCTAAGTATTCTATTGGGCGAACTTCGTACGAAGTTATCTGGCAAAGTGTTTCCTTAGAAATTAAATTCCTGGGGAAATATTAGTCCCGGTGCGACACTAATGGGTAATAAGGCTTGATTTAACGCTTACATGAGCTGACTCGAGGTGAGAATGAAGAATACTAATTAGTTACTAAATGGTGATTATTTTTTAAGAAGACACCAGTAGATAAACTCCTCAAAAGATGGCAGTCGAAGATATCAACTAGCAGTTGCAAAATCTTATTTAAAATCATCTTCAATACATACAACACTTATGTATATGTACACAAAAATAAAATTTCACAAAAATGTATGGTTTCAGCCTCCTACGGTCAGTTTTAATTGTGCAGTTCGACTGTGCATAGTTAGTAGTAGGAGCTATGTTTCCGCACTTGACTGACGCGTATTTTGCGTGACCGTCCTTTTAAAACTGCCGTGAGAAGACAAGAGGCTTCAGAAATAACTGTGCAGTTTGTCTGCTCAGTTATAACTTTTGTAGCCGGCGACGATCTAATGTACGACGTTTTGTGTAAGATAGGTATAGTTCTTATAAAAATGTATTTTTTAATTAAATTTTATAAAAGAACACACAAAGTAATGAACTTAAAGTAGTTCATTAATACTCATTACTCGGTGTCTCGGCGCTAATCTCAGTAAACAAAGAAGTGTCAACATCTAGTGTAATAGTGCAAAGTTGCCATTCTTCAGTTCATTTTTCACGCTGTCTAGCTCAAGTTAATATCAACTCCCGGTCCGCTAAGACCTCGACTCTTTTTATTAATGAACATTACGAACGTCTGATGGAAAAGTTTCACCAACTTTTGTTTTAACAAACGAATACCTAAGTTATTTAATGATAACTAAACATCGGTTCAAAAATATTACTTACTTCCTTTTCGTGATAGAAAATAATAAAAAATAATGTTTCAGTAAAAAAAGTAATAAAATTTCGAAAACAAATTCTATTGGTTACTGAAAACCTTTCGCCAAAAATCTCCAGGGAAACTCACGTTACGACTTAAGATTATTGTATATCCTAAAAATACTCTAAAAATGAATGATCAGTCGTTCAAAAAATATAATAATTAAGCGGTAAATGTACAAATGAATGACTGAATGGAACCCAAACGAATGAAGATTGTATGGTTATTGTGAAAGGGTAGATTATAGTCCGATTTAATTACAGATAATATCTTCAAATACGACCAACAAATTACATATAATTACCCGCGGTGTTTATACTCGTACCCTTTTGATCGTACAATCTTTTATTAAACTTTGTCGGTTGTTTGAAAATAATTTAATTACATTGTAACAGCAAACAAATATGAATATAAATATAGTTTAAAAATCTAGCTGTTGTTCGAAACTTCGTTCCCGTGGAATTAAAAAATATAGCCTATGTTACTCGGGGATAATCTAGTTTTCTAATGGAGAAATAATTTTTGAAATCGGCCAGTGAGTTCTTGAGTTATTTCAATACATAGAAAAATACAGTCGTACAAAGTTTCTCTCTTAATAATATTAGCATAGATAATATAAATATAGATAAAAACACTACTTTTAATACAAATACATAAGTTTTTTTAAAGTTACTTTTGTCTTTGTCGACTTTACAGCATTTACAAGAACATCGGACTTCGTAGCACTGTCTGCTACACGATGTCTACGCCGTAGACGTCAATATAGTCAAAATCTTCTGTCGGTTAAAAATTAAAATCTTTATTATTCAGTCGGTTTTGTTATACTATTACTCTACTTATGAAATATAATTATGTAATATTTAAAAGTATAATTTTTGTCTTCTAAATATTATCGTTGAGTTTTGTATGTAATTCCTAATTTTTTTGCATACAATTTCTCGAGTTAATATCGTCTAAGATGCCACATCGTATTAATGGACACCAAATAAATCTTTAAAAAAAGTTATTGTTTTTCACTTATTTATAGACCAATCCACAAAGTTATTTAGTCAAAAGATAGCCAACGCGTTTCAACAAACACAAAAATTGTTAGGATGAGGGCGTAAAGCAGGCTACTAGAAAACTGCTAGAAACTGCCGGAAAACTTAATTATGTAACTAATTTATCTATGAATACATATTTTGAATATTAGACAGAGGTTATTGTTACAATTGTCAGCTAACTTTTCAACATATAGATTATATCAAATATAATTTAACGGTTTATTGTTTTAAAAACTGTAAATTGTAGTCCTGACTAAGAGTTAGAACTCGAGACGTTTGAAAAATCTTCGGTATTTTTTCCCGCTTCAACAACTGAAATTCTTTAAGTTAAAAATCTTAAAGTTTTACTGTGTTACACTAACTTACTTTATTTAAAAGTTAGATAGTAACTAAATGTGTCCGAAAAGCAACGTTTTAGTAAAGTAGATTAATAAATCCTTTGTAAGGATACTCACTACTTGCTACTCGACTAAAATACTATCCTGGTGCGAATAAAGATATTAATTATTATTTGATGAGAACAGTAAACAATTACTATCTGTATCGAAAATAAATATTTTTATGCAATAACACGTATCAAAAACACAAAATATTTCCCAAAATTTAGGATAGAATCGAACTAGTTTTATCAAAAGAATTTTCACCTTTACACGAGAGGTAAAAAAGTTTACTAATCAAATATTAGCTTTTTGCTTTCAGAGGCTATGTTGCGTGATTTAAAAAATATTTTGAAACGAAGAGAAATGTAAACAAACTAGAAACTATCACTAAAATACATTTTGGAAAATTTATTTGTTCTTACATGATAAGTAGACAATCTAAAGTTAATAACAAATATTAAGACCGGGGACACATTAGGGGTTCTTCTGGGTGTCTATAAGGATGATCTCTTAACATAACGCCGGCCCTGTTCGGTCCCCTTTAAAAAACAAGGGCAAACATATCGAACGAATATTTTATTCAACATCAAGAGACAGGTGTGGAAAAATGGAGTTAGATTGCATTTAATCTCAGGAGATCGTGTATCGACAGCATAACGTAAAATCTAGGTAGCTTCGAGGAAAAGAACCATTAATTTAAAATTCCACTTCCGAAGGTAATATTGGCTTGAATTCTTTTAGGTGTTGTGGTGAACAGCTTTTTATTAGTCAAAGAAAATAAAGCTTTTAACCGACTTCCAAAAAGGAGAAGGTTGTCAATTCATCTGTATGTTTTTTTTAAAGTAAAAGTACCCAAAATTACAGCTTCAAAAACGTAGACTTCAACAGTAAAATGTTTAACAAAATAAGAAAGCGTCAGAGAGTAAAAAAAATGTCTTCAAATATGTCCTATTAAAGACTGAAAAGGTAATTGTAGTAATAAATAACAACAATATCAGGATACTAATACCAGTTATGAAGTTTTTTGTACTTAAACAAAAGCATAATATTATGCAGTTATAACTGAACGAACTCACTTCTTGGAACGGAGCATTTGAATGTGCGACATTTTCTTAATGCCTACTAATATGCAGTAACAACTTTAAGCCAAAGAAACCAGTTACGGAAATCGTTTTATATCTTTTCCTAGTACATTCAAAAAGTACATGATTACAGCCAATTATGTGACTAACATGAGTTTATATAATTAATAAATTAATTAGGTACCTAATTAAAAATATTTCGTGGAATATATGAATATTATGACAACTCAATGTCCAATTCAATACTTTCCAATCGGACGAAAACAATAAAATATTAAGAGATTTTTTTTAATTTACATCTATTTTGGTTACTATACCTTCTAAGTTGCAGAATTGTGGTACAACGTGGTTTTATAAAATGGTCATTCATGTTAAAAAAAACAATTTGCAAAGTCTACCTTACTGTAAAGACTTGACATTGTGCTTTCCCGTTGCGTTTCCTCTAGAGTGGAAATAAGTTAGGAAATTGTCATTTGCTTGTTTGGATGCGACACACGGCTGGTTCGAGCTCTCTGTAATTACTCGCCAACAAATAACATTAACAGGAGCAAAGGAAAACTACTTCGCTAATGGCCCGGAAACCTACGTAATTGAACATCTCGCAACTATAGTGGGCTTGGCAATTACTGTTTTTAACCAACACTGAAAGAAACGTAAAAATTTTTTAACCTAAATTAAATAAAACAAATATTTTTTTAAGCTTATTTATTTTAATTATTATATTTTTTTATGAAAATATAGTTGTTAATGACACAAAAATATGAGAAAAAAATTAATTAAATTTAAAGTATTAAAAAGTATTAAAAAACACAAATATTAAACCAGAGCGTACGCTGGAGGCTTTTCTTCTTTCTCTTCTACGACTGGCTGCTCGGGTTTTTCTTCGATTTTCGCTTTAATTTCGCTTTGTATCTTAATTATTGTTGTTGCTGATTTAGAGGTTTTGTTTCGCAGGAACTTTACATAGTAGAAGATACAAGTCACCAAAAATAAGTATACACCTGTGGAGTAGAATTAATATTAATTGAATTAAAACTATTAATTTGAAAAGTGTGCAAGATAGGCGACAGGCGTTTTCTCGTGTCGGAGGCCAAGACCCACTTTAGGTCGTTGTGCCAGCGGAGTAAGTAGGTAATAAGAATAGTGGAAATGCGGAGGAGGGGACGTATAGGAAGAGGAATTATCCTCTTGCTGTGCGTATCCTCCTCCGTAGATTAAAGGTAGGCAATGCATCTGCAATTGCAGATGTCTATGGGCAGCGGTCGCTTCGCTATTTCAGCAAATCTAGGGGGCCGCTTGGTCGTTTGCCACTTTGTATTACAAAAAAAAGTGACTGATAGTTCAATAATTTTAATTGTAAAATAATACTGCTTAAAGGTACCCAGCGAGTGACTTAAACTAGCGAAGGTTCCGTCTCGGTGGGTGCGTTAGACGTGACACAAAAAAGACGCCAACTGTCTCTTAACAAAACTGACGGCCGAATGTTCAAACGTCACTCAATATGTAAGAGCGTCTTACATGTTAAGGCCAAGCTGAAACTCCAAATACGACGATCTCGTTTAATTTTGACGCCTCTTAGATTTTAAGCGACGCTTACGTAACGAAGTATTTGAGTGAGTAGAACCTACGGCCGGTGAGACTTACGACTGAATGTTCAAGTTTTACTAAACAAGATCGCCGTAGAATTTGGTGTTTAAGCGTGGACTTAACATGTAAGACGCTCTTAAATATTTGAGTGTCGTTTGAAAACAAATGTACTCACAGAAGTTCATCAGATCGGAATTCCAGGATACATCAATATCATATATATCATTGCTGTTGTTATGTCCTATTGCTTTATACACAAGTTCCATTAACATTTTGATGAATGCCAAAATTTGAAACAATTTGATTCTTCGTATATCTTTCTGCAATAAATATATATATTTCTCTTAATTTTTTTCGGGACTTTTGTTCATTAGAACATATCAGTCCCACAAAACAAAAACTTGACTAAAACATGGTACATTTCTCTAAATTACAATTATAAATAAAAAAAGAAAAATTACAAGACTAATAACAAATAGTAGGTAATTAAAAAATATAAAATTCGATATAAGACCTTTAAGGTCAATAAAAAAACTCATTACAAATATCTTTTAATTATTGTATCAACTCAATAAATATAAAATACTAGTGAAAAGAAAAAAAAGAAAAATAATTACCCTGTACAAAGCATAGTAGAAAGACAACACAAACTTATACCACATCAAGTTCACGACGATGATCAGAGTGTCAAGAAGTGGTAAGTGTATTATACCATAGCAACATAACTTCTCAGTTAGCGTGTCTGCGTGGTCCTCACGGACACCTGCGTACGGCACCAGGAAGGGAGCGAACCCATGCACTCCCAATGTCACCGCGTGCATTAACTTTTCCAACGAAATAAATTGCTTATGGAACTGAAAAATAATAAAATACAATTACCAAATAATAAAAAAAAGAATTAAATGCCTTACATATCAATCAATTAAAGTAATTCAAAGACGAACTTTTTTTAAACGACATTATAGTTATTCATCACTACATGTATAAAATAAAGTCGCTTTCTCTGTCCCTATGTATGCTTAAATCTTTAAACTAAACAACGGATTTTTTTAAACATTTTTTTTTAATAGAGTGATTGAAGAGGAAGGTTTATATGTGGCGACCCGCCCCGGCTTCGCACGGGTGCAATTAATATTATTATGGCTGTTATACTCGTACAACGTTCACAGTTTTTCTGTAGTGTGGTATCAGCATTGCACCCGTGCGAAGGCGAGGCGGGTAGCTAGTTGATAATAATAATAAGAAAGATTAGATAATTAAGAACTTACCGCATCCAGGTTGATGTTACACTGCAAACCGGCAGTGAATACCAATATCATTATGATGTGACTCCCTATTTCGGTAAATATAGCTATCTGAAATTTATAAACAGGGAAACAGTAAAATCAATAAAATTACTCTTACAAATATTATAAATAAGAAAGCTAGGATGGATGGAAGGTCTCTCCAGAACGGCTGAACGGATCTCGATGGCATATATAACAAAATTTTGAAGGACACATACATTGCTTTGAGTGTTTTTATAAAATTCGTACGGACGTAGCCGCGGGCATAAGATAGTATGTATATAAAATTATTAAATACATACCAAATGAAGGTAAGCGGTAAAAAAAGAACATTTTTCCAAAAACCATGCAGAAAATTTGCTTAAACGGTCCTGCATTTTCATCTGAAATCAAATTAAATTATTCAAAGCTGTTGAAAAATAATTTCTTCCAAACATGAATTGATATTGTTTAGTTTTATGTGTATATTTCATACATACCGGCTCTCTGTACTAATATTATAAAGAGAGAAACATTGTATTTTTGTATGTATTGAAATAACTTCCACCGTTAGAAAGCTACACTATCCCCGAGTAACATAGGCTATATTTTTTATTTCCGCTCGGAAGAAATCGAGAACAACAGCTAGTATTAAATAAAATGTTAGTTATTTTGGACGTTTTTTTTAGATAATTCTTAGATACTGTAGGACAAACACAATATAAATCATAATAAATAATATCTAAAGTTATAAAACAACAACAAATAAAAAATCATAGACTTTATAACCCTAGCCTGGAAGGTAAATTATTTAAATTCTATAATAAAACAAATTATATCAATAAACAAATAAATATACTTACATCAGAAGTATAAAAATATTAATAAACTGCAGTTTTTTTATAATTTCAAAATACAGCACACAAACAGTAAATCACTGCGCACGAGTTCAAATCCAAATGGAAGTGTTGAGTTAAACGAAACATAAAACACGAAGTATGTTGGTGACGCCAACTTGAAGCATACGTAAGCAAATTAAAATTGTGTCACTATACATTACGGCTTTTGTTTGCACGCCTCTGAGAATGAATAGTACTAAAGTAGAAATGGATATTGAAGACTAACGGTCGTGAGCGTGGACTTTGTTTCGGAGAAATGCAATGGTCAATTGAATTGCAATACTCTTCAAGGAAGGGGTGACATGATCTTTACTCTTTTCCTGATTGGTCTACTCACGGCTCTTAACACCGTCCCTGCTCGTGATTCCTTGTACTATTTAAACATGTAATTAAAAGCTAAGAGTACACTCGGACCAAAAAAAAATAGCTTTAAAAATTAAAAAAAATATGTTAAATTTATTGATAAGAAACTTTGAATCCGATAATTTAGATTTAATGAAACGAATTAATAAAGTTTATTTAATAGTTTACAAAGTTCGTAAAATTCAATTCAATGTCAAGTAAGATAGTAATTGAAAAGCAAGATTTTACCTTTACGTATTTTAAATAGTAGAATGGATGAAGCTTTGCGACATATTAAAAAAATCCTTTATTTTTTGAAAAGTATTTGTTACATTCGGTGATATATAGAAAACCAACCATATAAATGATTGAATTAACTGTGTGTATCTCTTTTTTTCGAAAGTCAGTGTACCTACAATGTGTAATACGATCTACATCTTTTCGTGGAATGCTGACTATAAGTAACGGTCATTCAATGTATTACAAAATAACCTACTGAGGTGACACCTAAATACCGTACATTCCAAGTTAATCTAGACTTAAATTATAAGTTATTTTTATTTGCTTTTGTTACCTTGCTTATTAAAGGCCAGGATTGTATATTTGTTTAAAAACTGTTTTTTTTTTCTAAATTTTAATTACATTTTTTTTAGGTTAGGTTCCCTATCATCTTTGTATAAATAGTCGGAATGCAAAGACTACTTGAAAACCAGCGCAGAGATGGCCTCGGCCGTCCCTGCACACGCTGAGGTGGTCTCCTTTTTCCACATTTATTTTATATACTAGTAGTAATTTGTAAATTGTTTTTTTTTCTGTAATATTTTTTGTAAATTCTTATGTGGCAATAAACGTTCATTCATTCACTTATAACTTTGCTACATGTCGTCCGCGACTCCGTTTTTAATTAACTTATTAACTTTTTCTTTTCTTAGTAATTTTGGTTTATTGCCTTGCTAACCAACCTGTACTTTAGCTGGTCCGCTACTCATTTGACCATTCTATAAAAGGTAAAATAAAGAGCTATCTGATGCAAAAGATTATCGTCAATTATTTCTATAGACACATTTATATGAATTCAGAGTTGAGTAAGACAATAATAAGAACAAATAACTATTACGCTCTAGGATGGTATGCGAATGTTCAAAAAAACAATAAACAAAACACAAACAACTCAGAGGCTAAGCATCCGAGTTATAATCGATTCCATACAGTCAGAATGTGTCAGACTTAACTATTCTTGGGTTACCGCAACTGAAGAAAATGTATAGGTTTTTTACTGAGATAAAGACATGTTTGAAAATTCTAATTATTTACTTATTATTTTGTGTATAATAAATCTTTAATAGCAAGCCCATTAAAATGGTTTGTAAAATACACTTGGAAATAAAACAGGTGGTATGGTTCATTATCAATTTAAACAAGTCAGTAGGTCAGTTGATGATTGCAGTTGAAGCGGCTGCAACTTAGCGATTGACAGACGTTAATAATTATAGCTTGCGATTTATATCTTACGATTTTTGTCAAAGTTTTTATGGAAAAATCTTGCGGGATTGCAAACCCTGATTAGTGGACTGCGCTATGCCAATGCCGTCATTTTAGGCCTTCAGGGATCCCGCAATATCGTGCGAAAAATTACTGGAATCGAGACCTTTGTTTATTAGAATTTCTAATAAACGAAGATTTCGTTTTTAGTAATTTGGATTCGAAGCAAAGTTAGTCTTTTCTCAAATAAAAGACAGTCTTAAATTAATGACAATTGTATGTAAGTCGTTATTTACGTCACTTACTTTAACTGATCTTTTTTTATTTATACTTTTCCATTCCAATATCCCAACGTAGTATTGTAATTTCGTCATTTCGTAAAAAGCATATTCGTTCGATTTTACTGAAATTTAAAATCAAATATGAGTGTGAGGCGTCATGATAAATGTTTTACATTATTTTGATATTCCCCAGCCGAGAAGTGACGCGGAAATTATTAATTAATAATGAACCAACGGTATGGTCAGGCCTTTTAATACATAAGATATTTTATATTTCACATTACGAGTATAAATACAAGAACCGGCTTTGATTGATCGTAATAACTATGCTTATTTGAAAATAACTAAGTTATAAGATTGAAAGACTGGGTTTCTATTTTCAAAATATATTGACATCCCTCTCATCCTTTTTTAAGAATGGGAGATGACAATATGCTGAATTTAATCCATGTTTTCCGACAATGTATCGCGATGCCGCCAACTTGTTCAAGACAACTTGAACAATGAACGAAAATTCGAATTCATCAAGTGCAATGTTTTTCCCTTTTCTTCTATTGATCTCCCAATCGTGTCGGTCACGTTACGTGGTCGTAGAGTATAAAGCTGTGACGCGAGCGGCCGTATGCCAGGTGGCGTCGGACAATAAATTATTGAAGGACCTGCCAGAGATGGGCCTGCGACGATCGATACTGAATAATGTACTCGCATTTCAATTGCCACGTCCATCTACTTGCATTGTCCATTTCGATACCTCTATAATTATGAATAACTCATTAACTTTTTCAACTCTTAGCTTACATTATGTAGATCTTTTTATCTCGCTTATATTGGTTTATCTCTAATTCGAGTTTTTCACATAACGAGGTTGCTGGACGGGACCATAGAATAGCTCTTGCTTATAGAAGTTTCTCGCTTAACCAGGTCTCGCTTATCCAAGGTTGACTGTATTGTTAAAAATACATTGAAACTGAATTACAAAAATAAAATTCGCTGTTGTCAGATAAAAATTCGTACGGCAGTAAATCAAGTTACATAATTACTTTTTCAAGTGAAATGAAATATGCACAAATTAAAAAGATCGTAATTTATTTACAAGTGCTTGTAAAATAAATTTTCCCGTCGGTTACATCAATTTTACATACTGACTTTTAATTTACGGAAAGATAAAAAAATCGAATAATGTATCGTAGGTCATTTTGTGATGATACGGTAACATGTCAAATATTTTTTGCCAAATGACTTTACCTATATTACATATATTATTATATCTATAACAATTGAATAACCTTCTGAAAATAAATGATTAAATTACAAAAATTGTTAGAGGTTTTAATAACCTATACGACATGTGCCGAAATTCAACCTATTGGCACTGGCTTACCGTTGAACTTTGGGACACGCTGTATAGTCTTCGCAAATTATAATCTGTGGAAAATTATATAATTCTGAAAGTGTATTACAAAGAAACCTTTATTCTGGCAACATTTAAACAAATTCGAAATTTGAATTTCGTGTAGGCGCTTTGAAGTCGAGATAAAGTTTATTTTCATTCTTTAATTTGACTTTTTAATTAGCTGAGATCTTTAAAAGATCTTTAAAATCCTCTTAAAAGGTTGTTTTAATTTGGGTAAAACTGAATCGTAAAATAGCACTTTGTATTGCTTAAGGCGTTTATTTTAATAGCGGCGTTTCTAAATTTTTGTATTAATTTAATTTCATTCTATGTTATAAACAAAGGCAAGAAAAAAATAGTCCAATACTGGCAATATCGATTAACCCTTTATTTCACAAATTGTTTTTGGTATCAGAAGAAAAACTCCTTTTTTGCTCGCTTGATACAACTTTTTTTTTTGGATCGGGGGAGAAATCTTCTAAACATACCCTT
>QDHC01001659.1:162747-177433 GCA_013186455.1 Papilio dardanus tibullus | reverse complement strand
TATTGTTGATCAAAATGACATAAGTGGACCTTTAACTAATGTCGTGTAAGTAATGTCCATGGGCATATTTCTTAGGTATTTTCCTTCATTCCCCAAATACGTGTAATCTAGCGCAAGTGATACGCTTGTACAAATCAATCATTCTAAACATGTCCCTCACATCAATTGAATATTTGGTATAAATATTATAATGATTTTTTATGGTATAAGGTGATAGACGATAAGCGGATACAGAAATTCGCCATAAAGCTTTGTTCCCACCCAGATAGTATTTAAGTTGAGTAGCAACTTAGGATTTACTAATCTACTCTACTAATGTTGCTGTTCAGACACGTTTAGTTACTAAATTACCTACTTCTCGACTATTTATGAGATATTAAGTGAATTTGCATTTATTACTATATCATATATACATTTTAATGTGCAAAGGTAAATGTTATAAGTCTGTACGCCTCTTGTAGTTGCAAAAGCATAATATCTATTATTACGAACTTAATTTGTCTCTGAAATTTCCCGCGTACCAATTAGGTCGTTTCATTCCCAATTTGCATATTAAAGTAGACGTCATTTATTTGTTGCGAAATTTTTACCAGATTTTTATTATATCATAAATTAATTATTGATAGAATATAAAAATATTTTATCACTATAATATAAATTAGATAATATAAAATATCATGTTTATAAAGTTTATAAACATGAATTTTGGCGATTTGTTACATTTTTTTTCATATAAAATTTTAGCGGTTGAATTTTTTGTATGCCAACATAAAAGCGTTCGTTTATCCATCCGTACCGCAAAAACAACCAAATATTTTAATGTAGTTAAAAAATATTTTATATTTTTTGGTTAAACATTTTAACATCCTTTCATAATTATAATTTTTTTATACCAGCTTACATTTACTAACCTTTTTTTATATTGTGTGTGTATTGAAGTGAAAAAATCTTTTGAATAAACAGAAAAGTTTTTTATTACAATAAATGGAAACAAGTTTACTATTTTGTTAACATTTCGCGTGTTATTTGTTAATTTAAAAAACGTTTGTGTATTTTAAGTAAAATTATTTCTCAGAATATATTCGTAGCATAAAGGAAAATTATACTAATTTTACCCTAAAGTTATTCTGATCTACATATCTAACAAACATTTTGATTTGTTGACATACTGTCCTTTGATATTTTTAACTGAGGCCATTATTCAAATACGTATACAAAACTTATTCTCAATTTATACTCTTAATAAAAAAAAAACGAAAACTAAAAAAAGTTTTTTTAGACATTTATGGGTAACATTATCACACATCACTACTTTAAGTGATGTTTTTCAGATTCATTTTACAAATCTCAACTAGAAGTCGTAAACATGCTTTATATTATTGTAAATTCTCACTTCCGATACATTCCCAAAACATGAATAATTAAACAAGTATTCTGAATGTTAACGAAGTGGGAAAAATAACACAATTCTGTACAACATCCACAAAAACTTAACAAAACTAATTTTTAATTGAGAAATAAAAAAACAGACTATTCAAATGACACATACGTTACTCAAATCGAATTATATCTCACTCATCAAAATCGCATCAGTCGTTTAGACAACACAATGCTATTGGTTTAAAGAAATATGCAAAAAACATTTTCTAAGCCCCCTCCGTACACAAGGGTGGGCAAATCACTATCATACAGGTAAGTACAGAGCGGTGCGTAGTCGACAGACTTCCTTAACTTTTTGTACGAATTGCCTAAGCCAGTCGAGAATATCGTTCATCACCAGCTCATTATACATCCCCAACGAAGGGCGCGGAGCGTCCCCTAAGACTAGACCATAGTAAACCACGCTGGCCCAGTGCGCGTTTGTCGACTTTACCCAAATCTTTGAATTTCTTCGCAGATGTGTGCAGGTTGCATGGCGATGTTTTCCTTCACCGTAGCCCTGTCGCTTCATAGGACTGAGTTCGCGTAAAAACGGATATTTTGCTTCGGCGTATGTCCGTTTTATTATGTCTATTATGTCCTAATATAGTTACCTATATAAAATCATCTTTACTAACATTGATTACATTTACAAAAACAATTCAGTAACAAACACAACATATTTGTTCCATGTGAATTATGAAACTAAATAAGTAACATCCCAGGTGAATTAACTTTGTACGGAATCTAATTTCCATCAGGCGATTGCGGTCCGCGGAGATATCAACGTTCCTGAACTATAACAAGTTTCAAATCGATTTTGTCCATACCAATAATTTATACACGTATATATTAATGTTCGTTAAAAATAAGAAATGATTTTATTTCATTTTGGATAGAATAAACTACGATTGATCGATCTACTAGACAACTAACGAACTTTATGTAATGCTTATAAATATGGATAAACTTATTTAAAAAGCTTAAGATGATAAAGCCTAAAAAAGCTTAAGATGATATCCATTCAGGGTCTGAGCGATGTTACGCGATACACGACGATAACGATACACGGCAAGAAGCCGTAACATCCGTATATTTGTCGCGAAGCACTCCTCCTCCCGGCTACATGATGTCGAACTTTAAGTTTGTAATAAAAAATCTGTCTGTGATTTTAAGTACTCCTGCAAGTAGTGTTTTATATCGTAATTTATAAGAGCATAGTTTTAGACACTCTTGTAGTTTATGGCGCGTAAAAACAAGAAGATATTTAATATCTTGCATATTTTTATGGCTTTAATGTTTTTATGGTTAGCAATTTGTTGCACTTTATTAATATTATAGTCTTCAAATTGTGAATCATTTTAAAAACGTTTTATGAACGAAGGAATTACAATGAATGAAATTTTCCAACATAGCCGGATTATTCATTTGAACCGCAAAAAACTTCTGCTTTCCAAAAGCTAACAGTTTCTAACACGAAGAGTAATGCGCTAACGAGTTCCGAAAACATTTAGCTATCGAAAGAGCTTGCTTTTTCAACGTTTGCGTTGTTTACTTTGATGTCTAAAAAATTCACATTATCATTGAAAATATATTGTACTAGCTGTTGTGCGCGACTTCGTCTGCGTGGAATTAAAGCTTATGTTACTCGGGAATAACATAGCTTTCAAATGGTGATTTTTTTTTAAATCTGGCCTGTAGTTCTTGAATTATTAGAATACATACAAAAATACAAAGTTTATCTCTTTATAATATTAGTATACATTATACTAATATGTTGAACAATCACTTTGTTTGATTCATTTATTTATAACAGTATTAATTTATAAGTGAAGTCAGTGTCTATTTCCTGGCAGACACATTTCAGTTGCTGTACCCGTTTCATTAAACAGCGCACTGTCTCTACCCTGCTTCGCCGCGCAGGGGAAGCTGTGGCTGACAAACTTTGTCTAAACGCAGTCGTCTAGTTATTCCAAAGTTTACAATTAAATTTGTATCAGTAAATTAACAAGGCAAATATAGTTTTATACGCATTCAAGTTTCAACTTCAAATTGATGAATATATTTTGTTTTCAGAAACAAACAATTACATCTTTTTTCCTCAGTAATTCATGAAAAAAATGAACTGTTAGTACATCATACTTGTAAACTGAAAGCGAAAGAATAAGCCAAATTACACTTCTTTCAATTTATCAATTTCTTCTATTTCTATTTTCCTATAAAAATAGAAGATAAAGAAGTAATAAAATGCTGCTCTATTTATCTCAATATTCCACAGTTAACAGCTAGACATTTGCAGAAACTAATAAACGACTTAGTGAGTAAATTGGTTTCATAGAATTTCACAGTGAAGATTTCCCCAAGGCCGGCTGTCAGGAGCTACAACAATTGTTTGTTAACCGCTGCAGAGATGCTAAGAGAATTTATATTCCTTGATGAATTATTTAAAGCTGTACTCTTAAGTCTTAATTATATAATATACAGTTGCTAAATACAACTTTAATATTAACTAGCTGTTGTTCGCAACTTCGTCTGCGTGGAATTAAATAATATAGCCCATGTTAGTCGGGGATAATGTAGCTTTCTAATGGTAAAAGAATTATTGAAATCGCTCCAGTAGTTCTTGACTTATTTCAATACATACAAAAATACTAAGTTTCTCTCATTATAATATTAGTATAAAAGGCATAATACAAAGTCTGTTTCGCATCAGGATAGTATTTTAGTTGAGTAGGAAATAATAAGTATCCGACAAAAGGATTTACTATTCTAGTCTACTAAAATGGTGCTGTTCCGACATGTTTAGTTACTAAATTACTTACTAGTTCACTAAAATATTATCCTGGTGCGAACAAGACTTTAGTGCCGACTTTTTGATGTGTAAATGTATTATTTGTTTTAAAAATAATCTCGTTTGTTTTAATAAAAGATTCGTGTTCGCCTTTGAATTTCAGAAACGCTTTTATAAAACATAGTTTTCTTTGACTTGTTCAGAGAATCAAAGGGCTGATAACATTTTTTGTAGAGGTTTGTTGGCAATGGAAACTTACGGTAAAGCGCAATATAATAACAAATGAAGCAAACCTACGGATGAAGTTATAAACGATTCGCATTTCACATCAAACTTTACACGGTTTTGAGCTAACTCGAAATGAGTTTGTAAAGTGACAGCGCGTCGTCAATACCATCTCTCTTACGTAATATAATTAATAACAATAATGTAATACTTTTTCTTACTTAAGTCCGGTACAAACGTTTTAAATGTACAGTTTTCAGTTTTGCCTACACACGTCAGTTTTAACTGCGCAGCCGAACTGTAAAGTTAAAACTACGAGCGACTTTTGCCGGCTTTACTCTTGGGTATATTAACGTGACATGGTATAACCAAAACTTCAATTGATAATCTCCTTCTTAAGGGTGACTATACATCTATTATGTAAAAGATTTAAATTATTTACCTCTAACCTTAACTTGACAGTGCACATTTCAGCACATCATGATTTATTTCTTTCCAGGCCGCGCACGCAGCGCCTGAAATTTTTATGTTACGTAAAATTATTTGCGCGTTTACTGTGACAGAGTCACTGGGGGATTAAAGCCGAAGATAATAAATTATTCAACGCGTGGAAAGTGCCTTTACTAAGGCGTTACATTTTCTTGATAGATGTTTACGTGTGGGAATACCTGAGGAATGTTACGCACGTGATGGGTTTTTTGTACGATTTTGGTCAGAACACAAATTGTTTTGGTGTTTTATCGGTTAATTTATTAAATAAACTATTCGAATTGTATAGTAAACGTAAAGAAGCTACGAAATATTCTGTATATTTCACTAAACTAAACTATCAGTTTGAGGCAGTTTATGGCGGAAAACACAAGCTTTAAGTCTCCACCCTAACCAATCTCTATTCTTAATTATTCTATTCTAGACTTACAATCGATAGAATATTTATCAAAAATATAACATAATTACCCATCTACCGCCATTCTATGCGTATTTGCGTTATAATATCTCAAGATCAAACGATCATAAATTACGTATTATATTGATATGAAAATTCGATTTCTAAAGCAATTTTGTGACATAATGTTGCGGATACAATGACGTGCGAATATGGAAATTCATACAATGAATTTTAGTACCACACAGTTTAATTTTATTCCCTTTCAATTTTATCACAAAGCGGTGACAGCCTACGGCTAAACAATTGACTATAAAGCCGGCTAGAGACGCTCAGTTTTAACTGTACTGTTCGACTGCGCAGTTAAAACTGAGGTGTGTATGCAAAACTGAGAGCTGCACAGTTCGACTGTGCAGTTCAAATTGACGTCAGCTTTAACTGCACAGTTAAAAAACTGAACGTCTGTAGCCAAATGTAAGTACAGTAAACAAATGCAAACTGCACATATCGGCGAAGAAATTCAAAGATATGTGTGAAGTCACGCAAAATACGCGTTAGTCATGGAGTTGCGGAAAATGGGTCGAACTACGTACACTACACACTACAGTAAACAAAACCTTCACATGGTTTTCGATAAATGCATAATATCTAATTGTAATTTAATTTATGCGTTTGATCAAACTGTGGTCAAACGTTATTAGTATCAGAAGCTCGTGTAATTCAAAATCATTTCCCCTGTTGGGATAAATTAGGTTGATTCAATGTGGAATGAAACCATCTATTTAAATCATTCGTTGCATAATTCTCATTATTGTGCTTGTCGAAAATATATTATCAATACTATTATTACTCTATACTTTATATTTTAAAGAGAGAAACTTTGTATTTTTGTTTTTTTGTATTTTTGTTTGTATTGAAATAACTCAAGAACTACTGAACCGATTTCAAAAATTCTTTTACCATTAGAAAGCTATGTTATCATCGAGTAACATAGGCTATATTATTTAATTCCACGGGGACGAAGTCGCGCACAACAGCTAGTAATATTATAAAGAGACCAACTTTGTATTTTTGTTTGTATTGAAATAACTGAAAAACGACTGGTCCTATTTCAAAAATTCGTTCACCATTAAAAAGCTACATTATCCCCGAGTAATATGGGCTATATTTTTTTAATTCCACGCGGACGAAGTCGCGAACAACAGCTAGTATTATATAAATATTATAAAGAGAGAGACTTTGTATTTTTGTATGTATTGAAATAAGTCAAAATTACTGGGCCGATTTTAAAAATTATTTCACTGTTAGAAAGCTACATTATCCCTGAGTAACATAGGCTACATTTTTTAATTTCACACGGACGAAATCGTGAAACACAGTTAGTTTAATCATAAGTACAGTTAGATTTTATTACTAAGGTGATACATTAATGAAATTAACATAATTATGTTTGGTTAGCATTAACCGCAATTATAGAAGGCTCTCAAACAACATTAATTGTGTCTCCCATTAGGATAATTAAATGTAATAATTTGTAGTCCGTCCTTTAATTACACATCTGTATATTGAATATTAATCTTTGACCAGGAATATCCAATATCTAAAATCAGGGGGACAACCCAAAATATCTTTCGATTGGCGATATCGCTGATGGAATTAAAAATGTATGAAAATGACAACGACATTAGATATGTCATGTGCTGCACGTGTGAGATATCGAACGTCATTGTCAGTTCCGTACATTTTTGATGTGCGCTATGGAATCGCTTTGTAGCGCATGTACTGTAGCCAACCCTCAAGAATAGACACCATTCTGAATTGACAGCTATACTATTAACGTGACAGCTTAATAGGGGTAATTTGACAGGTGGCGGAGAAAAGGTTATCTGACCGGGTGGAAATAAGTAAAACTTAATTATGATGGCTCACTAGCGCCCTCTTTATGCCCTTTTCTACATCCGTATTGTAGATCCATGTAGGTTTTACATATTTTTTGTAGAAGCAACCTATAGCAGCGCTTCGCTCATCGTTAGATGTTAAAAATAGTTAATGAAATTCCCGTAATATAACGAGGAAGACTCTACCTCGACCTTTTTCCCCAATTACCGGGAATATTATTAGAATACACTCCTACCTTTCTCGACGTCAATATAAATAAATAAACGTGTAGTCTAATGCTATTGAATTTAAATTATGCCTTATTGTTTTATTAATCATACTAGCTGTTGTGCGCGACTTTGTCCGCGTAGAATTAAATAATATAGTTACTATGTTACTCGGGGATAATATATCTTTCTAATGATGAAACAATTTTTGTAATCGGTCCAGAAGCTTATGAGTTATTTCAATACAAACAAAAATACAAAGTTTCTCTCTTTATAATATTAGTATAGATTTCAAAAATGTGCAATCTTTGTTTTTAATAAAATGCTATAAAACATGTCTGATTGATAAGATATAGACATTTTTAGAAGTCTCGTAAAATATGTTTAACTTAATATCTTGCATACTTTTATGACTTGGACGTGCGCAATTTGTTGTGTTTTTTATGACTACTTTTATCATCAGACTAGGCAATATTAAATTCTTTAACTTTACAAAATTTTACGGCACTTTATATGAATATGGTAAAAGGCAACCAATACACTTGATAAGTTCTCGATACTCAACGATTAAAACGTGAGTTTCTATTGCCTAGAGACCCGTACAAACGTAATATTATCTCACTTTCTTCAAGAAGATTAAAGCGAGATGACAATAGGTTTATATGATTATTTTTTATTAATGAAATCTCACAGTAAATGTTTAGTGACATCGTGAATCCCGCCATATACCAATGTGTTTTTTACCAAACCCCCTTACAGTGGTGGTGGTGTGTAAGGAAAACATCGTGATGCCTGCACATATCGGCGAAGAAATTCAAAGATATGTGTGAAGTCACGCAAAATACGTGCTAGTCGTGGAGTAGCGGAAAATGGAACCCATTATGGGTCGACCTACTACTGCTACTTTTACATTTTTCCATCGTTGTTATTAGACTGAATATACAATAGTTTCAAGTAAATATTATAAAAAAAATGTTAAATATTGTAATATCAATGTTACACTAACTCTGAACAACTTTTGAATTTTACTAACAGAAATGTGGAAGTATTTTTATAATGGTAAAATACACGGGAGAGTTTGCATACTTGTTAACTTTTGTCGACTCCACGAATAGAATAACAGCGAGAGAGAATAATTTACATTAGCAATATTTTAAATTAAATAATCTATAAACACCAACTACCATACCGAGAGTCCGGAAATAGTCAGTGACTACTGAGGGGGGACCCTAGGTAGGGTATAATTTTAAGATTTCCCCCTCGAATACAAAAAAAAGGGCGGAACCCTGTAGATTTCTTTTGAACTAATAAACAGAGCCCCCATATAGGCTACTGGCGCCTGTGTGCAAAGAAAATTTTAGGCCCGTGAAGCATTTTGAATTATTTTTTTTTTATTTTATTCAGGTGATTGAATAAAGTAAAGAACTGAACTGTTTTGTTTTTTTTTTGCGCCCCTTAAGGATAGCGCCCGTGTGCATTGCACACTTTGCATATATGGTATCGAAGACCCTTCTGATAATGGGTCGGTTTTTCGTCTTTCTTGAGTGATATCCCTGGTTTACCGCTTCATCTGCTTTAATACATATACGAGTATCATCTTATTCCTATCTTGAAGTACGCCCGCTTACATCTTGTAACTTAGACGTTATCTAAGAACATTTCTTCGGCTAACACAGACGTTAGCAGTTTGCACTAGTTCTGTTCGACAACTTCTTGCTATTTCGTGGAATCTATACTTATCTGTACTAATATTATAAATAAACTTTATATTTTTGTTTGTAATGAAATAACTCAAGAACTACTGGGCCGATTTCAAAAATTCTTTCACCATTAGAAAGCTACATTATCCCCGAGTAACATAGGCTATATTATTTAATTCCACTCTGACGAATTTGCTCACAACAGGAAAAAAAAATATTTACGAAAAACTGTTTCGTCGGTCTCACAGACATTTGCGCGGGTATAGGAATGTTAAGAAAAATAAGCTACCGTAATATTTTGTCTGACTCGATATACTGCAATATATCGATAAAATTGAAATCATAGATTCCGTTTGTGCAAGTTATGCTTTGAAAACTAGAGTCGAGTGCTTCAATTACTTGAAACACGTCATAGCGGAGTGCGAGATCGGTACTCTGCTAAATATTTTAGTGGAATACCGACTAGCAAATATGAAATAATTTATATGGAAATAATAAGATCCAAGAAAATAATTTATGAATCGATTTCTGGTTTGTTAATATCATGTTTACCTTTATCGTCTTTGTTGAAATTCGATTGAAATATTATTAGTGATGTTACATAGCTATACAAAACCACAGTTTTTATAGATATATATTTTTTTATATATTTGCTCGTAGATTAGATCTGAGTTAAATTAGATGACAACCAAAGATATGCTCATTGAGAGTATGTTTTAGGTACAATATAATTTTTTTCTTCGCTCATATCTTTTACAATTACGATATAAAAAAATTAATATAACCTTAATTTATATGGTCGTTTTATTCTCACTAATAGTCCTCTTGCTGTGCGTCTCCTCCTCCGTGGATTAAAGGTAGGCAACGCATCTGCAATTGCAGATGTCTATGGGTAGCGGTCGCTTCGCTATTTCAGCGAATCCCTTGCCGCTTGCTCAATTGTCACTTTATAATATACTAGCTGTTATAGAATTAAATAATATAGCTTATGTTACTCATGGAAAATGTAGCTTTCTAATGGTGATTTTTTGAAATCGGACCAGTAGTTCTTAAGTTCAATACATACAAAGATACAAAGTTTCTCTCTTTATAATACTAGTATAGAAAAAAAATCTTGTTTTGCGACAATATGCATTTATCGATATTTCGAATGTTTCCCATCACTAGTAGCTCGATTAATTTACGCTTCAACTCAAAATTTTCCTTTGATATATCGAAAGCGTCTTTCAGTCTAATATTCCTTTTATGATTTCATTGTTACGTTGGATAATTTCCCTTTGAATAATAATTTTCAATACAGATCTTATAAATAGCTGAGATTAGAAATTACAATCCCTTGTGAACATTGTGTGTGTGTTTTTATACCAAAATAAGATTAATATTATAAATGACATGAAGATGATAGCCGGCCTACATTGGAGGAGAGTTGCCCACGATAGGAAGCAATGGAAAATTTTAAAGGAGGCCTATGCCAAGAGACACACTGAAATTCGGCACATCTTATAATCATATGATATAATATTAACGTTGTATTTCTAAAATTTCAGGATAAAGGGCCATATTATTATTATTAACTACCGACCCGCTCCGGCTTAGCAAGGGTGCAAAACTGATAATAAATATATTACAGAAAAACTGTGATCATTGTATATAACAGGCATACTAATAATAATTGAACCCGTGCGAAGCCGGGGCGAGGCGCTAGCTATATGTATGAACCTTCTTTATGAATCACAATATCTATTAAAAAAAACCGCATCAAAATCCGTTGCGTAGTTTTAAAGATTCAAGCATATATAGGGACAAACATAAAAAAGTGTTATTGTTTTATACTATGTAAGGATAAGAATATTGTAAATCAAACCACAAACATATTACAAATTCGATAGATCAGTAGGTAGAGAAACATTCATTCAATTTCTATAACTAATCAAAACTTCCTCTCAGAGGAGCGATTCCAGACTTCTACAAGTTTGCCGATACAAGAAAACCTATAACGATATCAATATTAATTTATAGATACAGGCACATAACTTATTTTCTTGTATACTTATTTTCACGGGTTCTTAATTTACAAAGAAATAAAAAACGAAAATATTGTAGTTAACACGTTCTTAGATTCACAATTAAACTACGGTAAAAATTAAGAATTCATCTAATTAGTATAGGTTTTTTTAAGTCTATCCAAATAGAGACTAAGGTAATTCAACATGGGAAACATGTACTTACTCCGCAATCAATCTTTAAATGGTCACTAAGAGTAATTTAGTGTTTTAGTATTAGGAATATGCACTAAAACACCGCGGTAAGAAACAACCTTGAATGCAAAAATTACATTAACTTCTTCCCTAGTAGAATGAAGAATACGCACTTGTTTTATGTGACAAGGAAAATCATAACAAATGAAAAACTGCTCAAGTCGGCAATGCTAACCCACATTTGTGTCACAAAATATAATCCGAGCAGAATATAATGCGACATAGAGAAAAAATTATTAACCACGGGTACGAAATATTAGATAGTTTTTTTCTGTATTTCATATCTTTTTATTAAGATTTCTTATTCTTTGAATATTTGTTTTATATAATTTGCATAAAATTCAAAGTTGTATCTGTTTCCTTTATTAGATCGATTGTTTCGTTTTCTGATTTAAATATACTATTAGGTTCCAATTGCTTTTTGTTACTGAAATAAAAAATAGACGGAAGTAAGGATCATAAAAACTCCTATAATTCTACTCCTATTCCACAAAAAAAAAAACAATAAACCAGCAATTTTTCACTAATAACAGACATTGGCAGAGATGTAATATTTGATATATTTTTGTTTTGTTTGATAAAATGTTTCTAATCTTCTGTGATGTAAATCGGAAATTACTTCGTGTTTAATGTTTTTTTCTTTTATTTCTTGATAATAGATCTACCATTTATTTCTTTGTGGAGTAATAAAAAAATATATACAATTGAATATCTTTTGTATTGCTTTGAAATTTTTAAAAAGCACAGTTGATAAGAAAGTAAAATAAAAAGGCGTGTTTCAAAAAAGTAAATATACAAATGCAAACGGAAGGAGGGTCTTAAACTGGTTGGTGAGAATTTAATTTATCTGCAGACACTTCAGTGTCGGTTTTCACGGTTGCCGTAAACCAAATTAAGTCGTTTCAACGCGATCTGAATACTGATAACATTTTAGTTAACAGATCTATTTAAAATCTTACTTAGTTGAAATTACTAGTTTTTTACATCAAGATAACCATATTAAAGAAGTATTTTAAATCAGTTTTTCCTACATAAAATCTCTTTCTATAGTATTGTAATAGCTATTAAACGATGCATGTGTTAATAAAAAAACAGTTGTGCAAACTTAGTAAATCTCCAAATATTGACCCGCAGGAGTTAAAGGGACTATCGAATCGTAATAAGGAAGTCGTATTCCCTTTTGAATTGTGGTTACTGGTTATCGAGATTCCCTTGAAATCACACGAAGTATATTTGTAAAGAATAAATGAACAATAAAAAAAAACATTTAATGTGAAATAGCAGCGGAATTTTAGTATTAGGGTTGTATCCAGCACCGATTGGGTTATTGCCTTGTCGTTATGGCGCTCAGTATCATGCTCAGCCATGGCGTAAAGCTATAATCCCAGGGTTGATCCATGGCGCAGAGCCGACGGTAGACTTCTCTGAGACTTGGTAAAACAGTAGGCTATTGTGCATTATACGTATTATCAACGGACGTAAACATTTATAAAAGTACAGAAAAAAATATGTTTTATTTTAATTACATTGTTTGCGTATGAGTGATTTTAAAGCCTTTAAATGTGCAAAATTTAGTTTTTAAACTTGACTGCAAGTTATATAAACACGCAACCTCTTCAACAGTTAAGGCAAAGTTGTAAGCGTTTCACATTTCACATTAAACTTTGCGGGCTATCAAGCTAAGTCAAGATGAAGTTCGGCTTGTGCTAACGCATCATCAATACACGTTCCCAACTCCACTATTATACGCTAATAGTCACATTTAATAAAGTTATAACTGAGAAAGAATGAGAAAGTAACGACCCCCTTAAATAGACGTTACTCTGTACGTTAAATATCCCTATATGGGGGTAATTACTTTTTTAATTTGTAATGTGAAATGTTTCGTTAGATACTTCTAGTTTAAATAAAATATAAAAATTAATATTAACTCCTGGATAATATTACTAGCAATAAATTAATAATTGCATTTCTATGTTATAAAATAAACACAATAAAGTGCACATTTTTATTACCAACATAACAGAAACAAACGATAAAAATCGAGAAGAAATATGAACATGTGATTTAAGCGAAATGGATGCGACATTTCTCATGGGATACGGGACAGTAATTGGAAGCCCACCGTTATTGGAGGCCATGATGAATGGCCATGGTACGCGACTTGCCTTTTATAATGTGATTTTCCTCAAAGCTTAAAAACACCCTCTATATAATCATTAAATTAATTAATAGACAACAATAATACTTCGCCATTTTCACGAGTTAATAATTTACACTATGTATAACTTTATTAATAAAAACGTTACTAAATAAACCTACTACTATCTAAAGCTACTAACGTCAACAAAAAACGTTTCGCAAAATATATCACAAATTCGATTTCACGGCGACTAGATTTTCTATCAATGAAGATGTTAAATAAAAGAGTTGCTCAACGTATCGTCGCTTCTTTTACCAGAATATTTTATACGATATTGTCAAACGATAGGTTAGAAAGAAAATAGAAATCGATTACCGCGATATAAACTCGATTTATTCTAAATACTTAAACAATCTCTACCAATGTCGTAATATTAACTTTATATATACGTAATATTTACAAATTTTAACACTTAGAAACTAGTGTTGGAATGTTCTTTGAAATTCAAGGGATGATTAAATCTCCTCATTTTAACGACATAACCTATAAAAAAATTACTAAAATTACTCAACACTTTTGTACTCATACATTACATACAAAAAACCCAAACCTTTGTGTTAAAGAAAAACACACACACATACAAAAAGTTATTACAACGGAAATACCAGAGCCGTGCACGAAAATGAGGTGTGTAGAGAAAAGAAACGAAATTATGTCGGAATTTGGACTTTAAGGTAGCTTGGAAAATTGTTCATTTCAAGCGAGCGGCCACAAAAACAGTTAATGAAATTAAACTAAGAGTACGTGAGGGGAAATAGTGACGAATTTTCAAAAGCACTCATCCGACTCCCGTCCTCTAAATATAATGTACACAGAATAATAAACATTTACTTAATTAAATTAACATTCTGTTTAATTTGACTATGAAATTATGAAAAACGTTTTATATTATTACTCATTACGCTTTTAAAAAGTTCAAATAAAAACAATAGCTTAACTGTTGTTTTAGACCTGGACTTTCAACATTTATCACATAACACACTAATACTGTGATGGGTACCTTTGCACAATACCGAACGAAAGATAATTGTTATTATTATTAATATTGTATGTACACTTTTATTCCATTAATAAATAAATATTTTTAAAGAAAAAAACA
>QDHC01001659.1:134589-154742 GCA_013186455.1 Papilio dardanus tibullus | reverse complement strand
TATAACATTTTAACTTAAAGATAAATAGTTAAATGTTACATATAGGTTGGTGTGTATATTTGTAATCACGTGTGCCCTTGCAGATGTTGGCGGTTTGCCTGTTTGCAAATTAGAATAGCTTTCAGATATTTCACAATTAGCAATATGTTCACGTTGCAATGCTTTTAACGCTGAAGGGTACAGTTTTTTAAATATAATATACAATGAATATCTAAATCATTGTATCGTTATTAGAAAATGTAAAATGTGAACAATTATTTTAGGCAGAATAATTTTTGACGTTAATTGAAGTGTGGCTGAAGCTGTTCATGGTTTTGTAGTAAAACATAACATCGTCTCTTTCATATACTTTGAATAATCAGAGATAAAAATATGTTTTTGTATAAGTATTGAGGCATTGGAGACGCCAGAATATTACGTATCAAATTATTGCCATAATCTAAATTCCGACATTTTATTTCCTTCTATTATTTCTTACAGTTAGCAAATACAAAAGCTGTTTTGTTTGATTGTTTATTTTTATATTTCTCTACCGGTTCAGAACAATGAAACTCGATAGAGGAAACAAAACAAAAGCCATTGATATTTATAATCTTATAAAAATAGCACATGCAAAATCCAGATTTCCGTTTGCATCGGCGACAACCGGACAGCGTCCCTGTCAGTTCGCCGGGTAACTGTATTATTGCCGATGCAATCCAATACCGATTTAAAAAAAAAACAAATCATACATGTCAGAGACGCATTAGGCAACAATCCAACTGGATCCGAGGCCATTAACCCCGTTAAAGCGTTATCATACAGCTTTCATATGCAGGGACCGAATGCAAAGATTCATGTCACAATAAACTATTTTTTCGCAATGGAGCTAACATTAAAATAGACTCGACTCGCGCGAATGAATCCACCAATAATGTCGCTGCGTTGTATTCCAGTTTAACGCTCTTTGAACTTTTATAATAAAAGATTTAAAATTTGTATCCATTTTTCTATTTATAACCTTTCATGTCCGAATTTACCAAGCTTTATGATCCTTACTAAAAAGGTTTCACCGACGCCTATCTTTCTAAGAGCAAAAACAGTATCAAAGATTTCCATAGGATCTCTTATTAAAACGTCAGTTTACTACAGCGTGCAGACGACGTCGTAAGTTGTGCGAAATAACGGCATTGCTGCGGAAAATCTCATAGTTTGAAAGGCAAATTGTGTATGAATGGAAAGTTCACCGAGTGGAGATTTCCTCGGGCAATAGGTTGTGCATAATATGATCATACGCGTGCCAACGGATTTTGTCGATAGGAGTTACGATAGATTGAATTTTATACTTATTTTATTTGAATAAATCGCACTGATTGTATCCGATTGGCACACATTTATGTTAACAAAGCAACATTTAGTTAATCAATTATCTTGCCTTTATCCATATGGAGGGTATTAGTAATTACTTAATCAAATATAATAAAGATAGCTTATGCTATGCTAATATTATGTATCTAGATATTGGAGACAAACAGTTAGTTAAGCAATTGAAAATCGTATTTTGTTGAATGTACGAGTATTTATTAAATCATGATTAGAATAAACATTAAATTGTCACATAAGAAAAACTATGTTCTATCATGTTAGAATATGTTATGTTATTATGAAAAACTATGTTCTATCATGTTAGAATATGTTATGTTATTATGAAGAACAATAAATAAAATTGATTTATAAATTAAAAAATACGTAACATTTAACAGACAATTTGCTATGGTGAATTAGTTAAAATTGTAGTAACAAGCCGGCTACAGCGCCGAGCAATAATTTCAGTTATTCTCGTCTGTAATCCGAGCACATCGAACACATTTCAATGGCGCCTCACCAGACACTAATAAAACTACATCAATCTCAGAAACAGCATTAATGTATTTGTTATCTTTACCTCCAGGCTAACTGTTATAAAGGTTAAAATGTTAATCGTTAGTTTGATTTGTTAAACTAGCTGTTGCTCGCGACTACGTCCTCGCGGAATTAAAAAAATATAGTAGTCAAAGTCGGGGATAATAAAAAAATAATAAAAAAAGCTTTATTTCATATAAGTTACATCCAGAGTGTTGGTGTGAACAAAATGAAGTGAGTATAAGGAAGCTTTCTGACGGCAAAGATTTTTTAAAATCGGAACAGTTATTGAGTTATTTCAATACATAAAAAGTTTCTCTCTTTATAGATAATCAATGGTAAATGCAAGACGTAGGATATTATATTGAAGGACTATACGACGGATTGTCAATGATAACTAACACACTTAAGTAATGTCCCAAAGCGTATCTTGTCAGTAGATTTCCTTTGGCTTTGATTTAAAAACTTGAAGATTTTGAGTACAATACGTCACTTGGTAAAACTATTTTTGACCGATTTTCCAAAAGAAGGAGGTTCTCAATTCGTCTGTATGTTTTTTATGTTTTATATTTTTACTAGCGATATTAGAAAAACCTTCCTTATGAATCACTCTATCTATTAAAAAAAACCGCATCAAAATTCGTTGCGACGTTTTAAAGATATAGGGACAAACATAATAAGCGTTATTGTTTTATACTACTCGTATGTAATGATAAGGATAAGGATGACGGCCTCCAATCGTATTGTATTTTATCCCAGTCTTTTATCAGCGCTCTTGGTGGTAAACCTTTAACACTTATGATAATTTTAATAACGTATGATGTTCACAATTTTACGCGCCAACTTCCATCAAATGTTGTTTATTTTGCTTTATAATAACAGTATTTAAATCACAGACGACGTGCGAACATTTATAAACAGCTGGATTAACATTTTGTTTGACACAGATCCAAACCACTTTACGCACAAAAAGTCTTTGCGCCAGAATGTATTTACAATATTGTTGTTTACATAGTTGTGGTCTTGTTAGGAGTTAGAAACTAAATATTGTACGTTACAACACACTAAAATCGATAGTTTCAACATTACCATTATGTCTCTATACTAAATTATAAAGATAAAATATTTGTATTTTTTTATTTTTTGTATGTATTGAAATAACTCGAGAACTACTGGGCCGATTTCAAAAATTCTTTCACCATTAGAAAGCTACATTATCACTGAGATTATAATAATTCCACGCGGACGAAGTCGCGAACAATACTCGTAGTTCCATGATAGTTCTTGATAAAGTAGCTTTCGAATGGTAAGAGTCAATAAAACAATAGTCTACGTCAATTAAAATTAAATAATTTTCTTTCTTTATCTTATTTAGCTTGTGCTCTTACCTACATAAATAACTCAATTGCAATTTGTCTTTATAACGTCTTGTTAGACACTAATGGGGTAATTTAATCAGATTTAAACACAATTTGTATTTCAAAACTGAAGTTTTGAGGAATTTTAAAAGCTTTTATTTGAGTCTAACAATAGTATTAAATAATTAGATACTTTGTGCTTTAAGAAGCTATTGTAAATTAATATAATAGAATGGATAAAAGTAGGTACTAAAGTGCTGAAGTACTTATAGGAACGTACTTTCAACCATTTTTCTGTGACTCGATAGGGCATAGAAATATACTTGTGAAATTTATTATACGAGTTAAATAGAGAGAGTTGATCTAATGTTCATCTCGACCTTGTCTTGAATCACATAAAAGATAAAATAAGAATCTCAATATTCTATTTCAACTATTAATGATTTCAAAACATAACGCCTCAAAGAAAAACATCGGCAAATGTTCTTCGCGGTTCTACGTTGATGTTAGTTACTCTGCCAGTGAGAACGCCTGTTTATTTTCGTATTTTATTATCCTCAATCACTATTACGCTTGCGTTTATGACTGTACTGGTACTGTCTCGCTCGATATATGTACGTTTTATCACTCAACAGAAAGCGATATTAGCACAGTATTCGCTATAGTAACGACTGCAAAATTTGCAGTTAAACATGCGCCTTTGGCTTTAATTAAGGTTATAACTACAGAGTTTTAAACGCGGAAGAAAGCTTGCTATAAAATAAAATATACTTAACCAGTTTAATCTAAAATATACGCGTATCCTAAGAACTTATAGGGATATTAACGAATGTATTATAATACTTATTATCTTTTTATACGTCACTAGCTGTTCTGTGCGACTTCGTCCGCGTGGAATTAAATAATATAGCCTATGTTACTCGGGAATAATGTAGCTTTCTAATGGTGAAAGAAATTTTGAAATCGGCTTATTAGTTTTGGAGTTGTTTCAATACAAACAAAAATACAACTTTTCTCTCTTTATAATATTAGTATAGATATAGATATATATATTAAATTATCAAAGAAGGTAAGCTATACTTTTACATCACATCTCGGTCAAAGACATCGTCCTGAAACTATTACACCGTCAAAGGTGTTCGCAGTTCGCACAAGTTCATTACCACTTGGCAAACACCTGGATCACCGGTGATGACGTCACGGGATTGGCACCTCGCCAGCGTCCACGATTGTTACCCATTCAACAAACTAAATGGAAACGGAAATAATATTAACCAGCCGAGTATAATATCAAAATGATAAAATACCGATTATAATTTTGATTATCTTGAGTTTGATTTATGTTTGAATTGTCAGTTTTTACGACATTAATTCTGGGATGTATTAAAAAGCAACTAAAGGATACTTTTAGGGCTTATTTGATAGTGTCATTTATAGATTAGTAGGGTTATAATTTCGTCCAGTTAATGTTGCTAGGTTACTTTTAAAATTATTTTATATTGAGTCACAATTATTCTATTTCTTGATAATCTTGAAGGAAAGAAGTAATATTGTTTAAAGTTTCATACATAGCGCTATTGTCTCGAAAGTAACAAAGTTTAATAACAAATTGTTTATTATAACCAAAAATACAAAGCAAAGTCTGATCTTGAACAAAGTCAAATGTTAAAACTCAGAGGCGAAACAGAAATTTATTGTAAACATAAAACTCATCAAATTTTAATCACGAAGTTTAGATAATGTAAACTTTAAGAATATTTACAACCTGGAAACTTCGATACTTCGTTCTGAGATTTTGCAAAGAAAAAGTTTTAGGTATGATGTGGGACTTTCCTGTGAATCTTTCTAACAAATCTATTATCTTCTAATTGTTTATTTATTCATTTTCAATATATACTTTACATGTTGTTATGATATTAACATACTTTGGGTTCTTATACCTGTCGGTTTGTAAGAGCCGTGCACATTCTATTGAAGGTAGGTCAGTATTTTTTAAAATAAATATGACGTTTAATTTACTGTAACTTAGTACTTGATAAGAGAAGGGCTCTCTCCTAAGACACAGGAAAAACTAGTTCAGGAGAGCCCCAATTATATTGCTAAAAGTGTTTTGATAAATAAACTTTATTTTTAAATATTGATCCGTCTGATTGATCGAAACTAAAAAAAAATCGAAACTTTATTTCTTTCTTTGTCTAATGGTCATCTTAAACTGCCCTCGGGACTATCCTGTAAGCAACCACTGGGTACTTCTGTTGGGAAGTCATGTTCTTTAACCGAAAGTGACTGTTAACAATACTAAGTAGATAATTAATGTATTTAAAGACTAGAACAAATAGAGGTTTCCGTTATTTCGTAGGCGATCTCTTACCGTACGGCTTCATTAGAACGTGTTCGCGCAAAAAATTTTTTTGCATAACATCGGTGTAATGAAGCCTTGGGGTAATAGAAAACAGTCATAAACATTTTCAATCACAAAATGTAAAAGTTTATTTCATATCACATTTCTTTGATCTCATGTAGCTTATTAAACAAACTAAATGTACTAGAAAATTTAAATTGCAATAGAGATATTAACAAAAATATTGTTTCGAAATAAACTGGTATGAAATGTATGTTGGATTTGTTGATACGTCAGAAATACCGCTGTTACATCTCAAAAAGTTTATACTAAAGGGATTTCATTTATAAGTTATTTTAAACAAAACTAACTTATTTAAAGAGCACTAATGGGTTAAGACAGTTTATTTAATAAATGTTTACTTTGAATAATCCAAGTTTAACAGTGGTAGAGCCCACTTTAACATCTTCGCACGAATTGTCCGGCTCGCCCGGTGAAATACCACGACCACACAGAAGACAGACGTCAAATGGAAGCTATTTCGTGTTTCGTCTGACGAGTGCGGAGCCGGAGGCCTGATTTTAGTCCGGTTTCCCTTCTAATCCTTTTCTTATAAAATATATGATGGGAAGGGAAAGGGGATTTGGCGGCTAAGGAGGCGTATAGGAAGAGAAATTATTCTCTTTCTGTGCGTCTCCTCCTCCGTAGATTAAGGGCAGGCAACGCATTTGCAATTTTAGATGTCTATAGACAGCGGTCGCTTCGCTATATCAGCGAATGTAGGTGGCCGCTTGCTCTTTTGCCACTTTATAATATAAAAAAAGAAAGCTTTGTTTTTCGCCTATGACATTTATTGAAATGTTAAGTGCTTAATATTAAGTATAACACTTTTTACAACATTAATATAAAAAAATATTTCAAGTGTTAGCTCGTACGTCGATAAGTTGAACGTATTTTTTTTTATTACTTTTTCTAAATGGTATTCATATCACGCATCGGCTGCATAACATTTTTTTTTAATAAAACGTTAGAAGGTTGAAAATCTCACGAAGCGGTAATAAAATTATTCAAGAGAGATTGAAACAAAGTTATTAATAAACATCTGTACAAGACTAGATACCACACTTATGGCCGTTTTCACCAACAATCCCTAAATTTTAGGTAACCCTTATCACTTTTTAAATGTCACCTAATACTACTTTCGTTTTCACCAACAGTGAAGTGTCACTTTAGACCGCAAGGGATCCGTTAGATTTAGGGAGACCCTTTAGCAAAAAGACACCTATCTAAAACTACATTAGGGGTTGGTTGGTGAAAACGAGCATTAGAGTCTTAAATTGATCAATGAGGGAAAAATGTAGGGTACATTTATCATAGAATGCAATGTACAATAATACAAAACAATGCAATAGTTAATATTAGTCGTCAACAAACGTTCAGTTTTTTTACTGTTCAATTAAAACTGACGTACAGACGTCAATTTGAACTGCCCAGTCGAACTGTACAGTTCTCAGTTTTGCCTGCACACGTCAGTTTTAACTGCGCAGTTGAAATGTACAGTTAAAACTGACGTATGTAGCTGGCTTTATGTACCTGTGTTCTGCCCATTGACATATAAAGCCAGGAAGGAGCAGTTTGACAGAGAATTTCCATATGATACAATGTCACCGTGTTTGTGAAGTAGGTTAATATGCTTTTATGCAACACTGGGTAAGTGCAAAAGGTCTTTATTCACTCACCTCTTACCCACTTAACTACATTTCATAACTCTTTTAGGTACTTATTTTTTTCTTAAATACATATCAACCATATACATTTTCTATATGCTATGCAATAATTATCGGGTTGTCTGATTTTCTAGCTGACGTCGGGTACATTTCAATTTAAATGCATTCATCGATCTTGCTTTTTCACCTTTATTTTTTTAAGTAATAAATGATAAGTGCTTGCAATTTCCAGAGTAGATACAGTGCCAAATTTAATATCAATTTATAAGCCTCATAAGATATATCGGGTTATTAAAGTTTATATTTTTATCTTAATTGCTGTACATCATTTAAACGAATACAATTTATCGACAGTGTAAAAGTAACAACGAGTTTACAACATCCATGACCAAACAACTAATTATAACTTTACTCATGAAATTCTAAAATAATGCTATTATATCACCGCTATAATAATACTACAAAACTAAAATGATGTAAACAAAAGACGTGATAAATGTGTTCACAAAAATGTAGGCTACAAAATTCCATTTTTGAATAACTTTATTGATTATACTTGTATTTTTCTTTTGTTTCAATGTTGGCAGTATTATAATAGTTGCACTATAAAAAAGTAAAATAAAAAGTTAGGTCGTAGAACTTTATGGTAACGTCTAGGCAATCCAAACAGTATCCCCATGGCGACACTTCCAGCGGACTGCGGACAAATTATAGCAATGTTCGCTTGATGTCATTCATAAATAAACGCGAAATATGCATTCGTTCAAATGTAAACCGATAAATTTTAAAATACACCAGCAAGGACGCACGCCGCGTCGGTAAAGCGTAAATCTCTCTAATATTTTCCTCTAAAATTCTTTGCCAGAATCATATTTATGATATTGAACTGAGATATGACGTAAGCGAGTCACTACCAACATAAAGAGTACCAAACGATTTGATAACGCCTCGAGACCGAGGTTCGATTTAGCAGAAACGTCACTTTAACATTAAAATAATGTGTTTTTGGACCTAGACCGGTATTTCAAAACATATTTTAATGAAAAGTAGGTTCCTTGACATTGTTTTATGCCTTTTTTATGCAAGTCTTCTTACATTACACTAATATATTACTAAAGGTTGTAAGGTTGTATTGAATTAACTCAAGAAACGACTTTGATCAATAGATAGATCAAGGAAAAGCATAGCTGTATTTTATTTAAAAACAAAGCTATCAGAGTAAAACTTGGGATTATTTTAAATAAATTAGTATGTATAAATGTGTAGGAAGTGTTATTGCTCTGTACGGCTAGACACCTGTCTGCCACGACTTCTGACGTACTCAGGTGCCCTACGTCAGCACCACGTAGCAATGTTTACCTGTACGTGGCTTACGAATCAATTGTGTACGAATACAATAGACATAAGCTTTCTAATGTGAATGTGTTACAGTAGGTTTCTACTCCTGAGACATAGTACATAGGTACTGTTAGGTAATGTCTGGTTTTTAGGAATTAGAGGGATGAGAATGTGTATGCGTGTTTCCGCAATGGAAACCTATGTTTATTTTGCCGTTCAAATAGATCTATTGAAAATTACAATTTCTAAATATCGGCATTGCTCATGTTACTTCCTCTGTAAAGTATTTTTTCATGGAAAACATATAAATAAATATGATTTATTTATTTTTTCTTTTACATGTTGATGTGTAAATGAAATCAAACATTAAACATAAATTAGCTCAAGGTTTCATCTCGAAATAAATTAATTCTAAACAACATTAGAGTCGCGACAAGTTGGGCAAACGTTACAAAATCCCCGCCGGCCGTCGCCCGCGCCCACGCTATCATAAAAATATCCTTCATTTCACTCGTACAGAAATACAGACATATAGAATCGAATATCAATTCTAATGAATACCATTACATAAAATTGAAAGTTAAAATTAAAAAAAAAAATGAAGAAATCGTAAGCAAACAAAATAAAAAAGGCAATAAATATGTTAATTTCTTAGTTTCTCTCAACATAAAAAATAACCCTTTTTAACTTTAAGACAAAATACTTTAAAACGATAAGTACATGATAAGTTGCGCCTACAAAAATGCTAAACGGAAAAATAAGGTAGAGACTTCAGCTTATATTCTACGGAAAGGAAAATCAGACATAAGTAAACAGAATGAAATTGTGTCTCTATCATAATATCGATATTTAGTTACCACAAAAACGTTATACATTAACAATTAAGAATACCATTTACGTCGCTAATATCCAGTTCAATTTAATAGTTTTACATATTTAAAATATTTCCAGAGATGAGCCAACCGTTCGGATAAAGCGTTGGATTATCGTTAATTGACACATTTCCCGCGCATTACAGATTATATCTAGATAATACTGTATTTCCCTAATTACTGAGCCATGCTAATGAACGTTAATGTGGATTTTTAAATAAAATTTCCGCAGTTACACGTGCCAAAACTCGAAGCGTTAAAAGACGCACACGTGACGTTTCCGAAGGGGTGAAGTTTTTTTGTTCGTGTATTATAATAACTGTGATAATGACATTGTGAGGTGAGAATATTGAACAGGTGTGGTACAGACCTTGCGGTAGTCGTGCGGCGTCGCGCGGGCGCTCAGCACGCGTCCAGACCTCTGTACTGACTCCCCGCTCCCAGACCGCGCCGACACCGACACGGAGTTATATTTAGACGTTTATAATTTTATTGTTTAGTCGAAAATCTAGCAAAAACGACAAGCGCGCGCGCCGCCCGCACCTCGAATGCCAACATCCCTTGCCAGAAATCCCTACGATACACGCTAATTTGTGAAATAATCCAATCATATTATATTTACGAGGAATTCCAAATATTTAATGTAGAGTCAATGCGCAAATACTAAACATTTAACATAATTATCACGTTTTATCCTCAAGTTGTTGTTACTGATATTACTGAAAATTATGCATCTACGAGTACAGCTTTTCACAAGGTCACTTTATTTTTTACAATTGCAAAATTAGTTATTACATGTTTTGGCAAAAAGAACAAATTCCTGTCCCCTATATGCTTTTATATGTTGGCAGACAAGGCAGAATACAAACTGTAAATGTTTTTTACGGTAAAATAACAATAATGACAGGCATTTCGTTTATGTAACATCTTTAATGGCTGCCAATAAGGTGACATTTCAGAAATTGTTTCTTTAAAGTCGCTTTATTTCGCATTGTTGCCAAATTGCTGAGACAAAGGCCGTAGCGACTACTCGTTCATTTAATTGACATTATTATGTTTAACTTTGGTTTGTTTATTTATTAAGTACCAAGTAACGCTTTAATTATTTTTAACTTTGATTGTTCATCCCGCTAACTGCAGTCGGACCTAGTTGAGCAAGAGTCCAAGGGACCGCGATATTTGTCTCGCGCTTAAAGGTTTCTCGCTAAAGCAAGTTTCTCGCTTTTGGAGGTATCATCGTCGGGACCAGAGAATGACTCTTGCTTATGGAGGTTTCTCCCTTATCCCGGTCTCGGATTTCCAGGTTTAAAGCTTTAGTATTTTTTGGTAGAAAAGACATAATTGATTTTCTATTTTTATGCCGCTGGTTCTAATTCTTAATTGATTTTAAATTAAATTAAAAATATTATTATACACAAATAAAAACATGCAAACTTGTTTGCATTCTCAAGTTTGTTTAATTTTATTCCTTAAGGAAACATCTGTTTGCGTTTATTAGTTAAAACTTGAAAGTTGTTCTTGAAAACTGAAAAGATTTCTCGCACGAGTTGCTTAATGTTTACACTATTAAAGTTATTAAAAGTTATAACATACGCTGCATAAGAGAGCAAAATACATAGTTATTTATACCTTCACATTATAATGAATACAAAATAAATATGAGACCAAATGGCAGCTATTTTGCATCGAACAGGAAAAGAATCACGTAAATCGGTTCAGAACTCGCTGCTTGATTTCTGAACATACATAAAATAAACTCATTGACTTGATAACCTCTTTCTGTTGGAAGTCAGTCAATAAAGATTCAAATAGCATGGATGGATAGATATTTGCTAGTAAGTATGTCCAGAACGGCTTAACTGATTTCTATGAAGTTTTGCCTGTACAAATGTGTGTAGATCATTGTTTAATTTTATTTTGTAATTTTGTGCGGACAGAGTCACAGACGACAACTAGTTTTATATAAATAGTAAATTATTCTTCTATTGTTATCGTTAGCGCAATTAAAAAGTATTTCTTAACTCTACATATCTCTTTGTAGAGTAATTTAAGTAAGAATTTATTGCATTATTGCCTATTCAACGATCTAATCTAACATTACTCTAAGAATAACCGGGCGCCGGCCTCTCTATGACGTATGCAGCTCGTCGTCAGACATCGAAATAACGTAGAGTTCATGTCAGATCAAAGATCTCATTTTGATGGAAAAATTTCAAAGAAAACAACGTTCTATTAGAAGTAAAAAACCTATGAAAGACACCGGAATATGAGGATAAATTCAGGTTAACTATACTACTGTGTCAAATAACTATACTATTTCATACAAAATTAACAGCTATATTTTACTGGGAAGGGTTATAAACCAATTGCAGTTAATAAATCACAAACAAGTTCGCATCTCTTATATCAAAGAAAACACTTTTAACTATAGACTGCAAAAACATTTAATGAAAGTCTAACACCGCATATTGAACATCCAACAAACTGCTATCAGGCGGAAGCAAGTTGTTCAAATTGGTAACATAACACCACGGCGTAGCGCGGTGCTACGGACCCCGTAGACGAGCGTAGCTTACGTAACCCTTTTCAACGTAAGTTCACTTGAAGTTTACAAAACATTATTATTAAAGTGTATGCAATTAGACAATAAGATAGTATTTGAGGAATTAATCTTCATATTAACCGGGAACCATTCTAAAAACAAAACAAAAACGGGAAAAATTGCACATTTTTTGTAAACTAGGGAACGTGCTAAAATCTTGATATGCCAATAAATTGCTTTTAAATTAAGTTTAAAATCTTATTTGAACATATCTCTTAAAATCTTCCTAAACATATTAACCTTAAATCCAGTGTTTATTATCTAGTTATAATGAAAAGTATAAGAGTTAAGAATTTCTATACAGTGCTCTTAAAATATAACCTCGCTCGCTCGGAGTCGACTTGTTTTGTTACGAGACGTTCGCGCTGAAAATTCCATAAAGCCACCGCGGTACATTGTCAACGTACCGAGTGGGCCACCTCGGCGACGTGCCGCCATCTTGTTAACTTTACTTATATTTTGCAATAATATTTTAGTTAAAAGATTTAAAATAGTTGAGGAGACAACGGACTTAAGTAGTTTCTATTTTACTGATTAGTATACAATAGTCGGGGAATATTTTCCAGTTGCCAGTTTGTTTTCAGAGAAAGCAAGGTATTTAAGATGGAAATCACATCTATCAATGCATGGTTAATCTTATTTAGTAAGATTGCACAAACTTCATATCTCATAGAAAATAGTTATCTAAAAATCGTGTTTGAAATTATTCACTTAATAGTCAAAAAACAAAGCGATTTAACGCAATAAAGGGTCCATATTTTATCCGCGTTTTAGTTCTATGATGCTCTAAACTTAATATTAAGTCATGCCAATAATACTTCTTAGAAATTACTTCACTTTAAGAAAACGAAAGATAATATTCATTTAAGAGTCACGTTTCATATATATCTTCTCAGTTATTAATTTTCCAGTGACTTCTATTATATCCCTCGCTCGTGTTATAGATATTAGTAATTAGTATTCTAGTTTCATACAGAATGCACTTGGACCGCTTCTGAATGAACGCGGAAACTGTTTCTTACGGACTTCCGCAGGGAGTCACGTTTAGCCCTAAATACATTCTTGGCTACACACTGTGAAAGTTCTGTGCATTTTGTTTTATTTTCTAGCAATTTTTAATATAGTTTTATTTCATAATGTTATCTCTATTAATTCTTGACTTTTCAATACTCGTAACTTGTATTGTACAAAGTTGCGTTTTTGAACATAATTAATTCTTCTTAGATTTGGTTCAAAAGTTAATAAATTCTAGGAACTGTTATAGAGATTAGTTCTCATGTATTTTCCATTTTTTTAATGCAGCTTATCATATCACACAATTTACGATCTGCTGTTCCTACGAGAAAGCTAATAATGTTGTTATGTAACTACAAATGTTTTTTATTACAAATCTAATATTGCTTTCATCTCGATGCAGACGTAATTCTTACGTAAAAAATTGGCATCTGCACAAAGCGTTATTTATGCAACTGTTTTTTTGTTTTCAATTACAATGTTGAGGCGATCGCCAAAAATCTTATTAAAGCTTCTTAAAATGCTTACGTAGGAGATTGTTGTGACGTAGACTATTGAAACTTTTCTTAGATTTCCTCGATAAGTTGAAAAAAAACACTAAGTACAGTGTTTTTTTTATGTCAGAAATTAATCAATACCCCCAATAAACAGGGACCTCGAAAGCCCTCTGTTGCGGATCATAGACATTTAATAATAAAGTAACAGTGAAGCTTTGTAACATTTTTGTATTTACAACAATTCATTAAATTATAATAAAATTATTTAAATAATCCATAGATACAATACTATTATTAAAGTTATAAATATTCTATGTTTTTTTTATATTTTAATCGAAGTTTAACACAGAAGTGTATTTGAGCTTTTAACGTTTTTAATTAAATAGGTGAAAAGAAAGCTAAAACTTTTAAAACTAGACTTGTTTATCGGCCGCCACGTTGGCTATAGGTTCCAGAACTCCAGATAGAATTACCCCGATCGTAAAAACTGAAAACAGATAAAAACGGATATAAAATAAACTAATTATACTAGTTAACGCGGCCTGCAAAAACATAAACAATACACGATAAAAGTTCAAGAATAACGATACTCACACACACACATGCTTGTATGTTTTACTATCTATTGTGCGCGACTCCGTCTACGTGGAATTAAATGATATAGCCAATGTTACTCGGGGATAATGCAGCTTTCTAATGGTGAAAGAATTTTTGAAATCGGCCCAGTAGTTCTTGAGTTATTTAAATAAATACAAAAATACAAATGTTCAAAAATACAAAGTTTCTCTCTTTATAATATTAGTATGGATTATAAGAGGTAAAAGGTTCGTTGATTATAAGATTGAGGTATAAAATAGAATGTCTCTTTGAAGGCAAACACGAAAATAAAGAGCGACATCAGAATGATTTTTTGATATTTTTAAGATTTCTATCAATTAAATGCAGAACGGTTTTTAAAATAATCCACGATAAAAAATTTTGGTTGCGATTTTGTTTCTTGTATATTTTTAGTTCTATGTTGCTATAGCAAACAAAAATTCTGTCTTTTGTGTTAATATTTCCTTTGTATAAACGGAAAACTGTCCTAAATAAGTTTGTTTTCTTAGAAAACGTATTCCTGTATGCAGTTGAAAGCGGAACAATTCTACTAATTATCAAGGAAGTAGAAGAGTTAGAACACAGTTTACGAAACGCGTGCGTTACGTAATGGTGTTGAAAATATGCTATTTCTGCTCTTACCCGCCGCGTCCGCCGCGTTCGCAGCGCCCGCTGCGACCTTGATGACGGCAATACTTCTCTAATGCTATTCACACGAGTGCAGGAATGTGGACAGCGTACTACTGCTATTTTTTGTTCTCACAATTAATGCCTATTTAAAATTATAAAGTACTGCGATAAACGATGACCGATAAGTCGTCGATGATACGATACTGGAGAACACTCGGAACTAAATAAGATATTCCAGGAGTCTCATTGGACCAAAATTATGTATCATTAGAAATACCAAGAACAAGCATGTTCTGTATTTTGGAATAAATTTTATGAATGTACCAATACCAAACGTGAAAAGTACAACAGTAATAACGCCGATTCTCGTTTGGGAATAAAGCGATTGATGTGTAATTTCTGGATGAAATTCATTTTTTATATGATTTTCCAATTTACGTTTTCAATCTACATTTGTAGAAAGTACAACAGTAGTAACGTTGATTCATGTTTCAGAATAAAGTTCAAGACATAGTTTGTGGGCTCAGTACTAGTGTGCGTACATACAATAAGACTACTGATGTGTCTACTGCTCTGTCTTTGCGCTTACCTCGTGTGAAATATTACGTATTTGTACGACGATTTAAAACTTTCATTGGCTTTCATTTTAATTATATTTATAGCTTTTATAGCGTCTGATTTTAGCACGTGCGAAAATTGTTAATAACTTATTTTATGTAGTTATTATTAACATTTACGAACTCGAGCACCGGATACGGATTATTATAACAAAAAACAACACACAAAAAATGTATCTTAAATCAAAAGATTAAAACATATTAACTAACTACTAGTTATTATTAAAAATAATATTTCCTACCTAAATTAAAATATATTTACGAGTATGTTTGCTTTTTATTACAATATTTTTCAATAAATTCTTATAGTTTATTAATATAAAAGTAATGCACAGATCTAAAATATACGCTACGCATCGTAACGCCCCAATTTAAATCTGAAAGAACCTTGCGCAACTTTGAAATAAAAACAACAATATTTTTTCTGTTATTTAATAGTGTTAGCAATCATCACAAGTATCAATGAATGTATTATCACTCACCAGCCTTGTACGGAAATAATAACTAGCATTCAGCACCAATAATTATCTCGTCTTTATAAACTTCTCGAGGGACCAAGGACAAGGTAACCAATTAAAAAACAATATCCAAATAATTAATTATAAACCCAACATAACATTGTATACAATAAACTATAAACTAAAACACATTTCTCTCTATTCCTACCTATTTTTCACACGTCTCTATCACTAATCCTACATTTTCACACATATCGATCGTCTACTGTTTTTCACTTTCTTCCTCTAATCCTACGGCTTCCTAAGGCCGTTTTTTGCGTGACATCTGTCTAATGAAGCCCTAGGGTAAACCACGGTGCCGAGTTACCGGCCAACTTAACTTCCTCGGCAGCATACAAACTCTGTCGTTCTACCAAGGAGGCTCGATGAGCTTTATACAACGATGATATTGATTTATAATGTCTTCATGTAACAAAAATGTTAAAATTGAAATTAAAATATTATGTACAAAAACCATGATGATTAAAATACGTAGAGTGTATAACTGCAAATATAAATAATTTTCCAAGCTATTAAAAATAACCACCGCAACCAGAGTCATTGATTGAACGGTTCCTTGATCAATTCTTAGTCTAGATTTAATAAGATGAATAAAGTCCAAGGGACTGCTTAAGTAAACGTTTAACGTATCTGAGTGCAACAGTAAGAGACAGTGTAAAGAAAGAATTGAACATACAAAAGGAATAAATCTGAACACCTTATAATATTCGAAGTAAGAAAAATATAAAGAAATCGTGCCTTTTATCCGACAAAAAGAAGCTAATAATAAAATATGAATCTTAACTCGCTAAACCTTTTCCTTGAAATTTTATACTGTTCTCTACTTTCTCAGGTTATATTCGTTTACCTGGCGTCTTGCGCGGCGTTGAAAATTCTATAAAGTTTGGCGCTGTTTACGTCCCCATTGTAAGTGCACCGAGTGTACTCCGCCGGCTTGACAGCTTGTTACATTTTGTAGCTGCTTTTAAATTTATAATCTGCAATAGTGCTGCTCTTGTATACTTTACTCGTTACTTTAAGAAAAATATGCGTACGTTTACTTATAATTTCTTCGCTTTAATTGGATGATGAGTGCCTTGTTCATGTATACTCACAATAGGTCGCTTAATATGAAAAATTGTTACGTTTTTTAAAAACATGCTAACATCTCTAGAAGTCTTTGTAGAGGTGTTTTACTTTATGTTACTCATACGGCCAATTTTTTAAACGCCACTCAAATATTTAAGGGCGTCTTGTGTGGAAATTCTATGGCGATCTCGTTTAATTATGACACCACGCAGATTTTAAGCGACGCTTGGTATTTGAACATTCGGCCCTAAGACATATAAAAACAATTTAATGATTTAACTACTAATTAAAATTAGTTAAGTTTTAATTCCGTTACTTTTGTAAGTGGCTTGGTACATTTGAATCCTGTTTCGGTAAATCTTAATACTTTCTTCCCGATATATTATTCAAATACATATTGACCGAGAGACACAAGGCCGACGAGAGACTTTACGATTTTAGAAATACAATGAGCCTCGGTGTTTGATAACGAGCGAACAGCTGTTCAACGTCACTGTTGAAGACTTACATCATTTTTTTTTCTAGACTTTATTGCTAGTTTTAAATTATTCTTACATACAGTAGGAATAGATAGATAGTCTATTTTATTCTCATTTCGTCATTTTTCAATGGATTACTTTATTCATAAAAAACGTAGAAAGAGAAAAGTATAGAAAAGGCTATAGCTTATGTAACTTTACGGTTTCAAATCAATAATATCATGTCTTAAGACTTTGCTTGGGACGTCTGAAAAATTAGTTCGCTGAAAATACGCTTGGAGCGCCACAATACTAAATGACATGTCACATTTGCTTGGGTCATATTTCTGGACCCAAACAAACAAAATCGCATACGGATAAAGGGAAGTTACGTGTATTTCGTATAAATGTGCCTCAGTCGCTGTCAGTATGACATATCTCATGTCATATCTGTTCTTTTAATCTATGACAGAGAAATACAGTCGTACGTCAATACAATCTACGCAATATAAAATCCAAGCTCAAATTCCACGACTTTGAACATTCAATTTTGAAAACTCATTCGATACAAAAAGATTAATGGAGTTAAAAACAATTCGACTGCTCAAATCATTGTTTGATTCGATAGGTTATTTATTTTAGAGGATTTAAAATGGAACAACGGAAACAATAAAGGATTAAAGCTTTCGTATAATCGAATGTTTTGATATCACAATGCCAGTCGCTCGAACTCGAATGCGTCTTAGTTTAGTCTAATGTGAATCCAATCCGATCAACTAAATAGGACGCCTAGGTTCTCTTGAACTATCTATTAATGGCAGTGTTTACTTTAAGAATTCAATTATAGTTCATCTGAAGTTATTGCCGTTCTAAATGCCGAGGCCGAGGTATTTTTAACTAGTAAAGATATTTTGAAGAATAAAAAACCTAAGCCTAGATTAATTAATTCAATACTTTCACTTCATGTATTATTTTTTTTATTTAAAAAATGAATTAAATTTTTTATCAATTTTATTTTAAATGTTTTGTTGTGTTCAGTGCGTAGGTATGTATTTTAATTAGTATTAAATACGATGAAATGAAATGTAACGGATATGACGTCAGTAGTTGGTATTCTTGTTTAAAGAACATCACTCGGTCCATCAATCAGGCCAATTACAATGAGCTGCATATTAAATACAATTCAATGAAATACTTTACTAATGTTTAATCAAATCACATATAAAATATAGATAACTACAACAATTAAATGCCGATTTTAAAATAATCCTAACAAAAACATTAAAAGTTTCATAACATAAATGTTAAATCAGGCTTTAACTTTTACAAAAAAATATTGTAACGGCAAATAAACTAATATTTAAATCGTGAGTACAGCGTTCATGAAAATGTCATATTTGTAAACGTTTTAATACAAAGCGTAAAACTAATAGCATTACAAACGTCAAATATTTGTGGAATTATCCTAAATACCTCTCTATCTGGGAATAGAGATCGTCCCACGCCACGACGTATGCAGCACTATTGCGTCGAAAACTTTAACAATTGTAGAACCCGCTTTAACATCATCGCACGAATTGGCCGGCTCGTCCAGTGAAGTACCACGACCACATAGAAGACAGGCGTCAAATGGAAGCTATTCTATATTTCGTCTGATGAGCGTGATGCCGGAGCCCTATGTTTAGTCCAGTTTCTAGTTTCAAAAGGAGAAGTGCATTGGCAGGGGAGGGGTCGCATAGGAAGAAGTATTATCATCTCCCTGTACGTATCCTTCTCCGATTAAGGTTAGACAACGCATCTGCCTACGGGCAGGGGTCGCTTTGGATTTTTCAGCGTATCCTGGTGGTCACTTAGACGTTTGCTAAATTGTATTATAAAAAAGACTTATATACAAATAAGAGCAAACGTATCCTAGCAGAGAGGTAACGCATACAGTTTATTCAAATGAAGTTAATAATAACATAAATCGAAATACTAATAAATGTCACATTTGTCTCAGCGGCAATAGAGTCATTTACGCAGAGAATTAATGCAGTACTGTAAGTCATTGTTTAACATTCAAACTGGATTATTTTATGGCTCACTCGCTTCGTGTCTCTAATTTATGAACAAACCGAATTACATCATGTTTATGTCCTATGAATTTGCTTCAGCGACTATTCATTGTTGACCTACATTCGTGATTATACTAAATATTTTAATATAATGTTGGGTAAAACAAAATTAAGGTCCAAATGTTGCCTTGTTTTTGGATAGATATTCTGTTTACACCAACAGTATATTCTTACATATTTAAATGTCTTGAACGACCTGTTTTTTTTAACAAAAACATGCGAATTTTTAACCTTCTTTTTTTGTTATTGGATTGTATTCTTAAAGAATATTCCAACATGCAGATGAAATGGCAACTTTTTTGTTTCCATTTTCCCAATTTCTATTCGTATACCGATAATCAGCCAAGGGGTGGATTAAGCCCCGTCATTAGAGTTAATGGACAAGTCGTTTGTCCCCAGATAAACTATTAAAGAAGAATAACGCGTATTAACCCAAATTGATTCTCATACTGCACGTATTAGGCCATCGTAACTGGTATAGCCGTGGTTAAAGTCATTAACCGTATTTACATTAGCTTTCA
>QDHC01001659.1:113657-129473 GCA_013186455.1 Papilio dardanus tibullus | reverse complement strand
AAGACTAATCCATTAAGTGTAATGACGAGGTTACATCAATCCCGTTTCACTATCGATTCCCAAACTTCGGTATTTTGATAGCCGTCAGAGGGCGCCACGTTTATATCTAGCTTTTTTCTTTGCCTTAATATTGCTTTATAATACACATTATTTTGTCCCCGCTTTCTTATTTTTTGTACAATAAGAAAGTAGGCAATGCAGTGCACAGTCTTACTAAAAATAATCTGAATAATGTAGCTTTGATGAGTGAAAAATAGTACTCAAATCCATTTAGCATAATATTTTTATGATTGAATTAGTGGAAGAAATTATTATTCTCAATATGTCTTACGTCAGTTATTCACAAATATCTATAGAAATCGATTGTATATCGATTCGACAGCGAGAAGTAATCGTCTCCAATCAAGAAGTCGATTAAACTGATCGGATCATGTCCCACTTGGGCTAATTAAGTGATGTGCGCCCGTGCGCAGTCTCTATCCTTTATCCCAAATGGATTTCAACCGGGACAATTTAAATTTGAACGGTGAATCCGTATTCAACTTTATTTTCAGTTCAAATAACAATTATTTATTTGTATTCGGAAAAACAATTACGGCTTTACAGATTATCTTTTAGGTTTTTTTTAACAGATCGTTTTATCCGTCAAATTCTAATTAAAAGCTTTGTTACTAAAACAATTCAAATATTTTAAACTCTCGAGTCAGTCTTTACAACTTTATATTTACAAAAAAAACATTATAAGTAAATGTGCTTTGACCTCATCCTAATAAATAACAAAGATATTATCAAATGGTATAAATCTATAATAGTTATATTATCCAGTCCACATTCAATCCCAGTAAGTTTATCACTACTCGTCTGAAACGTCGAGTTAGCGATATCCGTATTTAGCACCATAATAAAAGTGTTCCACTCAATAACCCTAAAATATATGAACCTGAAGAATTCTATTACTCGGAACATTGCGAATCTATTGCAATAAATTCCCTCGGTTTTCTTAAACCTTTCCTGATAGATGGTGCGCAAATCTGACCTTTAGGGACGGCGTTTTACACGAACGAGCTTATGAATATATTCTTACTAACTCTTGTTTTAACTGTTAACATCCCATATTATTTATATCTTGTATATGGTTTTAAGTATTTGGGTAGTTATGTAGTAAGTTTAATCCTTTGTATTCGGTAGTTAAGGTACAGTTTGTCTTTTTTTAAATTAATTTCCCTTGTTAAAACATTTCTGTTTTTTATAATAATCAACGTGAACTAATGTTACAATTATTGACTTTATTAAACTAACACTAGTACGTAAAAACGAAGCATACAATTAAGTTCGTCAAGCAAGGCAGGGAGTTTAGCGAAGCGTATTTTGTTAAACAAATGTACCGACTAATGAGACACAATACACCATCCGAATTCTCTACCGGAACTAACTACGTGCTAAATTCCTGCTGCAATGCGTTCACCTAAATAGTTCCTAATATAGTCTAATATAATTAGTAATATACCGTTACACAATATATATGCATACAATCAATTTCAAAACTATTTGCTTATCAGCAAGTTAATAAATCGTATTACATTGCAGAGTAAAGGAATCTGTTTAAAAATAAAAACAAAGAACCACATCATCCGTTACATTTTAAATATCCAAATAAATAAAACAGACGTTTAGATAAAAATATATTTATTAAGTATATAACAATATTCGAGTACATTATACATACGACAGCTTAATCTATACGTAAAGATATTTTTATATTCATATAATAAAATACGAAATAATTTAGAAAAGACCACTCTGACTAGAATGTCACACCCTTTGTCTGTTCAGCGTTGAATCTCATTAATAGTGGCAACAATTATTAGAAATACGATGGCATAATTTACGGCCGATTTTTTAAATGCCACTCAAATATTTAAGAGCGTCTTACATGTTAAGTCCACGCTTAAACTTCAAATTCTACGGCGATCTCGTTTAATTTTGACAGTACTTAGATTTTAAGCGACGTTTAAAGAGTGGCATTTGAACATTCGGCTGTTAGTCTTCTGACAAAAAATTCTCAAACCATTTTTGCTTATCAACGCCACGTTATTTAATTAACATTTTTAATTATTTTTGTTCAAATTCGTATAAGAGCAATTTAATAGTAATTTGTGCCACTATATAATGAAAATCAACATACTTTCTTGTTAATAATAACACAAATCAGGATTTAAGGACTGTTACTTAATGTTGGGATAAAGTTTAGTTTATACAACAGTATGTTAATTGAGGAAAATACTATTTTACTAGTTTAATACTAAATTAATACTTTGTTAATAAAATTAAAAAATATCTATTTGTTAAATTGAAATGTTAATTTAAATATCATTTATAAAATAACTACTTTTTATTAATTAATTATTTGATAGAATAAAATATATATTCTACACTAAATAATATTAAGTTAATAAGTATAATTCCAATAAAATACATAACTATGCAATTAAAAAATAATATTATTTTAAAACTTATTATAAATCTTATTTTGGTGATGTTATTATAAAAAATATATTTTTTCATTGTGAAACACTATAAACTTAGACATGTTGAATATTAGTTAGTTCCTCATTTACCGCATCTCCACGACTAGCGCGTATTTTGCGTGACTTCACACATATCTTTGAATTTCTTCGTCGATATGTGCAGATATATTAGTTACTCTTAGTAATTATTATTTATTTGTGTCAAAAGTAATCTGCAAATTAAATTAAATTCTTTCCTTCGATTTCAATTGTAAATTTAATTGCCACCTATAAAAATAAATTATTAATTGTTTATCTTCTATTCTATTAAATTAATTACATTATCTTTATATTTACTAAATTATAAATACTTATATTATAACAATTCTTTGGTAAGTTAGCTGTATATTATATTCTATGAGTATTAGTAAAATCACAAAATAAAGCAGTGTATTTTCGCCATTGATTTTTATTCGTACTTATAGTTAAGTTACTTTAACAATAATTATATCTAACCAATATATTATACAAAAATATATATTATCTCAGAAGTACACCCGCGCGATTTTTTTTATTTTAACAAAATATTTCACGAAATGATTTTAAATCACTTGTGTAATAAAATATGCTTAAACCAAAGTTAAATAAAATCTCTTAATAAAATACAATAAAAAACAAAACATACACATACGTATTCTTGTTAAAAATCAGTATAAATAATATGATTAGAATTACCTAAACTTGAATCTTGCGTATTCGTCATAGCTTGTAGCACTTTGAATGTTCTCGACTGGCGCGGCGACCCTTCCCGACTGAACGTGTGGTAAAGCACTCTGAAAATTTTAGACAAACCACTTAAGTGACAAAGAAATTATTATTTGGTATGTAGAGTTTAGCATGGTATGGGCACGATATGAGGAGGGAAGTATTACTTGTGACAGGAAGAATATTAAGTATGAATGTGGAGGTATACGCCGGTAGACGTACGCTTAGGAAGAGATGAATGGATTGCGTGAAACGTGTGACGACTGAGATGGTAGAGAATAGATTAACGTGGAGAACAAAAACCTGGTGCGCCAATCCTACGGGAGTAGGATGAGGTTGTGGAAATGATAATGATGATGAAGATGATGTGCAAAGTCATACACTCGTGGGTGAAATACGGTGAAGGAAATTTGTACGAAATTAATATGAAATGTTCGAAGTCATTAAAAAAAGAAATTCAAGATTAATTTTTAGATTTTTGATTATTAGTTTAACGATTTTAAGATGATGATAATATTTAAGTACGTTAAAAAAACGCAAAGAACATCTGTAGATCATTTTACAGAGTAATTAAAGGTCACATTGAAAATAAAATTAGTAAACGAAATTAGAACGTTCGCGAAGCAAAGAGCCGCTAAATATAAAGCAAGCGTAAGAATGATTCATCGCAGATTTACAAGCGGTGCAATAAAAATGTGTTTACTTTGGACCAGTGCAAACAGCTCCCTTAGTACCGCCCACCGAAGCTGAAAACGATCATTTGTAAATATAAATATACCACAACACTAACAAATATAGGTATTGTGTATGATACTGAAGAAAAAATAAACTTTAACAGATAATAAATCTAAAGATATAAGTCAAATGAATTTGTTTTTACCTTTTATTTGCCCCGCCATTACCACTTTCAATCTGTATAGGGATTATTCGCGTCTTTGGCTGATTGTCGTGGCTGAAATGTCGGTTCAGTGTTGGAAGTTCGTATTGTGTTGGTCTTGCGTCATCGTCCATTCTGACAAGCTGCGGTGACAACACTCTCATAATGCGTTGTGTTGGCTGAGAGTACGGCGCCTGTGTGTTTCCTTGACTCTCAGGATTCTGCTTCATATCGATTACTATTCTTAGCTGCGGCTGTTGACGGTCACCTTGCCTTGCCTGGTTTCTCGTCTCCGTACTCGATACTTCCATTTGAATAGGAATTATTCTAGATCCTGGCGTACTGCTTGCGTTATCTTTGGGTAAACTTTTACGATTCTCCGAAGGGCGCGTAGACCAATTTGGTTGAGCTGTCTGCTGATATTTTGTAGGACTTCCAACTTCCTGAACTCCCCTTTGCATCTCATTGCTCTTTTTCACCCATTCAGGCTCTTGGTTTGTATCTCTTGGTGGAGTTACTAAATCCCTGCTTATGCTTCTCGATTCCAACGGTCTGTTACACCACACAGGAGGCGGTGTTTTAGTTTTCTCCTTTTGTGATTTTACCCACGGCGGCATTGTCTTGGGGCTATCGGGACAATAAAATACTGGTTCTTGGTTAACATAAACAGCTTCTTTTTGTGGTGAACTCTTGTAGTCAGGTTGTGAATTTTGTTTTCTTTGATCACCGTAGACAGGAATCGATATATTAGACTGGTATAAAGGTTGGTCCTGTGCATTTGTTGCTGTCGGGTTGTTTCTGTTTTGAATGTTATCTTGATTCCTCCAGTTAACATTAGAATTTTCTTGCACTCTATTGTTATTGGCATCTTGGTTTGACACCCAAGGTGGATTATATTGCTGTTGAGAAATAACTTTGTTTTCTTGTTTCCATGATGGATTATAACTGTTTTCGGCTCTATTGTTACTGGAATCATTAGATTTCCAAGGCGGACTGTACGCTTGTTGTTGATTTGCGTTTACATTGGTTGCATTATTTGTCTGAGTCTCTCCTCCTCGTGGATATCTGTTCAATGTGTTCGTCCGCCATGGAGCACAATTAGATTGGTCTACACTTGGATTTTGTTGTACCGGTGGTTGCTGGAAATTATTGTTGACCGGTTCTTGACTTCTTTGACCAACTCTGGGCAGAGTGTGGAAAGCGGGTGACGATTGATTAGAATAATTTGGTGAGCTTTGCTGAGTAACCGGTGAAAATGGTCCACGATTACCTTGCTGGGACAGGGGACTACTTGTTTTGTTTGCAGGAGATTCTCTCTTTTCCGGTTGTCGCCAGTTGTTGTTTGGAGTTGGAGAATAAGGAGTACCGTTGGACAGCGGTGATTGTCCCGCGAAGGGTTGGGGACTTTTGTTAAATTGCGAATCTTGTCGCACTAACATTTCTCTCGTTTGTGGAGGTGAATTTACATTTGCGGAATTCACTCTTTGATTACCATATTGAGCTTCAGGTCTGTATATTGGGCTTTCAGGTGCTTGATTATTTTGGTTGTTGTATGGATAATTCCGCCTCTGCATATTTTGTTCCGGTGAAGAATAGTTCTGTTGCATTTGTTGCTGAGGGAGCTTCACTGTCAATGGACTTGGAACTTTTTCTACGAACTTCGGAACTGTTCCCAGTCGTTGCATGTCCGCCTTCTCAGCTTCCCAATGGTACGGGCTATTTGTTTTTCGTAACATGCCTATAGGGTTTTCTGGTATTACAATTTCTGGTCTTTCGCCCAGAGGCACAGGTTTTACAGCCTTTGCGTTGGGTGCTTCTATGATCAGCGGTGGCGGTGGAGGCGGTGCTGGTATTTTCTGGGGCGGCGGTGGCGGGGGCGGGGGCGCTGGTCCACCTTGAGGGTTATAATTTCCACCATTGTTCATATTTTGTGGGGTATAAGATTGCTCGTCTGATCTCTGTCTTGCTAATCTTCTAGCCATGCTGGGGGTACGAATTTGAGACAAGTCGAGACCACCAGGAGTGTATGTAAATGGCTTCTTATCTTTAGTCATCATTGCATTTTGGATACATGCTGGTGGTTCTACGTTGCCCATGGGCTGAAAACAATAAAAATAAATTGAGATATAGTTATCACGGAGCCCGACATTTTCAAGGAAACCTTGATTAAAAGGCATTAACTATAATACGTTATTCGATATTATTTAAATGTCGTAAACTTACATTAACTTGTGTTCTGCCGTAGTTCGGGATCCTGCCAACGTGTCCGGGCACTCCGTATCTGGAATGAAGCCAATTTATGCGTTATTTTTATGCAAGTCGACAGTATCGACTTCTCTGGACAAATACAACTATTTTTGGAACTATCATTAATATCAATTGTTTACATTTATAAAAAAAGATGTTTTACATATTTTAAAAATTGACATCTGTAAGCTGTTTTGACATTAAAAGTAAACTACTTAGCTATATTTCTAACTATCAAACATCCACGTTAAAATTCCATCAAGATAATTATTTGTAGTATAAAAAATAATTTGTGTTTTAATACAAAGTTTGATTCTCTTACCCGTTTTCAGCCATGTTTTTAATTTTCCGTATTCCAGTAAATGTTCGTTTCTAATCCGGTCCGTTCAGCTACAACTGTGAAATGAGATCATAGCTACAGTATTCGATTATAAACAGATGTTTTTTTCGGGAATCCAACGCAATGTTACATACTCAAGGTCGTATGCATCTTTGCGTTAACATTTTGTTTAGATAACTGTCTGGGGCTAAGACGAAAATATATTCCATGTTTACTTACTGAAAAATAATCAAAATCAAAATAAAGAAATTTTAGAAAAATCTTGAGCACCTTAATTAGCTTAGCTTCTTATATTTCTCTACATCTTTATACAGTTATATGTTTATTGACTGTTTATATTGACACATATTTATTTAATGGATCATACCACGATTCCATTAAAGAGATCATGATCGCCAAAGCAAAAACATTTTGGGAGAAGCTAGCCCTCTATGTTGACTCCGACCCGCACATGTCAATCGTCTGACCGGCATAAAACAAAGGCTCATAATAACGAGTAAAGTAAAGGAATTCCACGGTTAAATATTGAAATCATCAGTGGTATGTACACAGAATTTTGGCACTCCGACTACAATTATAGGCGATGGCTAGCTGCCAGATTTAATTTTAACCTCTACCTACGACGGCCCACACTTAGCTTACTCCATATTTTTAATTTTAATAAAAAAATATACGTATTGACTTATGATGCTTCGTAGGAACGAAATTAGTCATCAAACATTTCTTATTAATGGTACCTATGCGGTATTGCCCCTTTCTTATTCTTTATGGTATTTGAGTACGATTTAGTATTGAAAATCATTCATAGCTTTGGAGGTTTCCAAATACTGACCTAAATAAATATTATTTTGGTGTAGAACTTCTAATTTTTTAATATAAGTAATCATTGGAAGAAACAAAGTTCTGAAGTGGATCCAGTAGAGCTTTTGCCATTTACAAACATGACAACAGTAGATAAACTATATCGAGGAAGCTTCTATGAGGAGAATTCTCGGCAAGGGAAACAAAGTCATACTCTAAATCGATCATTCCACGAGAAACACCGATAGATCTAACATGGTAAAATTAATTTAGCCCTTAAAAATAAATAGTTCCATATTTATTGAGACTTTCTCTCTAATTAAATCCTTCACCATAATACAAATAAGCTGGACATTATGACACGTCTTTATGGGATCTATTGTTGGAACGAGGACGTGGAATTGGAGCACGCACTGCGCCTGCGCAGACAGGCGGAGCGATAGAAATGCTTCGGGAATTACAAAAGTTCTTCCTTTGATTATAAGAAGTTGAAAGCAGATAATTTAAATTACTAGACTATAGTAAAGAGCTGCGATTGCCGTAGAAATAATATGAAACCATTTTAAAATGCTTCAAATTTAGCAACAAAACTAACAGTGCTGTAGTTTCGTATGTGACTTTCCTATGCTAAAAACCTTGTATGTAAGCACACTGTCATCCCACTCATTCTCCTTGTAAAAAATGCAACAAAAATAGCGTAAGTATTTATTTTCCAGTGGAAATTCACGGTGAAATAGACGTAGTGTACTTGACCAGTACACCTTGATCCCCAGGTGGAAGGTATTATCGAGCCGTACGTCTGTGATGATTAATGCGTGTGTTACGATGCCAAGATTCCGACCTTTCGTATGAAAAGCGAGTGGACGAGCATTATTCATATCTCCCTCGTTATAACAACAAAATGGAACACTAACATAATGTTTTACATTATAGAAACTAGCTGAAAGTGTTTGGGCAGAATTTAAAGTACTGGCATGGTGGTTGGGTAAATATTTCTATTTGGTTCTAATCTGTACTAATATTATAAAGAGAGAAACTTTGTATTTTTGTATGTATTGAAATAAATCAAGAACTACTTAGCCGATTTTAAAAATTGTTTCACCATTAGAAAGCTACATCATCCGAATAACATAGGCTAATATTTTTTATTCTACGAAGTCGCGAACAACAGCTAGAATTTAGTAAAATGTAAGATTAATTGTGGAAAAAACTGACTCCATTAGAATAAGAAGAAAAGATTGAAAATAACAAATGTTGTAACAAAAAGATTAAAATAATTGATTTTAACAACATACAATACGATTTAAGTATGATAAGCAGTCTTAATTGGAATCATATTTTTAAGTTTATTAAGTTGTTTAATCAGTACGTATCTCTTTATTGTGCATTGTCCCTAGCAGAGCTTTGGTTTCTAAATGTGAGCTTTGAGTCAGGAGCTTAACCGTTACTCACGCGCCGAGCTCGTCGACATCTGCGTAATACATTACAGTCACAAACATGCAATACCTATACACATGTAAACAATGTTCGGAACAAAAACATAATGGTAATATCTGGTTATTTCTTTAAAACGATATCTGACAGTTCCACTGGTGAATAAGTGAGTCATGTTGTCAGCTCTTTCATTCTCTTTAAAAAATATGACACAACAATATGTTTTGTATAACCTTTTCTGCAGTGAAATTCCTCCGAAAATAATAACATTTACAATCGCAACAAACATTATTTCAGTTAATTGTATAGTCTGACTAAAATGTTACAATTTATTCAATTAACAAATTAACTCATTTCAGCTTCCGCGATGTTAAACGATGTTTTGAAAATAAGAATATTTCTAACTATTCAATTAAATTTGCGTTTTTTTTCTTTTAAACTATAATCAGTTCTGTTTACTGTGTCTTAATATTATGGCGGGGGATATAGATTTATTTAGTTGTACCGAGTCGGGGTTCACGGAGGCCGCATATAAATGTGTGGAAGGACTGGCGAATTTAATTGGTTAACTTTTGTGTAATTTTATTATGTGTATTAACCTGGATTTTTGATATTCTTCATTTGTTGTATTTTTTGTTTTATTGTATTGATCTGTTATATTTATGTTATATTTTGTAATAAAAAAACTAAAAAAAAACTTGGTCGTATTTATAATTCCGTGTGTAATCTATATGTAAGTTTCCTAAAGTTCGTGCATTGTGGTTTAATATCGGAAAGTTATTTCTTATAATACTCGTAATCTGAATGTAAGTAGAAATGAGCACAAAACTCATCAGCGTACAAAAACAGGCTCAATGTCATTTCATTTAGATACTCTACAAGTTAACAAGGCCAAGTAAAATATTTCTAATCCTACGTAAGCAGATTGTTTTTTCTTAATTTTTTTTCAACCTTCAAATTTAAAAATAATAAACTTAGGAATTAATATTCCTAGTTACTAGAAAATAATAAACTGAAGTGTTTATGTAGAGTTAGACTTTTTACGAGGATTCTTTAAAAATACTTTAAAAAATTACAGTGAAAATAATAACAACTTTAAAAAAAAAATCAATCTACGAGTAACAGCAATCATCTCGATCGTTTAATTATTCCAACTGTCCTGACACAAGTTAGAAACAGAGACTCTCTCTATTTTCTTCGAAGAGAATAAGAGTGATGACAATAAAGTTGTGCTACAATAGTGAAAACTTATCTTTAGAAGCATAAAAGCTTTAATTACTGATTTACAACAGTACAAGCTACTAGCAGTAAATACACTAAACTATAATTATTATTTGCATGCCATCAAAGAATACATTTTTAGTTGAGTATATATTTTGTGGGAAACCATGCGAAATTTTCACTTGACCTCGACACAGAAATCTAGTAAAGTAATAAACGCACTTAAATTTAACACGCTAATAACTTAACTGTATTTATTTTGTTATTTTTTAATATAAAAAGTTTTACACTTCCAACTTTAATTAACACATGCGTTTATGCGCACACGACGGCGTGAAAAAATAATTGAAAAATCTATAACTTACCTAAAAATGACACTTATATAATCCAATTAAGCACTACACTATGTAAATAAAATAAAAAAATCTCGTTTAGATATGAGGTTATATGTAAACACGTTCGCGCGGGCAATGTGCGGGTGTTGGCGTTTCGTTCGTTCGGATGCGCTGTCCGCGCGCGGCCTGTACAGCGCGCCCGCGGGACGGGAGCAGCCATCTGTAGGGATGACCTGGAAGTTTATCGACATTTAATTTAAAAAATTGTCTGTGAATAAATTAGCTTTTCTCTCATTTTATTTCTCCTTCATTCCATCAAACATCCCAAATATACATGTGCAGAAAACAATGATAGAGCAGCCATTTGGTGGAATAGTCCGACATATTTTGTTTAGGTACTTACAATATTATTTTATCGAAAGTCTAACCTACTTATATTTGCAACTAGCTGTTGTACGCGACTTCGTCTGCGTGGAATTTAATAATATAGCCTACGTTACTCGGGGATAATGTAGCTTTCTAATGGTGTATAAACTTTTCAAATCGCCCCAGTAGTTCTTGAGTTAGTTCAATACATACAAAAATACAAAAATTAAAAAATACAAAATTTCTCTTTTTATAATATTAGTATAGATATAGATAACGATTCAATAGAACAACACTATATTCCAAACGTTAAACTTCGTTTATAGGGTAAGTTGGATGATCGATAAGAAAGTAAGTCAAGTGATAAGTTATCGATAAAGCTGGAAAGCACGGCGCGGCCGCACTCAATTGGCAAATAGTTTTATTTCGGATTGCGACTCACGGGCAGTCTCGCTTGACGCTCCGTTTTCCAGGGTTCCTTAACTAACAACCTTCGACTCAAAATAAAACGTATTTTCGTCTCATAGACACAACTAATTAGCAGATTGAGCATTTTTTTCGGTTTTAAAAGCTCACTTGATTCATTATTCATTATGTACTGAATTAAAAACCAGAGATAATGATATCAGTTCAGTAACTGATAGGTTCCGTTAAGACAAGCATGTTCGTATAATAAAAAAATAAAAAAATGTAGAGGACGCAGCCAGCACCGTTCTTTCTTATTCAACGTAGAAGTATTTTTTACCTCTTTATTTTGAAGTGTTTCGAAGTAAATACTCCTTTGGTTTGAGCAAGATTACATTTCCAGTTTAGAAATTACATTTATTTACGATAAACATTAATGATATTTTGCATAAGAATTTTAGTAATGCAAAGTTTATCAAGACAGGAAATAGCGCCCACCTACTCGAACCTATTTGCACTACTGAAGCACGACAAACCGCGACCGATTTATTTCATATATTTAGATCTTATAAATCTGAATAATTAATGTTATATTTGAATTCAAAAATTTACTAATTACACTGACAAAAGTGTTTATTATAAGTTCACAATTAAATGGGTGTTATCTGTTAATCCTTGCATTTGTTCTTTAAAACTGACACACCGTTCGTCAATTTATATAATTCTATGGTCAATATAAAAGCATTTTGCTATGACTGCGTTAAAAAAACTATATTTTAATATTAATAATATCAAAACCCTCATCATGAGTACGGTTACAAAGACCATAAAACCAGATATGACTGATACTTACAAATCCTCAATCCGTTTCATGAAAATAGCATTCGGTGAGCTGCAAAACATAAAGATCGTAAAGAGAAAACATGTAAACAGGGCCGGCCTCGTTCGCTAAAAATATCTAATATTTAGGAATATTTCGGCCCGAGCCCCGCCGCTGAGCCGTTCTGACATCAATAAATATTTAAACATTTTTTTACTATGAAAAAATCACTTTAGAATATATTAAAGTACAATATTAGTATCATTACATACAAATTATTTATGTACGTGTGTAAATTATTCATGAAAGTACTATATTTAAGTTACAAGTTTAGTAATTAGTATCAGTCGCGTTATCTAAGTGTTCATAACACACCGAGGGTTTCGCACTTACAAACTTAATTGGCCTATTTCCTCGCTCTAAGCGAACACACATTTAAGAGTGAGGACTAGGTTACCCTACATTTGAACGTCTTGACTGTATACCTAGTGCTGAAATATGATTGTTACTATTATTTTTCCAAAACGAATGAGAGGAAGATGTTGTACAGGCGTTTTAGCAGAAGTCAGTGACGTATACGGGGGGGGGGATAGTCGGGATTTATCCCCCCCTCTTCAAAATCTGACTACTGTAGCTATTGTACACAGTTGACATCGTTGTTTCAATGTCTGTCGCCCGCCCCGAACCAAAAGTCTGCATTCTAATTTAATTATTTCTGTAAATATGTACGTACTCATTTTGTACCTATATTTTTTTAATTCTATTAAAAGGTTGCTATATTCTGGTCAACTGCTACGATCTAAAATTAAATTATGAAATAGTTTATGCAACACTGTTCTACTCGTATAATTTGGAAGATTGTTAAGTTAACGTTGTTATTTTAATTTAATCGGAGAACTTATCAGTTATATCATCGCGAATAGGAACAATGAAAAGTCTTATTGATTCAAAACGGAAAGCGTGTGTAGTTTATGCTATTTTTTCATACATTAATGCGAATGATTCGCACGGCACTATAAATACACGTCTACTCACTCCCGCGCACCCATTCCCGGCACCATTCCAATCCCGCGGGATCACGCGTCGACCAGTACTATTTTAAGCTACAGTTTTACGTACCACCGTATGACAGTTATAAGCTAAATCTTATAACTTTTACGGCCGAATTATGAAACGCCACTAAAATATTTAAGAGCGTCTTACATGTTAAATCCACGCTCAAACTCCAAACTCTATGACGACCTCGTTTAGTTTGAAGCCATTCAAATTTCAAGCGACGCTTAAATTTGAGTGCCATTTGAACATTCGGCCATAAGACTAATAAAAGTAGCGCTCATACTTATCAAAACATATTTAATATCGCATTAACCTAATACTGCAAATATATTTTTGTCTGTGACGTAATTGGCAACATTATTATAAGTCTAAAAGCAAGGAAGGTGCAGCATTTTTGTCACGCACATTGTAATTTGATGGATACAAAAAATGTTACTATCATTCAGTCAGTAGTTAGGTTCTATGATCCTACGGCTTCATTAGACCGATGTCACGCAAAAAACGGCCTCAATCCGAAGCAAAATCTCCGTTTTTTCCGCGAAGTTAGTCTAATGAAGCCATAGGGTTAGAATAAAAACTTTGCAGGTAAAAAATGAAACCAAATACTAGAGGAATAACCTTTATATTCATTTCTGTTTCATAGTTTCACTCTTAACTATGGGCTTAAGGCTACATTACACCGTGTGCGGTATCCAACGTCACGTCATTTTGCAGACATACAAAAACGTAATAAAAACTGTTCAGTTTCGATTTTCACTTCGAATAACACGATTTGCATTTCAAAAATAGACAATCGACAGAAAACAGTGACAATTTACATGAATCTTTATTGGTCTCAAGTGTTCAGTTATAAAAGGGTGACATCCGGCTCCGAAGGACCAAAAGACAATTTTGTTAAAAAATGTATTCGTTAAATGTGTTACAGATAAAAAACGGAGTATTAAAATTAACAGAATACTTTAATAAATTGGCTTGTATTAATTTACTCATAGCCAACATCTTAGATAAATAGAAAAAAGTCCAAGTTTGGTAGGTGTTTTAGGAACCGGGCATCTAGGTTTGTAAAATAGACAATTACTTATATCTAGACACATATAAAAACTACATGTACTCTATTCAGTAATTTAATATAGGTTTTCCATTTTCAACGTGTCTATATTTTAGATATCTTCAAGTCAAGTGTCTTCAAATGAGAACATTCAAACAGTAGGTTAGTACAATATTAACGGCGGCAGGTAGAATTTGACAAATATCATTTTCAAACTTCAACATTATTTAAAAAAAACCTTACCACATACTAATATCTAAAAACCCTTTTGATTCCTTTCGATCACTATAAAGAGGTATTTTCGATAAACTTTATTTTTTTCTCCGAAATTTAATCAAAGCCATTTAAGAATAAGCCTAAGTACCGATTCAGACGCCATTTTCTTTCACACAAAATAAAATATGTTATAAATTGTACTATTTACAACTCTTGCACTGTTCGAATATTCAATACATTGGTAACGATTAAAAAAGCTACGTGATTATTTAATAATTGTGATGATTGCAAATCGAATAAAGTTATTATTACTATGAATTAAACACACGGCATGTGAAATAATTTAAAACGGTATAATGTAAAAATATAACACTACTTTGTCATTCTTCAAAGCTCGTAATGTGGACAATGCCCATCTAATAATCATAATAAAATAATCAATCAATAAAATAAATCGGAAACACAAAGTCTTCGCACACGAGAATTGGTAAAAGCGTATCGTAAGCTTGGGGTCACTCACCATTTATAAAATTCACATTAAAATCGATCGTGACAAATAAATATGGCGATGTGATACCAATAATGTTCACCATTGTATAGCTATTGCTACAAGCTTCACATTATAACCCAATGGCTTTATTAGGCGCATGCCACGCAAAAAACGGCCTTACGCCGAAGCAAAATCATTATTTTTTTCACAAACTCTATCTGCAGTAGCCGTAGAGTAATAGCATCATTAAGCGGTGTTTTAGAGATGTCCAACTTTGCATATAATACGCAACTATTGCAACTATCAAGAATACGCCATACAAACGATATTTAAACCTCATCTCGTGTGCGAACTCCCACTAACAATATATAATCATTCAAAACATAAATCTGCAGTGTAATAATAATTAAAGCAATACGCAAACAAAAATCAATTACAAAAAAAATCTCAAAGATTTAATACAGTCGAACTTGGATAAACGAGAATCCATGGGACTGCGATATTTGTCTCGCTTTTAGTCTCTTTCTAATCCGAGTTTCTCGCTTTTAGAGGTAGCTCGTCGAGACCATAGAATGACCCTCGCTTAACCCGATTTGACTGTATTACTAAAAACACGATCGCTAATACTTAGCACTATACGCTTTCGTACACAAAATATGTCATTTGTTCTTATACTACGTCTAAACACCGATATTGACTTGTACAAAGTTTATAACGGTCAACCGGCGATCCAACTTTCTGGTGCCTGAAAACTCTAACATTTCTTAGCACATCACAGATCAATATTACCAAAGGACCTCGTAAATCAAATCGTAAGACTTAGACCTAAGGACGTACGCACTAGGACAGTATTTTAGTCGCAAGTAATTTAGTAACTAAACGTGTCCG
>QDHC01001659.1:94012-109208 GCA_013186455.1 Papilio dardanus tibullus | reverse complement strand
TGTTTTTTGGGCCCTTGGCTTTGGCGCCCTTTAGGATGGCGCTCGTGTGCATTGCACACTTTTAGTATATGGTAGGGGGGTCCTGTTTGGGGTCCGTAGCGGGGCTTATTCTAAACGTACACTTGTTCATGCCGGGATGCGCGGGCTGTATGTGCCCGGCGACGGCGGCCGCCTGCGCCGCGGCCGCGGCCTGCGCAGTCGCCGCCTGCGTCTGCATCTGTCTGTGACACTGTCGCAGGTCGAACACCTAAATAATACAATGGATTTTACTATGTAACTTAAGAGCAACATTTTTGGAGTATAAGTCAAAATAAAGTGAACAGAAGCATGTTAAATTCCATCTATGGGGCCATTTGGATACGTGACTATTTTAGTTATTTTATGAAAATTGTAATAAATAATTGTTAATATTATGAAATAAGCATAGACATTTAACACTTCAATGATAAAAAGTGTTTTGCTAGAAATGTTTTAGAATGTACGAGTTTTAGTGTAAAATATAATTTGTCTATGGTTTCTAGTTTGGAATCGAATGAAACCTGGATAAACGAGAGTCCGAGGGACCGTAATATTTGTCTCGCTTATAGAGGTCTCTTTCTAATCCTAGTTTTTCGGTAATGGAAATCGTCCCTCGGGACCGTAGTGAGTCTCGCTTATAGAAGTTTCTCGTTAATCTAGTTTCAACTGTACATAGATACAGTGAGAGATGTAGTGTACCTTGATACAAGCGGATGGGTATATCTTGTGCACGGCGTCGCCGGGCGCGCGGCCCGCCTCGCGGTCCAGGTAGTACGACTGCACGAACACCGAGTGGTCCGACAGGCAGCGCAGCCACACGTCGCCCTCGCCGCGCAGGTCCAGCTGCACGCCCTTGCCGATGTGCAGTCTGACCACATCACACCACGTCACACGCATACAAACTTCTACAACTTCTCACCTCACGGTACGAAGTGAGATGTTCATAGACGAACAAGATGACGCAACCGCAAAGGGGGAGCCATAAATAAAATCAATCAAGACGGCGTAAAAGCGACCTATAACTTGGAAAGATTTGAGCTATGACGATGGACTTTAAATACAAATGAAAAACTATGTTATTATAAAAAGAAGCTATTTAAAATGTATAAGAAACAGAATAAATGTTAGTCTCCAATTAAAAATTACAAATATGTATGTTGTAACGTTCCAGTCCTAGGGGTACATTATGACTCAATCATCACCACACCACGTCTATAATCGCACCCAACACGCGAGCCGTCCCTTTCCGGGCATGACGTCTGACACGACACGTCGTCGTAGACACCCAGAGACAACCAGACCATAGTCAATACATTGCGTCTGTTTAAATATTTAAAATATGGTATAATTTTAAAATGATCTTACCTCGCTCTCTCACTTTGTTCAGTTCTATGCACATTACTTAAAGCGCCGAGACAAAATCTGTTCCCACCGGACGGATCCACATATCCGTCCACCTGAAATATAATATATACAAATTACAAAACAATACACAGAAACAAAACACATACTAAAAGTATAATTCGAGACACGAACAATGATCAATAACTCCCCCCCCCCCTCACATGAACGCTTTTTCAACGCGCGCTAAAAAAGCGTTCAGATAGAACAAATGTATTTCCATGTATCTGATCACATGACGCTTTTTAATTTTTATCGCGCAGCATTGGATTTTAAGCGCTGATCGAACGAAACAAGTGTAATTTTACAGCGATCGTATGACCGAGGGTGTTAAAAAAGCTCTTTGGCGCGTTAAAAGACATCCATGTGAATGGAGACTTATTGCGTTTTCACCGACAATCTCTAAATTTTAGGTAACCCTTAACGCATTTTAAATGTCACCTAACACTACTTTCGTTTTCACCAACAGTTAAGTGTCACTTTGGACCGCAAAGGATCCGTTCGATTTAGGGAGACCCTTAAGCAAATAGACACCTATTTAATACTTTAGGGGTTGGTTGGTGAAAACGGGCATAAAAGCGTTGATGATTATTCCATACAAAAAAAATAAAAAAAAACAATAATGACTAGCTAGTTTTCTCATTTATCTCGTAAACAGTCTTTTTCTATCGTATCTCTAATTATACAATAACTAAATTTCTTTACATTACACTCACAGTGACATTAGGTCTACTCGACGGGACCTTAAATGTTTCTCCAACTTGTGTGTCCAATTCGAAATATGCCACCGAGCACCAATACTCCGGTGCCGGCTGACTGGACAATAGTCCACCAGGATTCCCATTATCTGTAAGTAAAACAGCTGTTCCATCCAATATTTCCTTTTTATTTTTACTTACTTATGTAACTTAATAATTATCTTCAACCTCGAAGTTGGTGAAATCGTCCAATAACGATGGGGTCTAATAACAATTAAAAGAAGCTGTTCCAAATCGTTTACCTAATAAAACCTAAAATTTCTATGTTTTTTTTTATAACTGGCAGTTTTGTTGACAATTTAAGGTGTATTATTAGAATACGTACAGTAGTGATGATGATGGGGCGGGGCGTCGACGGGCACGGGCGGGGCCGCGGGGGGCGGGGCGAGGCTCTGCGTGTAAGTTAGCGTATTGTTGCCTGTCCATGTGCCTATAAGTTGGTATTTATTGTTTTAATTTGTGCGTTCTTTTACAAAATGTATAACTTTCTAAAGGACTCTGGTTTTGAAATAATCACTGTGGGAGTTTAAGTAACTATTAAATTACTGAATGTGTCAATTTGCTTAGTTGGTTTGTCTATTAAAAAAGAGAAATAGGAATCAAGCTATCTTCTAGAATCAACATAAAAATAAAATAAAATAAATTAAAATAACTTTTTTTTTAAAACAAGTTGCATCCACAAAGTTTTAGTAAACAAAAAAAACAGATCCTAAGAATAAGGTAAATGTATCAATAATTGATAATTAATAATATTAAAGGCCTTAAAAATGTAGTAACTATTTGTTACCTTGTTGGTGCTGATTCTGTGTGCGGTGCGGTATAGGGCTAGGCTGCGGCGGGGGGCTGGTGGCGCTGGCGAAGCCGTTCTGCTGGCTCTCCGCGGTGGGTGTCTGCACTCCCCCCACTGCGCCCACCGACGACACCGCCGGCACTGAAACTGTGCCTACTGCAATGTTATAGCTCTCAAACACTTATGCAATCTTAATACCTAAAGTTCAGATATAAAAAATCAATTTATTTGCTATATTATTGTTTTATAAGTTACCTGGCATTGTTTGTGTCATTTGGGTGTCAGCTGAAGTCTGTTCGTTAGTAAAGAAGGTAGTGGTAGTCCCATCAATAAGCGGCGTTGTTCCCCCTGGGGACATACTAACTGGCATGGTGGCTAAAATTCAACAATTTATATAAAAATCGTGTTTCTAGGATGGTAATGTAAACAAATAATCATTAAAACAAAAAAATAGTTACAGAAAAGGCTACATAATCGTGCAAAATAAAACAATAAGCTTACAATGATTCATTCTCTTAGGCAGCCACATCGCGCGCGCGTCCATTGTGTCGGGAGGCTCCAATTTAGGCGCGATCGCTCTTTGTTGACCCATTACCATTTGTTGAGGACTCGGCATAGACATTCCTTGACTTATGTTAGGCATCTGTGGCGTCCCCGGGGACATCTGAGTGGGAGCACAGGCCATACGCGGTGATGCCATTTGCGGGACGTTTGTACCCATCTGCGGTGTCCCTGGACCCATTTGTGGCGTGCCGGGACCCATCTGAGGTGTTCCGGGTCCCATTTGAGGTGTGCCAGGTCCCATCTGTGGTGTTCCAGGCCCCATCTGTGGCGTCCCCGGACCCATTTGTGGGTTGCCTTGCATCTGGACTTGATGATTCATCATTTGCTGTGCACTCGGAGAGTGAACCATCTGTGTAAGCTGTGGCGGACCGCCGGGCGGCCGGATAGGTGGTCTCGGTCCGTGCGGTGAAAACATGTTGGCAACGCCCTCTGGCGCTATTGAGACGGAAAACGCAAAATAAAATTATCATGCAGTGCAACATAAAATGTTTTGAAGTAAAACAAAAATAAATACACATGTAACTTTAATTTACGATAACTTACTTTGTCCTTGATTGAGAATAATATTTGTGGTCTGGAATTGTTGATGATGGTGTGGTATTGAGGTGTGGTGGTGTCTGGGGCTTGTTGCATGATGCTGAATGGTGACCAGTTCCCCTGTATCCATGTCCATGCCGTTGCCGCTGAGACCTGCTGTGTATTCATCTTTCACTAACCTACTCGGTCCTGATTGTAGTGTAAGACCAGACAGATCTGAAATTATCAATTTTTCCTATAACTAGCAAGACTTTCTCAGAACAAATGGTATAATTGTTTACTTTTCATTTACATTATCTGGCTAACACTTGAAAAAATTTAACAAAAAAATATAATATAAATGTTTAATAGTAATTTAAAATGAATACATACCAATTCCTGGTGACACCACTCTCTCGTAATGGTAGGGGTTCACACAAACCGAGTCACATTTGAGATCAAAAGCGAATTGACAAAACTTAACATGTTTCAGTTCATTCTTGTGTAGATCTGGCCAACGCCAAATTCTTGCATAAATCACATGAGGGAATCCTTTACGACCAGCAACCTGAAGTAAACATTTGTCATTGTTATAAACAAATATTTAACTATTTTTCTTCAATAAAATATATTATAAACTGGTGCAGTTAGTAACCTGTAAGCGTCCATCCAATGTTCTTTGTATAGTAACACATTTGCTAGGATGTGCCCCATTAGTGGTAATTGCAGTTATAAGTGAATCTAGTTCATCTCTTTTCTCTTTCAGTTTCTTCACAAGTGACTCTATGGCACGCTTTGAGAAGCCCTCGCTCTCCCCACCTTGTCTATGGCACATTAGTGAATGGACAATACTGAGGCAGGCATCAGCGGATGTAGGGGCTGTGGTATTCATGGCTAAAATGATGATTATTGTATGATTTGCAACAAATTAGGCGTTATTTTAGACATTATGTCAATTTTTTATTACTGATTTTATATATGATCATAAAAGATAAGTGTTAAATAGCAAATCATCATAATAAATAGATAGATAATTGATAGATAGAATCAGTTATTTGAATACATATAAAAATATAAATCTTTCCTCTTTATAATATTAGTATAGATTAAGAAATTAAAAAAAATATAAAGTTGAAGAAAATGTAGAAATGGAAAATAAATCATCAATGAATATGAATCAATAATACTATTGCTGAAAAAAATTCTAACAAGATACCTCAAATAAGTCAAAATTATGGAACTAAGAGTTAACTTACTGGTCGTCTGTATATAATTAAATTACAGTGCTACATAAAATTAAACTGTGATAAAAATTGGTAAATGGTTTGGTACAGTTATAAAACTAAAATACACATCTATTTATATCAACAAAAGAAAAATTACCAGCGGCTCTATAAACAGTAATATTGATTGCGGCTCACAGTTTCAGAAGTCCAATTCAATCATAACATCACATTCAATTAAAAATATTGTCAATAACTTTACTGTCAATTAAAAATGTACTAAACCATTGAGCAATAGAAAATAAAATAATTCAATAAAAAGTAACTCAAAATTAACAGTAGCGTGTTCTTACTTGTGGATAAAAGTTAAAAAATCCCCTGTATTTGTTAGCAAGACACCGAGAATGAGATACTAAAGTCATCGATAATTATGAAAATTGATTTCCTTTATTCCGCGATGATACCAAAACAGAATGCGACATTTTAGTAATCCATAGATTATGTAAAAGTGTAGATAGACAACTAAAGGCATTTGATTACCGATTTCAGCCAAGTGCAGCAAGTGTGGTGTTCGCATAGTGTCTTTTTTCTCTAATAATCAATGCTATAATCTATCTAGGTACATAATATCATATTCTCAATAGATATAATTTGAATTTACTTTTGTACTCACCTTATTTAAAAAGGTGCTATGGAAATATATTGAAAAAAGGAACGCACTGAGATATTTCGTGGTGGCTGACATTGACAGCGAATTTTGACAAATTTTCGTTTTTATATTTGATGGCAATTTAAAACGGGTCAAAATAATTAGTTTGCTACTGCGTTTGTTTAATTTGTAAATTTGATAGGGAAAACAGGAAAATTCAACATTTCCTGTAATTGATAATTAAGAAAGTGGGTAGATTCCGATGGTTAAATAGGCTGTCCTGTGTTATGCCTACGAAGTCGACGAATCTTGTTGATAATGAAAAATGAAGGGTGTCGATAGCTTTCCAGCTGATCGTGAAGGGATGACACACAAACCAATTATAACATGTAAGTTAGTGCTTCTACATTGAACGTTACCAGTTACGCAGAACTTGGCAATTTATATTAGACCTTCGTGTTAGAATTACAATAATGAGGGCGTCTACTTTTACATTCTTATCAACGTTTGTAATAAAACAAAATTACTTGAATTTGTTTCAATAAAATTTAGAATGTAACCTTAAGGAATTACAGTTTTATTAAAGTATCAATATTTTATGTTAAATATTTTTTACCATTTATTATGTTTGATGATTAATTTGACGATATAATTCAACAAACTAGGTGCTGGAGACTGGAACTTATTTTGTACATTAGAGGCACCATTAGTGGCTGCAATACCTCAAGATTCCTGTGAATGGAGAAGGTCCTATGGTCGAGTCACAAAATCAGTATATTTAGAGACATCCTTCACTAAGTATAATAAAGATAAAGTGCTATCAGAATTAAATCTCTTGAAGCGTCCAATATTTCATATATTCTGGACAGACTGTGTGGTAAGAATGTTTTGTTTTTGTTGTAAATGATTTTGATTTTTTTTTCTAAGATATCTAAAAAAATATACAAGAATTGCTTTTACATTATAAGATCACACTTAATATTTTACTTAACAATTGCAATTATTATCTTGACAGTAATAAAATGTCTAATAGAATGAAGTCTGATAACTAAAGTGTATAATATTAATTCACTATCTTTCTTATAATGTTAGACATATATTAAAATTGAAATTATAGGATATTGATTACTATAAGACAACATTAAGAGAAGAAGTTGAAACATGGCTGAAGCAAATGGAAAAGAATGGTGTAACAGATTGGATGGTAGTATTAGTAGAGACTTATGACATACGAAAAGCTAACAAATTACTACCAAGAACAACGGTTCTGGATAAAATCAAAGCAGACTTTGCTGTCAAGCATCAAGAAGATAGATTTCTCTCTGTTATAAATCCTATAAAGTCGGAAGCTCGTAGTGCAGACTCATGGCGGTCTTTAGTCGCGAAAATACGACACTTTGTGCTAGTTGCTTATAATAAAGCATTAATTAAGTTTGAAGAGCATATGAGAGAGCAAAGAGAGAAACGTAACGATCCAGAATGGGATTTCTGTTCATATTTCATTTTACAGGTAGGTTTTAGTCCTATATTTGTTATTACATGGTCAATGTGACCAACATTATTATAAAATTGCAATTAATTACCATATTTCGAGGAATAAAAATATTTTTAAAATGTTAATTTAATCTGTGCAATTCATTATTTCAGGAACAACTAGCATTTGTATTAGAAATGCTAGGTTTATATGAGGAAGCTCTAGTCCAATATGATGAATTAGATGCACTTTTTTCGCAATTTGTACTCAATTCAAATGTAGCGGAGAGTCCAAAATGGCTTGACACATTCAGGCAACCGATCACATCATGGCAGGCGGTTAGACTTACTGCTTTGATACCGCAGCATTTAAGAGAACTAATTATAAAGAAGAAAGCTTCCTTGTTGGACTTCAGAAGTTATCTGTACCAACGACAAAGTGCCATGTTATTGTTAATGTATAAACCTTGGGAGGTAAGTTAATTATTACAAAATTGTTTTATACTATATCAACTGATCATATTATAGCAACGTTTACGAAGCATTATTCCAAAGATTTCTTCATATTCAGTGCTAAAAATAATAAAAAAACGTGTTTAAATAGGTTGTTTAATCAAGGATTACAGTAAAAAATAACATCATATATTTCGTAGAGTTTATAAACATGCATTAAAATGCTTAATAAGAAACAACAGAATACTATAAATGCAACTACAGTAAAAGAGCAATTATAACAGCCAATTAGAATTTAATTAGTATTGCAATTGGAATATGTAGCGGCCAAGAATCTGTGCCAACGAGTGGGTGGTATGGAATAATTATCAAATTAACTGTTTGTTGGAAATATTGTTTTCTTCGTGGCCAGCCATCCATTAAATCCACCTGTTAGATTAGTCTTTATCATAAAATCTAACTAGAGACAATGTACGATTAAACAAAATGAATTAAAAAAATAATATGAAATTGTAATGTCAAATTATGTCCATTTAAGCCTTTTTTATTTCTGTTTCTCCTGTAGTGCCTTGGCTTCATTAGACCGAGTTCGCAACAAAAACGGAGATTTTGCTGCGGCGTAAGTCGGTTTTTATCGCGAATTCGGTTTAATGAAGACGAGGCAGAGAAGAATAGAAGATATATTTTTATACATGTGTTTCAACAATGAAATAGAGTTTCATTTCTGTTAACAGATAGCATCGCGTTGTCTAAGCACAGTGCACAATACGTTAGTGGAGTTATCTCTATTGGGCGCGAGTACGGTAGAGGGCGCTGCGGCGTGCTGGGCGCAGCTCGCTTGCGCGGAGACGTGGCGCGCGTGCGACCGCCTCGCCGCCTCCGCCGCGACTGGCCCCGCCTCCAACACTAGCCCCGCCCCCACGCAGGGAAATGCCCTCGAGTTGTGCACGGCTACGCAAGCACCCTTGTTACATAATGCTAAAGATAAGGTAAATATGGTGATTAAAAAATAAAAATCTAGTTAAGAAATGTATTATTTTTGAACTGACATTTTAAAATATACAGATATTTAGTTTTTTAATAAATGATTTTCCTTTGTAATATTGGTCGATTACAATATTTAGAAATGATTAAAACAATTAGAAACTCCATATTTAAATATTTTACTTAATTATAGAGTTTTTTTTTTTGACGGGTTTCATTGAATCTTGATTATTGTGTAATTCTATGTACACAAAATACTGACTAATTTTCGTGTCACATAAAAAATATTACGTAATTACAGTTACACGAATTAGGCAAGCTCTGTGGTCTTCTACCCGGTTCCCCCGACCCCTCCTCGGAACAACTACACTTGGTAGTGATGCTGTCCGCTGGTATGGGAGACAGCGAGGCTAATAATGCTCAGGCCACGCCAACTGATAGACTGAAAGAGGCGCTCTGCAGTAAGACCAGCTTTCAGCAGTACTATCTGGAGCTGGCAGAGTTAGCTATGGGCACTTATAAGCATATTGGAAGATTGAGGTATGACAGAAACCTCCATAACTCTTTGAAAATAACAGATAATGACAATATGTTTTAAAATGGGTGTTATATATTGATAACTCTTTCGTATTATAAGGAAATAAGTTAGAAAAAAATTGTTAATACACATTTCTTAATAAATTGAAATAAGTTACACATTCCTTAATACCAAACTATAAAAAGATTAGATTTATTTTAAAAGAACTTAACATTTACATTGTTAATTACCGTATGGCTTCATTAGACCGAATTCTTGATAAAAAACGGAAATTTTGTTCTGGCGTAAGGCCGTTTTTTGCGTGAACTCGGTCTAATGAAGCCATAGGGTTACATGTTTTATTGTTCTATAATAGTACATATTTACTTTTGTATAGATTCGCGAGACAAATAGGTCGTGATCTAGCCTCGTTCTACTCGGAGTTAGGTGAGACGGGCAAGGCCGTGCTGTTCCTGACGGACGCGCTGCGCTCCTATGAAGAGGAGGGCTGGCTCGACCTCGCGGCGCAGACCAGGTTAGAGCTGGTCGCTGCTGCGAAGAAAATGAATGATGTGGACAGGTAAATATTGGATGTAGAAACTGTTTTTTATTGACAGATACTATAAATAAAAGAGAATTTAAAAAAATAATAGACTTAAGCTAGAAATCAAGGCAACGCCTCTAGTAAAACTAATATCGCTGTTTTTTATGAATAACAGTACAATTAAAAGAAAATACTGGTTTATTACACACCAAGGTCCAAAATAGTCATTATTTCATGCTGCAGTTAGGCTCACATTCGTATCGGCAATGATTTTTCAAACATTTTGAATTGTGCTGTTATTCATGAACAGTAGCGATATGTTATTGAGATTTAAGCCGAATGTTCAAACGCCACACAAATTTAACCGTCGCTTAAAATCTAAGTAGCGCCAAAATTATATGAGATCTCCGTAGAATTTGGAGTTTAAGCGTGGACTTAAGATGTAAGACGCTCTTAACTATTTGAGTGGTGTTTGAAAATTAGGCCGATAGTTAATGTTTTTGTTTTTAAATATTGATTATTTATTATGTTCTAGATATACAAAGCTCTCTGCGAGGATAGCGAGTACGGTTGAATTGGAGATTCTAGTCAGAAATTTCTACTTCGAAGAGATGATGAAATCTATTAGAGAAGGTCTTTCAGATAAATCCGAGCCTGTTCTCACAGAGCTTAACGATTGCTTCAAAGTCGTTTCAGCGACGCTTCTGCCGTCCGAACGTGGTGTTTATATCACTGATAATAAGGTCCAATGTCGTTTGACCATAGAAAGTTATCTACCAAAAACAGTACTGTGCACTCGCGCGGCTATTAGTACTGAAGTATCCAAGCACGACAAACAGACGGACAGACGGACGCCGGTTAAAAATTATAAGACTGATCTAAGTGTAAATGGTAGTGTAGGTACTCAGAGTTCCCCGAAGAAGTCGACAGGGGACGCTCCCGTTGACAATGACACTAGTAATCTATTAACAAGGTAATGTCAACTATTTCATAATTTATTTCGTTAAAAATACTATTTTCACTGAAATTAATTTTCAGCTCTAAATATGATTTCATTCGAGCTGTTTATTCATTGTTTTTTTATAACTTTTTAAAAATAAAGCCAGTTAAAAAAACATTCTTAATTAAAAAAAATATAGTTCCTAGTATTTTTTTTATATATGAGTATGAGTTCGACCCATGATGGGCTCCATTTTCCGCAACTCCACGACTAGCGCGTATTTTGCGTGAATACACATATCTTTAAATTTCTTCACCGATATGTGCAGGTTGCAGCACGATGTTTTCCTTCAAAAGCGACGGATTTTTTTATAACTAATTTTTAACTTTTGCTTTCAGTATAAGACTGGACGATTTGAAACCTAAGAATCCTTTACTCAGCCCTTTAAACTTTACATCGAAATTACATTACAAAGAAGACAAAAGTCTACAGAAAACCACAGTCGAATGTCAGAATCCTAAATTAACTTTAAAACGTTCAGAGAGCACTAAATATAGAAAACCTTCAGTTACAGTAAGAAATAATTATGAAAATCCATTTACTGTTTGTAACATACAATTAACACCAGGAATTAATGAATTAAATTTAGAGTTTGTAGCAAAGAAATCTGGTACTTTCAAACTAGGTCAGATTTCTTTATTAGTTGAGGATAAATTAGAATTTCTATCAAATGCATTGATTACAACTAAAATGGGATATGAAGTGGTGACTCAAGGGATCAGTGTAGTTTTAAATAAAGTTGAACCAAAAAAGGATTTAGTGGCAGGATTGGAACATGATATGGAGCTGGTCGTTACAAGTGGAAGTTCACCTATTTTAGAGGTACAATTTTACTTACAAATCCTGCCGATATAATTACCTGCTCTTTTTATAATGAAAGTAATAATTCTCTATTAACTTTGGGAAATATTTTGAATAAAGAGGAAACTTGTTTAATGTCAAGTATTTTCAATTTTTTCGAATTCAATAATTATTTTTTTAATAAAAAAAAATGTCGATAGAGTATGTTACCTTTTCCTTTCTTTTTTATACCCTAAGACATATTACGGCTTTAAAAGTGTCTTTGTTGTTTTATTTTCCAACAGGATGCAACAATTCACATGAAGACATCCACCGGTCTTCTGATCAGGTTCGGGGCTCAGCTGTCTCCGATGTGCCGCGAGCTGGACGTGGCCGTGCCCGCCTGCGATGCATTCCTCACCACGAGGATACCTCTCAGACTCTTCGCCAGTCTCCAACCCAGGAGAGAGAAGACCGTGGAGCATACTGTAAGTTGGACACCTTTGGAAGACCTCAAGTGGCCTATTTGGCGATAAAGAGGTCAAGGATCAAGATATTGGAAACAACGCCATCTAGCTTACGTACTGAAAGCTGTGCGATTTATAATAGCGCCATCTAGTTTTAGAAGACAAGAAATTCGTTTTAATTTTGTTTTGATTTAGACTGTATTTCCCAGGGAGCTAAAAACTAAGAATTTTTAAAACGAGCAAGTTATTTTAAAGCTTATATTCCTAATATTTAAAAGTGTCAAATCTCTAACGTAAGCTTAATATAAGAAACTACCTGTGCCCGCGACTTCGTCTTCAAATAAGACAAAGTTACTTTCGCATTTATTATTAGATAATTGATTTATCTGAATATAATTTTCAGGTTTGGTTAAGTTGTCCCTGGTGGGAAGCGGTGATGGAAGTACCATTACACTTCTCTCCACCTATGATAGCGTCATGGCGACTTCTCACATCGAATACAAGGAAATTCGTTCACGTCACCGTCAAATCGACTGTCGCACATCTCATACAATTTGAACTGATCGATCCAAAACTGGAGTGCGATAGTAATACTACGTTATCTGATTTAAATCCAAAAGATGCGGGGAATATGGTAAGATTTAGAGTATTTTTATTACATCAATATGTAATGCTACGAAAAAAATGTACACCAAGTGGTAACATATTCAAACGCCACTCAAATTTAAGCGCCGCTTAAAACCTAAGTGTGTCAAAATTAAAGGAGATTGCCATATAATTTATCAATGATTTATATTAATGTCTACTTTTATTAAATTAAAGGCCAAATTTTCAAACGCCTCTCAAATATTTAACGTCTTACATGTTAAGACCAAGCATAAAGTCCAAATTCTATGGCGATCTCGTTTAATTTTGATATCACTTAGATATTAAGCGACGCTTAAGTTTGAGTGGCGTTTGAACATTCGGTCATAAGTAAGACGACAACCAAGAAACGTAACATTAAGACAGTAATGCTTGTTACATTTTCAAAACATTAATATTCCTTTCACTTGTATTTATTTATGTATTTTAAGAAGAGCGCCATCTAGTTGTAAATTCTAGAAGCTTAGCAACTGGCATATTAAGAACCAGTGCCAGTTTATTAAAATTTTATTTAATTTACAGTTGGTAGCATCAGATGGTACAACAGCTTCATTTATGTGGGAATTGCTAAAAGATCCTTTAGTAAAAGCGGGTCCTATGAAGGCAACGTTCAAAGTGCAGTACCGGCCCAGCGAAGTGGAGGGTACTCTTAAAACTTTTGTATGTCCGTTCGATATACAGGATTACACCACGTTATTTGTTATTAGAACTAAATTAGAGCCGGGGAAAGGATCGGAGTTCTGTCGAGCTTCGCAAGTGTACTGCTTACAGCTTACTGTGCAAAGGGTAAGTTCTTTATAAGTACCCACATTTTCTTACCCTATAGCTTCACAGGGCTCTCGCTACCATATATGCAAAGTGTGCAATGCACACGGGCGCCGTCCTTAAGGGGCGACAAAGACCTAAAAAAAAAGATTGAAAAAAACAACGGAGATTTTTCTTCGGCGTAAAGCCGTTTTTTGCCTGACATCGGTTTAATGAAGCTATACTGTTATAGACTGACCATTTCACTATTTACCGTCACACGAGTTAATATTTGTTATTTTTAACCGACTTCCGACAGAAGGAGGTTATCAAGTCAATGAGTTTTTTTTATGTATGTTCGGAAATTGACCAGCGAGGTCTGAACCGATTTACGTAATTCTTTTTTTGTTCGATGCAAAATAGCTGCCATTAGGTCCAATATTTACGTTTAAAATAAACTATTTAGTAATTTTTGAGTTATTTCTAATAATTAATCGTTAAAACTACTATTTCAGGTCAACGAAACAGAACACACTTCACTGATGTACGAAGTATTGGCAGATCAAACAATGTGGGCTGTTCTCGGACGTACTGCAGGTACGTACAATAATCATAGCAACTATAAAACTTGGTATGGTAACCGACAGTACTTACCATAGATTTAACCCTTAATAACCCAGAGTATCAATTTTGATACCAATATTTTAAAGTAAATGTTCACATTACTATTAGTTTTTTTATAGGTTTGTTGTACGTATTTTACTGTTGTATAATATTCATTCCAACGAAATTTAAAAAAAAAATCACTCTCGTAAATCAGGCATTTAAGGGTTAAGCTAGGTCTATGGGTGAGTTGCTATTGTGGGGTAGTTGGCGAAGCCCTTGCTTGGAGGTAAAATTATGTCAAATTCATATAGCCTGCCTCGTACATACAAAAATCGAGTCAATTGATAGTAGAAAATATGTGTTTTTGTTCTTCTTGTTACCTTATGGCTTCATTAGACCGAGTTCGCGCAAAATCTCCTTAGGGCCTTAGCCCTTTTTTTGCATGACATCGGTCTAATGCCGAAGGTTGGCCGTAAACTTTGCATATATGTCCCGATTTATTTCAAGGCGTAATTCTTGTTTTTGTTACAGGAGTGATATCAATGGAGGCTGCATCTTCCCAGCAGGTGTCGCTGGACGTGATGCCGCTGGTGGCCGGCTACCTGCCGCTGCCCACCGTGCGCCTCTCCAAGTACATTGCAGCTAACACCAAAGGTAAATAATCAATAACAAGGTCATAATGTATTTGGATACTAGAGAACCTCTTGTTGTGAGATATCAAAACAAATATAATTTATAACAAAGATACTTGATCAAATCAATGTTATCAATATCAGATTTCTAACTTGCGTTAATTTGTTATAAATGATCAATTACATGAACGTTTTTAAAAAAACTTTGCTAACAAAGGTTAATTATTATTATTGTTAATTTTCTAAATTTAACATTAAGTACTACCAGTACATTCTGACGCAGATATTCGCAAGTCCTAACATTTTTTATTCCTATTTAAATTGACAGATCCGAAGAAAGATATATCAGCGCACCCTCGTTTGGAACCGTTCAGTCCGGGGCAGGTGTACCACGCGGGCAAGGCGGCGCAGGTGCACGTGCTGCCCCCCGCG
>QDHC01001659.1:56524-73627 GCA_013186455.1 Papilio dardanus tibullus | reverse complement strand
CCGATTATCGATAAAATTTCTTACACATTCAAAGTCGTTATTAGAGAGCTAAGGGTCTCTTTCACCAAAATGTATCATACTAAATCTACACAAAAGCGGCTGCTTAACTTAGGAAGATACTAATAAAGCTTATAATATCTTCAGAGGTCCGCCAACAATGAAGTCGGCTCGCAACAACGCTCGCAACAACCACCGAGACAACAAGAAGCCGTCCACTGCGCAGCGCAACGCCACCACCTCGCAGCGCAAGACCTCCGATATCAAGAACCCTAAGCTTAACACTAATAAGGCTCATAGTGGTGAGTAACAATACCCATGGGTGAAAACATACAAAAACATAATGCACTTCCTATCAACAATTGAAACAATTGTAATGTATATTCGGATTCATTAGACCGATGTCACGCAAAAAATGGCCTTACACCAAAGCAAAATCTCTTTAACGTCTTAAGCGTTTTTAACGCGAACTCGGCTTATTGCAGCCATAGGGTTATAATCAAATGTAATTTGGCGCATTTTCAGCAAAAGCGAAAGATGCGAACAGCAAGGAGCATAGCGGCAAAGACAAGCAGGACAGGGACAATAACAACGGTGACACCGACGACGAGCGGCACAAGGAGGACGAGAGACGGTTCGAGCCACCCTCCGCCGCGGACACGGACCTTGTTGATATGCTCGGTGAGACACCACTATTTGAAACTCGTCGATCTTTAGCAATGCCTTGAGATTTATTTAGGTAGCTTTTGGTAACTTAGCGGTAGGTACCTGATGGTGATAAGTGATGTGGTCAAAAGATCATGTTAGTTTTTAAAAACAGTTTCAAGGGCTACGTCGTAGATTGATGCTTTGTCTGTGACAAAGGGTCTAAAACAACTTTTACATGTGTCGCTTACGGTGCGAGTAAGGAAAGTATAACGTGGTACGGGGTCGATAACGCCTCGTACCCCAGGAATGGAAATACTTATTGCACAAGATAAGAACGAGATATAACTTTTTAAAACAATGTGGTCGCCAAAATGCAAAAATGATTTATTTAATAAGATTAGTATTTTTAGGTTAATATGTTTCTAAGTTTAGAAGAAGTTTATGTTTCGAAATACAATCTTTAAAAAGTACTTTTATATTATTACAGAAAGAGATATAGTACAAAAGAACCCCAATATAAGATGGGACGATATCGCGGACTTGACGGAAGCTAAGCGGTTGCTAGAGGAGGCTGTGGTCTTGCCCATGTGGATGCCGGACTTCTTTAAGGTTAGTAATCTAACCCTATGGCTTCATTAGACCGAGTTTGCGCTAAAAACGAATATTTTGATTTAGCGTAAAGCCGTTTTTTGCGTGACAACGGTTTAATGAAGCCGTAGGGTTACTGTAGGTTTTCAACATAGAGAAATTCTTTCAAAAAAGTATTTACATCCGTTTAATTCCTCTTGAAAAAATATCAAACGAAAGGCGGAATTACTTTTACTTATTCCTATGTGGTCGTGATATTGCAAGAGCTAATGTTACTGTTATGAATATTTTTAGTCTTTGTACATATTCTTTGACGCTGTCGTGTGACTTTTGGTTTTGTCTAAATTGTAAAATAAAAGATGTTCGTATAAAAAAATAGGCTTTTTACTTCCGCATTTATAACGGTTACTGTGGACTCTACGTAATCATACAGCTTCATTAGACCAAGTTCGCGGTAAAAACAGACTTCGCTGAAGCAAAATCTACGTTTTTATCGCGAACTCGGTCTAATGAACCCAAAGCATAATTAGCACTTGGTGTTCAGGGTATCAGACGTCCGTGGAAGGGCGTGCTGATGGTGGGTCCGCCCGGCACGGGCAAGACCATGCTGGCCAAGGCGGTGGCCACCGAGTGCGGGACCACCTTCTTCAATGTCTCCTCCTCCACGCTCACATCCAAGTATCGCGGAGAGTCGGAGAAACTCGTACGATTGTTGTTTGAAATGGTAAGAGATATTTTACATTTATCAACTTTGCTATATAAGATGCTGTTTCACGGTGTCGTGTTTCTTATTTTTTAATGACGAGATTTCCTTATCCTATACATTCATTCGTCAAATCCACTTCCTCATCCCATCTTTTTCTTATTACCCTACGGCTTCATTAGAACGAGTTGTCAATAAAAATGGAAATTTGCTTCCGTTTAAGACCGTTTTTATCGCGAACTCTGTCTAATAAAACTAAGCATTAGAACAGGATGAGAAGTGGATTAAAATTTAAGTTTCCATCTTATTGGCTTTGCTATCACTATTAACTTCAAATTTAATTATATGAAAGAATTTAATTTTTAACTAAAATAATTAGGATAACTGCCATTTGCGGAACAACAGCTGATTTCTTGAATCTATTTCTTCTTAAACAAACTGTTGATAAGTCAATGTCAAGTGAAGGTCATATTGTATCTAGGCTCGGTTCTACGCGCCGAGCACGATCTTCATCGACGAGATAGACTCGCTGTGCTCGCGGCGCGGCTCCGACAGCGAGCACGAGGCCTCGCGCCGCGTCAAGTCCGAGCTCCTCGTGCAGATGGACGGCCTCGGGTCCGCCACTGACGAGCCCGCCAAGGTAAATACTGCGACATAGTAGTGTCACTGCAAACCTGTTCATTTTTACAACCAACAGAGTAAACCAGTTTCATCGTATTGTAAGTAATATTTTACAGTAAGTCACGTTTTGCAAGCCAAATTTTGTAGCCTGTCGCCTGAAAGCAGGCGTCAAATGGAAACTATTCTGTGTTACATCTGGCGTGTGTGGTGCCGGAGACCTAACTTTAGTCCACTTTCTCTTCCTATAATTTACTTTATAGGGACATGATGGAAAGGAGATGTGGAGTCGCAGGGGAGGAGACGCATAGGAAGAGGTATTATCCTTTAGCTGTGCGTCTCCTCATCCGTAGATTAAGGGTAGGCAACGCATCATCAGATATCTATGGGCTGGTGTCGCTTCGGTTTTTCAGTGAATCCTGGTGGAAGTGGCTCGTTAGCCACTGTGTATAATATAAAAAGTCGGTAATTTCAGGTAGTAATGGTATTAGCGGCGACAAACTTCCCATGGGATATAGACGAGGCGCTGCGGCGGCGGCTGGAGAAGAGGATCTACATCCCGCTGCCGACGCAGGAGGGGCGCGAGGCGCTGCTGCTCATCAACCTGCGCGAGGTCAAGCTCGACCCCGAGGTGGAGCTGCGCCTCATCGCCACCAAGCTGGACGGATACTCCGGCGCTGATATTACTAATGTCTGCCGGTGAGTTCACCGACACATGTTAGAAACAATTACAGTCAAACCTTCATTAGCGAGAGGCATTCCTTGGTCCCTACGAGCTACCTTCATAAGCGAGAAACTCGGATTAGTGAGAGACCTTTATAACCTACATAAAGCTTTTGCCCGTCCGTCCGCACTATACTGAACTAAACTTTATAACCCCATGGCTGCATTGGACCGAGTTCGCGATAGAAACAGAGATTATGCTTTGGTGTCACGTCGGTTTTGTGCGAACTCGGTCTAATGAAGCCATAGGGAAAGTAGAAAAACTTTATAAGTAGTCTTTATGTCCTTATAGACTATATTCTATATCTGTTGCAAATTTTAGTCGAGATCTGGTCGCCCGTTTCGGAGATACCTTTAAATATCTATCCATCCATTGTAACTTTTAAACTTATAATATTATTTTAATTACTCCAAACAAGAAAACAAGTAATTGACAATCATCGAAATGAATTAGCCTATGAGAGCACATGACACTTTTCAATGGGTTCTAAAATTCAAAGCAAAAGGATTAAATCTCGATATTAAATCAATTCTATTTCCTCTGTCCGAACCGCTTTAGTGTTTTCTTTTTATTCTATTTTTTTCTATATCCAGTGACGCATCAATGATGTCTATGAGAAGGAAGATAGCCGGTCTAAAACCGGAACAGATCAAGCAGCTGGCTAAAGAGGAACTGGACCTACCGGTGACGAGGCAAGATTTCCTCGAAGCTCTCGCTAAATGCAACAAATCCGTGTCCAAAGGGGACATACAGAAGTACCTCACGTGGATGGACGAGTTCGGATCCTCCTGATTCATGCATTAAACTAAAATACCATAAAAAATGCAATAATGCTTCGGCTTCATTAGACGAGATTGCGATAAAATCGGAGATTTTACGAAGTCCGTTTTTATCGCGAACTCGGTCTAATGAAGCCTAGCATAACAGTGTGAAACACGCTCTAAGTTAGGTACCGTGTGGATATAAAAATTTGCCTTATTGTAGATAAGTATTGAATATAATGTTGCAGTATTAATATGACTGATGCAAAAGTTTGAATACATAACCCTTTTGAGTGATTTTTTTTAATATTTTTAATCCTGTGTCATACAAAATCGAAGATTATAACAGTTTTTTGACATTTAGATTTTGTTATCATTTTTATTTGGAAGTCTTAACAAGAAGACATTATTACCGTGATTGACTTTATAAATAAAATATTTATTTGAGACCATTATTATTCTAATTGTGAAACAACATAGCAAACAGTTTCTGCACTAATTTTTCATATTCAAGGGTCATGTATTTAAAACATTTTGTTTTAAAATCTTAATTCTTTTACACAGATAGTAGATTTGCCACTGAAGAGATAACATTCCCGCTGGAACAAACACAGTGTAAATAGACAATAGTGATTTATATTTTACTAACGCTGACTTCATTTTAAAATCATGTATTTTGTACATTTGTAGCGGTATATATATTTTTTTTTTGTATATATTCTCTATTACGGCTTAACTTGCTAGCTTCAAGATCTGTGTTCAAAGTTAACTACGCTATAATTAGTCGTGATTTGTACTTAAATCATAGTTTAATTTGAGATTTATAACTGGTTTAGTTTAATAATTTTTATGCCATAACTAATTTATATGTAATTTTTTTTTTTAGAAATTTTATATAGATTTTTTTTTCAATTATGTTTGTTAATTGTATAAAGATGAGATATATATATTTGGCATTGTATACATTCGCTCAATTTAAAATTAATATACTTTTTTTAGTTTTAGATGATAGAAAATTATAAGTTGATCGTCGAAAATGTTTGCCCTTACTCGATGCCAGATGTCCCTTTAATGTTAGTATATTTAATAAATAATATAGTTATAACTGAAACACTCGGTACAAAACAACAATATCGCAAATTGTTAATGTTATTCAGTAAAAACTTAACATAGTGACCTAATTAAAGTAAGAAACGTCCTTGAAACGTCTAAAATAGACTTATTTTAACTACAACGTATTTTTGTATTGGACATTTTGATTACCTAAATAAATAAAACTCAATTGACAGACGAGCAAAAAAATTGTATAAATGAAATATGTAATTTTTTACCTTCATGAGAAAATAAATACAAAAAAAAGAGTATTTGTAAAAATTTTATTGTTTGCTGCAAAAAAAATGTTTACAACGTTGTTTTTTAAAAAGACATTCTCGATTTACGATATTGTTCTGAGGTAATAAAAAATAACAATCATTCTCCGCAACTTCTGAGATGTTCGGTGAATATTACTTTATTTAATGATGCGATATTGGTACAAAAAAATAATATTTTTGCAATAATGTTAACCACCTTTGTATAACGGAAACAAAAAATAAAACAATTTTTATGAAAGTGTAGAATTATTATTGTTTGGTCCTGTTTTCTTTTATTTATATTAATTTGTTATTTTGTATTAAAAACTTCAATGTAAATAATAAGCAATGTTCTGCAAAAATATATTTTGTCAATGACTTTTTTATTATAACAGTAAACCCCCTTTTCACTTCCATTTCGTGCTCTAATTGAATCATTATCTCAGGTTTAAAAATAGCGGTCACATACAGGACGACAAATACAAAGGTAAAGTATTGCAATTATCGACAAAGATGACGCACAGGATTTATGATGATCCTTGTGAACTAGATTAATTTTTATATATTATAAGTGAAAATGTCCAACAGTTGACAGAGAAAGGCTGATGAAAAGTGAAAATGAAAAAACGATTAGCCGGTCATATTTTATAACTCAAAACCGAAGCAATAGTTAGATATTTATAACAAACTGGTACAGTAATAAGGACTTTCTGTTAAATCCATTTCCCCTTCCAATTTTTGCCTATTAGAAATTGCTGAGGACAGGTGGGAATTGGGCCTAGCTCCTCAAACGAAACTCAGAATTTTATACTTGCCGTCTGTGGAGTTTACTTGTTGAAATAAATAAATTCAAAGAATCTATAAACCTTTGTTTTTCATTTTAATGTTAAATAATCGTAATTCATAATTGTTTATACATCTTTTTTTTAATATTTAAACTTTGTAAAATTTTTAAACAGTTGAGGTAAATTATTTTTAATCTATGAGAGAATTATTTTAAAATGTTGGTGTAATGTCAAAAAGTCATGCTCATTATATTATGTCCGTCAAAATTATTATTTCTTCTTTAATTCTTCTTTACAAAGTTAAGAGACATCGTAAAATGCAAATTATGAACAATTTAAAAGTGTAAAACATAACTTTATTTCTCAACAAAATAGTTGAAACTTTAATAATTTCTAAACATGAGTTCGAAGTGAACATAGCAACAAAAGACTTGGCGCCAGCGGAACTCAACATAGACCATAGACAATTTTTCATGTTGGTACCACTGCAGTAACTACGTGGTCGCAATATTACGGAAATGTAAACATGCACAGATAATTCTCAGTTAATTTTTCCATATTTGGTGCTTAGAGTTAAACATTTTAGGCTTATCACTATACTATTTTAAAATAACATGCATCTGAGTTAATATCTGATTACTTACGCTGCTATTGTACGATTTTTATTTTTCTGTCACTGTAGTGAAGATAGCCAAAAGCGTCACCGAGTGCTGTAGAATTTCAAGTCTGCTAATGGCGGACGCTAATAATTTTGGAAGTTTCGTGATTCTATTGTTCTGTTTTTGAATATTTCATCTATCTATAGATTAGGGAATGAGTTTTACAATAAGTGATCGCATCGATAGTGTTGTAAATGTGAAAGTGATATGAAATGTTCTGTGTGAACATGACAAAAGCGCCCGCTAGATATGTAACCTTTTCCATAACCTCGTTTACGCCAATGGAGTAGATATGTGATCGATGTGTGTGCGTCGGTGAACGATTTTTCGTCAGTTTCGCGTTACAATTTGTGCAAAGTTATTCGGCATAATAGTGATGGAAGTGTCCGCGTCGCGGTTTTGCAATCCGACGCCCGTTTTCGATGTAACGTAAGTGAGCCGGTCGATCGCTAGAGCGAGTGTAAGCAGGGACGGCCGCTACCAGCCGAACATGGCTGCGACGCAGGCAGAGTCTCAGCGTAGCGAAGTGAACGTAGATCAGAGTCCATCGGAGCAGCTCGGTGAATCGCGTAGCGCTCTATTACAAAACGGCACTGACAAGAGCGTAGGGCGCGTTCCGCCCGATGGCGTTGTGAACACAAAGAGTAAATCGCCGATGTCGGCCGATCCGGGGCAGCCACGCGACGGTGCCGAGGCGCCCGGCCACGACCGAGGCGGCGAGAGGCCAGGGCCGGACCAGTACGGCCAGTATCGATACCCAGAGGGTGCAGATCCGTATTATGGCGCGAGGCCTGGGTTTCCCGGCAAACCGCGGCCGCCGCCGCAACAGAGGTTCTTCCCGGGGCAGCCTGCGTCACAGGCGCCAGGCCCGACGCCCACACTCAACTCGTTGTTGCAATCGAGCGGTGCGCCGCCACACCGCTACCCCAACAGCTACGAGCAGCCGCCGGCGGGCTACGGGCCCGCGCCTGGCTGGCCCCCGCCGCGGCCGATGCCTCCCTATAATCCTCAAGGAGGACCATATAGAAATTCTACGGTGAGTTCATATTTGAAGACTTATGTAGCTGTTATGTAGCTTATTGGTCAGATGCATAAGCTTTATTATAACATAGCAAAATAATAATGAAATTGCTGTAAAATTATAAAATTCTGAATTTTCATACTATTGCATTAGGTTTAAATTTTGAATGATAATTCTCTAAATACATAAAAAATTTAAAGCAAACTTACTCCGCTAGTGCAACAACTCAAAATGAGTTTAAAACTAAAGCTAAGAAATTTCAAATAATTAGAAACATATCCATATTTTATTAAGAAGAATTGTGTTTTTCTTGAAGTTCAGAAAATTATTTTTGCTCATTTACATTTCAGCCAATTTTTTATGTTACGATAACAATTTCTGTAGACAGTTTCATATTAGGTAATTTTCAATCGGCAAAAAGAACCCTGTCCTAATAGTTTATAGACAGGTCACATTATTACTATGAAATACATGCAATATGTTAGTATAAAACTAATTAAATATTACAAAGCTTTAGTTAAATTTCAATTTGTATAAAAATTAATTGATTCTTAAGTTTTCATTAACTTTAATACCTGATATGTGTCAAAGCACATTATACTTTGTGCAGAACCTTCATTTCATACAAATGTTAATGTTAAGAAGTTTGTGGAAGATTCTAGAATCAACTATTTATTCATTGGATCCATATTGAAATTAAATAAAGTATACTGCCCAGCACTTTTGTCTTAATAAAATTATCATTTAAAGGCACATAATTAATTTAATAACTAAATATTATTTCAAGACAATAACCTGGTCACTAAAAAAAGACTGAAATATTAGCATAGGCAAAGTTGATAGTTGCTATGGTATGGATGTATAGATATTATTAACAGAATTTTGTGGTATTGCCTTGTGTCATAAAACAATATCAGGTGCTTTTAATCTATTTAAACATTTTGATAAACACCGTTACTAGGCATGTTTTTTTGTAAAAACTGTTACGGTTAATGTAATGGGACAATTTTAATTCTAAATTCTAATTAAAAATCTTATTTGTTTATTTTTTTCATAGTTTTTTGATTATATTTTTAGTGTATCCGAGAGTGATATATGCTCACTGTTTTAATTAATAATTATAACATTAATGAATAGAATATTTTTATAACACAACTTGCGCCAACTTGACAGAAACCTGACCAAAGACAGAAAGTACACTGCTCATCTGAGCTCATATAACTTTGCATCAGGCATCTATATTTTTGGTACAGTGCTGGCACACAAGCTAATTGTGACACTGGCGCCATTTACTTACTCTTTGAATCATCTTAATTTACTACTTGATGTAGCCCCAATTGACAATAAATTGACTAAATAACATATAATTAAGGTAATTATTATATCAACACAAAGAATATGATTGTGACTCTAATGTTTTATTTGCTTTGCTTTAAAAGTGAGTTTTCATCTCTAACTTAACGAAGAATAATTATTGTACTGCTGCATTACTTCAATTTTTATTGCTATGGTAAAAAAAGTCAGGCTGCTATGGGTGAATAGTAGTGAATTGATTTAGTTTTAGTAGTTTGTTCTAACAAAAATGCCTAAATTGTAACGAAGTAGCCAATGATGATTTAAAAAGGCAATGCTTAATTTATTGTTTTCTTTTATTAAACAAATGTGGCACATTTACTCTTTATATCGAATCCTACGTTGTTGCCGCTTCCATTACCTATAATAGTCAGTCCATTCAAATGCACCGCTACGTTTATACGAGTTGTTAAACGCGAAAAAAAATGTAAAAAAAAAGCAGGCACGGAGGAAATAACAAAGCTGGTGGCCGCCGCTAGCGGATATAAAAACGAAAGCGTACGGCGATAGTGAAAGTTTGATGTGTAGGCAAATATTACTCGCTTTCAGGCGGAGATTTGTGCGTTCGCCTCTCAGCAACGGAACGGGGTAAAGGCAAACGCTAGGAGCGCAGCGCCGCGCATACATTATGCAGCGGCAGCGTTGCCATCGAGTGAATGGAGCATGACATGTGACGCGTGCTCCTCACACGACAACCACATGAAAGGATTCCTGCACCGTTTGACAGAACTACTTTTATTTCGTTTTTGTCGAATACGTAAATCGTTTAACGTGTGCCATGTTTTATTTGGCGCTCTTCTCTTTGCGCGAGTTTTTTTTTTCAGTCTTCCTAAGCTTTTAAATGTTTCTGTCGGTGTATACTTTATATAGGATTGTTGGACACAACAAAATATTTGATGTTATTGCCATATTGCGTCTCGTCAATTTCTTTCCATCTCAACAAATTGGAATAACTTCAGTTTGTTGTTTTATACTATGATGCAACGAATCGGGATGATTCTTCTCTTCGTTATCCTGTTCATAGGATGTTACCATAGACTACTTTTTAAAACAAAAAAAATGCGGGATCACATATTGACTCCACGTACAAACTAGACGATAAGGTACCACAAGAATCGTAAAAATACGCGAAACATTACCAGTCCTTCTCGTCCGCGTTCGTAATCCTAGCGTTTCGATTGCGGCATTCCGCACTGGGCCGCCATAAAACAATGCATCGGCCACGTGGCCACACTTTAGAGTTCACATTCAAGGCCGCTCCGCACGCATTTGTAAGGATGTGCCCGTGTAGGCCGAGCAAGTGCCGGCTTACGTAACGCCTGGCCCACTTCCCACGCCGGCCGGCACTTCCGCTACGGCCTTTTGATGCAATTAACGGAAATTCGAGTCTCTATTGTATTGTACAACAACTCTGTGTTAGATTTTTGTCGAGATATTCAAACCTTATTTGGAGTAGATTGGATGTAGGTACATGGTCTTGGAGGTCGAAATGTTTTCTTTTTACAGAGCATGAGTTTGTTTAGAAGACACCGGACTCTGCTATAATTAAAATTATTGAAAATATGGAATTAATTGGTACTTTCTATGGTATTTTTTTAATTATTTCTAACAAAGTACTCTTTTTGAAAATCAGCGCCTTCTGTATCCAACAGGGATATAACATAGGTCATACGTAGTCTTCGTAGAACGTGTTAAAATGTAAGCAGTATCTTCATATATCGGATGTGCGGGGATTGTCTGAGTGCGGTGACGTTTTGAACGATTATTTATGAATGGCTGAAACAAACAAGTGGCGTGGAATTAGTAATTTATCTCGGTCCGTTGTTTAGCCGCAATCGTGTTAGATAGTTGTCGATAAGGAGACACGTGGCCGGCGGGTCGTCGACCCGGCACACTCGTGCTCGCCGACAGCTCCGCTAATAATAATAAAATGTTTCCGTGCGACTGGTTCAAGGGCGAGCCGCTGATATCGGTGCCCGCTATATTTAGATTTAGCCGTGCGATGCGGATATACAGTATGTTCTTACACACGCCCGACTCTTTCTTAGTACATATTTGTAAACAAACGCTTATCTCGGCTTACGATATCAACGTACGTAATTATTGTAATTGGTACTCGCATCATCTGGACTTTATAACAATACACCGCCTTCTCAATGTCGCTATATCATATCTTTGCGGTTGTCATAATGTAGTTACGATGTGTATAAAAGTATGATAGATAATTGATACTGACAGACAACCACCAACGAAATGAAAATTGCAATTTTATAGAAACTTGCAACAATTCATGCTTTTAGGCATTCGACTCAAAAAGTTACCAAGACACCTTTTTTTATATTACAAAGTGGCAAACGAGCAAGCGGTCGCGCTGAAAAAGCGAAGCGACCGCTGCCCATACATCTGCAATTGCAGATGCGTTGCCCACCCCTAATTTATGGAGGAGGAGACGCACAGCAAGAGGACACTACCTCTTCCTATACTTCCCATTATTTCCTTAAAAAAGACTAAAAGAAAGTGACAGTGAAAGTGGACTAAATTAGGCCTCCGTCACCACACTCATCAGACGAAATACGGAATTGTTTCCATTTGACGCCTGTCCCCTGTGTGGTCGTGGTATTTAAGCGGGCGAGCCGGCCAATTCGTGCGAAGATGTTAAAGTGGGCTCTACCACTGTTAAACCTGTAGTCTAGTAATTGTAAATATCTTTGTTTTACTTAAGAGAAGCTGTATAAACGTATGGAACAATCAGACACCATCTGAGAAAACGTTTATAAATACTTTTGCTCATACAAAAGAACTCAAGAGTAATGACCCGTCAAAATTCGCAGAATATTTGATACGACCCAATTCCTGTTATTACGCAAAAATATTCGATTTCGTACTCTATCGGCGTAATGTTTGCGATGCTCGGCTGGGAGATGCTCATGATAGTTCATTACCGTCGACGTTCGATATGTATTCTCGCGTCGTGTTTAGGGCGGTACGTGGATGCTGTGCGTACCGCCCGAGTAAATTTCGCTCTCACTTTCGTATCGCAATAGCGGCGGCGTGTAGGTACATGAAAACGAGATGAATGGGCCCGACGGAGACCGTTCATTCTCAGTCCGTGATGTGGATTTCGTAAAATCAATGCGAGCCGTCTCGGCCCCGGTCTAGTCGCTAGCGCTAGCCGACCGACACATTATCTTGACATTGTTTCGTGTATTGTGCTCGCACTACTATCGATTCTGCTAATAATTTATTGAAATTTCAGTTTAACATCATTTGCCTAATCCATCATACAATTTAAAGGTTTTGTGACTAGTCCTAATTTACTTAAAAGATAACAATCACACTAGCGTATGTAACAAGATCATTAGCATGAGCGTCACGCCGCCTGTGCGTTGCGATGCAAGCGCACCGGACAAAAACGTCACTCGTCGCGCAATCTGCATTCATTCATACAATATATTGTAATGGGGTCGTTAAACCGAGCTGACGTCACATAATTGCCGGCCCCCTTCGCTCGGTCGTCGGTTCAAATCTAAATGTCGGATTAATAACGAGGGAAACCTGTGTAGGTCAAGTGCGTTATCAGTTGCGGGCGCGCCGCCGCGGCTCGCAGCGCCACCGCCCGCTTTAATTATAGATCGTACCGACGTAAATATAACAACGCTAACCGGATTACGTAACAATGCATCATCTTATTACCTTACGTATTGTGGCATCGTTGAATCACGATAAATAACAACTCGACGTGCCTCTAAAAGAGCTACGTACCATGTTGTACGTAAAATTTTATTACGACCGTTAGCTAGCCTTCGCAATGCAAACGAGGTGACGTAACTTACATCGATAAATGTATATGAATGTAAAAGGGGCCATTGCCAAGGACTTTTCTCGGAGCGTAGTCGAAAGGTAAATGACTCATGCATTCTTACACATATCTACAGTCCTATAATCCGCCGCGCCGAGCAGAGCCGAGCCGCGCTGCCGCTGAACCTACATTCATATTAATGACGACTCAAATATAAACTCTCATATCTACGGAATGCGTACGTATCATATCACTTATCGTATTTCAGCTTATAAAATGAATACATTTTGTTGGAACTTTTATTTTCGTTTCGTAGTAATTAAACATGCCCAGCTGACTATGTAGTTGAATGCCTACCTCAGGTACACAATGTTAATACACGAGAAATGTGACGTTTTGTTTCTACTTTCTTCAAATTAACATACCTTTAAAGTAAAGAACACAGCTATCGTGACCAAATTATGTGCATTGCGCAACTGCGGCTGCAACTGTATTTGATAACTTGCACCATCTATGAGTTATTCTTATTTTGAAAGTCTTTAAAGTGTATTTTGTCCGTTGATTGTGTTTTGATTCGGATTCCGTTTATGTAAAATCAATTCATGTCGATATCGCGTTGAACAGATTAATTAAATTGCGTTAAAATACACAATATAAGAGTTAAATGTACAATATAAAAGTTGTGTAAAAGTGTAGTTAGCGTAGTTAACGATTAGAGACTGCTTGTAGCAGCGGGTGGCGCTGGCGGCGTTACCGCATCTGCGAAGGGTAGAATATTTCTTTAATCCGTGAGCTGTCGGTACTCGGTACACAGCGGTGGCGGGCGACTGTACTATACATCTAGGTACATCTACATTAAAGGTCACGACCGCCACTCTTATGTACCCCGGATAGTATGTACCGAAAGGGAGTTCTTTATTGAACCATCTTGGGTGGGAAAGGGGTCGCTTTATTAGGTCAGTAACACTTGTAAATTTGTTTGTTTACACTTGTTGCTCATGTATTCGAATGTGTTATTATTTGAATGTCTCAGTTTACTGATTATGTTTATGGTATTGTTAAAATTTTTGGATCCTATTTTTAACAATGATTTTGATTTGGACCTATATGACTATGACATTATATTACGTAAATAACCGGTATTTTGGACACTTAATTATTTATCGTTTATAATTTGATCAAAAGACTCAAATTTCTACGGTTCTTTTACTTGCAACAAATAAGAAACATGAATAATATTTCCGCTCAAGAGAAGCAGATAAACGAAAACCCATAAGTTATATCTTCAAATAGATCTTGCAACAATTTTTGAAGTACAAAAGCTATTAAAATGAATATTAAGTAGCTTTAGTATCTAAGGCGAAAGAAGAACATATAGTTTATAAACGACACTGAGCTAGGAACTGGATAAGAAACAGTCATTACTAGTACAATTTTAACTATTCTGTAATTAAACGCTAACATCTTTTTAATGACCGGCATGCGCTATTTAGTTGCACTAAATGAATAGTGTTAGCAGAGTGTAGTTCGCTAAGATGTCGATGGAATCCACCTGTTGCCTAACCGCTGCGGCCAGTCGCTGCGAGCTTGACATTCACGGCCCTCGTGACGACTGACGACCGAAATAACACGCCGTAATACATAACACATTACGTAATACTTCCCTCAACTATTTATAGACGTTTTATAATTAAATATACACATTTATATTTACACAGCGCCGCCGAGATTGTCTCTTATTAAACCTTACCGAGAACATGCTTCTCTGTTTATCCTCTGCGTCGGCGCTTACTCGTTATCGTTCATGTTCTAAGAAATGTGTTTATTGATATTGTAATCTCGCATTAATAGAACGAAGTTTGTATTTTTTTTGCTTTGGTCGACGAGTGCCCCGCGCTAATAACACTTGCGGTACGCGTCGTAAAGACGGAAGACGAGTGCGACGAGCACGGTTTACGTCCCATTGTTGTTACACAAACAAGTATAAAAAGTGAACCGGTCAGCGGCGCTTTTATCGCTCTCTCGCGGGAGCCGCTCGAAATGTAGTAATAATAGTAATAACACTCAATCCCACCTCATTCATTTTCCTTTTCTCGCAACAATACAGTTATGGCCTCGAGGTTTTTTTTTGTAGATACGCAAAGGGATAGCCCGGCGGCGTTTAATATGTAAAGGAAGGCAAGGTTACGCTCACACGTGCGGCGGGGTGCGTCCGCGTGGAATGCGCCTGTAGTAGTGGGAATCCCCGACTTTTTACAAACACAATCAAAGAATTATGTAATGTTTGCTCGCATCCGTCGGCGTCGACCGCCACCGTTTGTACGAATGCCGATATTATACATTACCGGGCTCTCGTATTAGTCATAGGTCATTAACATTTCTGCCGGTACGCTGTTTACTTTTTGTACATTTATTATTGCTCCAGTGTCCTTGTCGTGTGATGTATGTTTAGGTGCGGAATGCCGCGCAGTCCGGCTCGCTCGCACCACTCTTTACGATGCCAACCTTGTGAATTACCTCACCGCATTCGGCTAATTATAGCATGCTTGTTATTTATTACGTACCTACAAATGTTAATACATTTATAATCCTTATCATAGTTCGTGACGTAAATATTATGTGACTCATAATACGAGTACATTATTGTTATTGTAAGTGCATATGTATTGTTTTTGTGTGACGAGTATCAATTTAGTTTAGTATTATTTGGCGGGATGGAAATTGAGCTTTTCTTAGTTCATATTCTTATTATTCCCATTTAATATCAAAATATGTATGTACAAGTAAAACTTTTTACTATTTTTTTGTGGAAACAAACATTCTATTCTAATTGTTGAAGTACATATAAATAAATCGAAAAGGAAATGTATATATTTAGGTCATTGATAATGACATAATGTCGGCGAAGGCGGTCGGTCGGAGGGCCGCGCGGAATCCGGTCGCGTTCCTAACGGGCCGCAGTCGTCGTGCCGACTTTGATGCAGCCACATTATGTATAATATTGTAACTGCCCCACTTGAGCTTACGCGGAGTAATTATCGCAACTTGTCGCTCAGGCTTTGTACGGTGCGAAACAGAACAACTTTCTAACGCTGCATCCCACACAATGAAAGTACTTTTCTTAATGCCTGTACGTTCATTCATGTTACGCTTTTAATGTATTATACCCTGTACTTTGTTTTGACCTAATAAACGTTGAGTAACTGAGCGTTTTTTATAATTAGGCGAGGGAGGTATTATCTCTGTAATAAACGGATTTTGACATGCTCGTGTTTGCCTCGTGAAGAATAGAATTCAAACACATTAAACGAACCTTACGTAAATATTAGTTTAAGTGAAAACTACATATTTGTTTAGTAGGAAGGTATTACAATCAATATAAAAGCCCGAAAGTTCACCTCGACTTGAAATTCAAGCACTCTCAGGTAGATTTAATTTTACAATATGCCTCGTTTCGCCTGCCTTTGTGTTAAGTAAATTGCTCTCTAAACGGCAGTTTATGCTATCAAATTTCTAAAGTAGTCTCTTATCGTAATAAACAAAGTATCGAATTAATTTAACCATCAAATTTTATTGCATTCATTACAACGTACTATTGCTATGAGGATTATATTAACATCCAAGAAAAGCACTCTACTATTTTTATTTACAATGAGTTTCGTGTTAAAAACTAAAATGTTGTAGTCAGTCTGTTTATCTATAAAGCGCAGACGTTTAACTGTGCACTGTATTGTTTGTTTTCGACTTGGTACTCGCGGTCCGTACGTAATGACCGAGCCGCTCCAAAGCCTAACAAAAAGCCCCCTCTCGTATCTTCAAATGAACTTTTACGAGACTCTTGAAACGGTCCCGACGCCGAGGTAGAAATAGGTCACTGCGGTGCTGACTTTCCATTCGTGCGTGTTTTTATTTACCAACAAAACGTTATAAATGGGGCTCGATAGAGTTCTCTTACCGGTTTAATTATCTTTTCATATCTCAATGGATGTTTTTATTTACGCAAAACATGGACGCCAATGCATTGTTCTATCCGATACAGATACAGATGCGTATGGAGGCATGTAGGTGCGTGCGGGGGAGTGCGCGGGTCAATTA
>QDHC01001659.1:35952-56249 GCA_013186455.1 Papilio dardanus tibullus | reverse complement strand
GAAATCTACTGAGGTAGTTTGCAGATGTAAAACATTGGATCGCAGGCCCGCGTCCCCGCGGTGTCGCTCGCCCGACCCCCTCCGAATAATTGAATTTTCATCACAGAACAAAATGAGAGCTGAAAGCTGAAACGGACGGCATTGTTGGCGTAGCGTATTACTTCGGCCGTCAATTATTTAGACACGTTATCAGCCTGGAAATTTATATTACAGTTGGAGTATTTTATATGAGCCGGCATTGTTAAAGGGTTTTCTATTACTTCTCTTGTCTTCTTTGGTATACATTTTGACGATAACTAACGGATAGAATTTTTCTTTGTTACCCAAAATCCTCTGCAATACCTTTCGCACGATGATCTCATAAATATTTTATTTCATAATTTTATACCATGGCTTTGTTTTAATTTTGTTAAGAAATTGTGATGGTTGTTCATGCCGCTAACAAGTCGATTGATCGATTCATTTATTATTGTACAATATAATAACCCACATCGGAATGAAATCTCAAATAAACCGTAGGTTGCCTTTACTAAATTGTTATTTCAGACTATTCATTGTCATGGTAATAAAGAAATAAATATCAACAAGGTAAATAAGTCGACAGTCGATCAGTTTGTCGACTCTTGCATTTATAATTCATTAGCTAACCAAAGAAATTGTCTCTGGGAGTTTGAGTTCTTCATTTCCAAGTTAAATTCTCCCTTTAACGAGGGTTAAGTTACAACGAGCCAATAAGCAGGAGGAAACTGAAATAAGACAATGTCCGCCGGCTATCTGTAGCAATAAGCTTTGTTTGTTTCTTGTTCGCTTATTAATAGAAAATATATATTAATTAACTGCTTCATAATGGATGTATACTTTTTCTACAATGTTTTTTCTTTCTCATGATTGTAATAGGTTCTTGAGCTAAAAGCATGTTTGCTTTGTTTATATATTTTATTTAAGTTATTGTCTTAGAAGGCATATAGACGGATCGTTTGTTCTATTGACTTCTGTTAATGTATATATTTTTAATAGAAGGGAGAACATTATTATTCCCTGGTTCTACCGGAGCGTTACAGATTTTATTTTTATGTTCATGTCGTTTAACGGCAGATCTATGTCCATATTGTCTACTTCATTTAGAAGAAGAAATGGACACTTTTCGTAGCTTTTTCTTTATTTTTTAATGTATGTGTTTGTTGTGCAGCCGGCAAGGGCGTACGGCGGTCCCCCGTACGGCGGGCCCGGCGGCGGGCAGCAGCCCGGCTACGGTCCGCCCGGCGCTTACCCGCAGCGGTACCCGCCGCCGCCCAACTCGCGACCGCCCTTCTCACCGCATCAGGTAATCACATCACATTACTAACAACACGCACTGATTAAACTTGAGTTCCCATTTCCGAAATAGGTTACTTCATTTTTATGAAGAAGTATGAAATGACAATATAACATATTGTGTTAAGGGATTCTGACAGTAGTAAGTCTTGATTACACCAAGCAATGTCGGTTGTTGGTTAAGTCCCGCATAAAGTCTTAATATTCTGTACAATCCTTTATTCGGCCTTTCAAATACCTCTTACACGGTATCGCGTTTTTTTCTTCGCATTTTTATTATAATGGAAACATAATTATTTAACATTTTTATTATTTGTTGATGCATAAATAGGAATCGGTTAGAATTTCCCTTTGTATAATACTGATGTTGAAACACGAGAGTGCAGTTCATTTGATATCAAGTGATTACTGCAGCTCATGACACCTTTCTCATTTCATCATTCATCCATATTGCAGAAATATAGCTAACTCAGGCCCGAGGGAGGTAATGCTGCCTCAATTCTCGTTCAAACTAAGGAATTAATTCTGGATATTTATTCAGTACTTATAGCTTTTCTTAAATATTAACTTTATTCTTTAAAATCAATTTTTCAATCAAATATCTTTCACCGTGTCAAAGTGAATGTATCGCACATACAAGTGCATGGCTCCCCTTTAATAGAAGTTGAAAATGACTCTCCGTCGTCGTATTACACGATTCATATTCAAGTCCGAAACTAGAGAGCCTCGAACGTTTCTCAGAATCGTCTCGAGCCGGCGGCAGCGCGGCGGAGCCTCGGCCACTCACGTGAACATAAATGTTCTATCATACCCGCGCACGCCGCAAGCCAACCTGGCCCTAAACAGTGCAGACATAGGCTCTAAAATTCCCTGGGATAGTGAGCGCTCCATGACGTAAGCCGCTCAGCGCGCTCGCTGACGTAAGCGTCGTTGTGCAACGCGGCCCGAGCTATACGTTCTCAAGCACTGCTCTTGGAACGACTCCGTGTAGAAATCGTTTGTTAAGAAACGATACGGCAACGCGCAAGGTCGATTTGTAACCACCGCAGCCTACGAAAGATAACACTATCTATCTCACCCACGTTTCTCCAGCTTTACAAATAAATATCGAAGAAATAAACCCCCGAAATGTCAGCGAACGAAGCTTTTGAGAGTATATTTCACGGTTAAAATGAATGACAAACGATATAGCAGAGCCGCCCTCGCGATTCTATTATGTTCCACAAAGCTACTCTTTGAAACCAACAACAATACATCAAGTATTTACACCACCTTTAAAGGATTATTTACATTAACTTTTCACATGAAATTGATCGTTTTATTGTTAAGCTTTTTATATTAATCAAAGTAAAAAACGTAACCCACCCGATTCAATAAGGTATAAATATTTATTAAACAGAAAAATACAAATAGCAATATCCAAATATAATCTTGTCGTGTCATTAAAATTAAGTTAAGAAATTCGCACTTTGCTTTCTAATTTATGGGTCAACGTACACATCGAGAATTCTATGTAAACTATATTTGTGAAGTTTTTCGGTTATAATATGACCATATAAAATTGGAAAATGAGCAAGTATGAAAGTGGTCTGGGAAATACCGTGTCCGATAGTCGTTGATATTTTTAGATTGCCGTCGACGCTGTATGTTTTTATAATGACGCTTGACGCTGGTCATTAATTTTGTGAGCGCTTCGGCTGCGGCCGTCGTTATATTGAATGATATGGATTAATTGATTACTACTTTTTACTTTCAAAATATTTAAATAAAATATTATTTGATAGGATAAGATGAAGTTGACATAAAGATATTAAATATTTATTAAATTCTAGTGAAACCTATTTAACGAAAATTGTTGGATTATCGCTACAGGCAACTATAAGGTGAACATTTTACGCATAACTGTAATGTTTATATTTCATTACAAAAACACGCGTACAATAGAGGAAATGTGCATGTCATGAAATCTATGAAAACAGACAAGAAGTATGCTTATGTTAGGTTTGAATTCTTACTCCAGCCCACACTATTGTAAGCATGCCAAAGCACAAAGGCGTGAAGCATGTGTTTAAGTTCAGCCGTCCATTGTAAATTGTTATTCAATAGCATAGTGTAAGGTGTGAGGTCATAACACATGGATCTTAAATAGATGTTATAGTTTGCGAGGCGTCGCACGTCCTATGAATGTGTGCGTGTGTGTCGACACGGATGCGGCGCAGTAAGACGGCGGTGCGGGGTGTCGTCGTGAGATAGCTAGGTGCAATCCGGAGTGCGGGTATCGCGGCTCGGGGATACGGCCCGCTTCCGGGTGCAATGAATGCGACTACGGTTTCAAGGACGCGCCTCAGGTGATGACGTACGCGCACTCCGCCGCCCCACGCCCCCACACCGCGGCACCCATGCCTGTTCCGGCGCCCACCTAATAATGCACGTCTGCGCCCCGTCTGCCTCGTCCGAACTCGTTGCAACCTTGAGTGCTCTCCGCCGCGCATCCCCTCTCCCCTCAAAACTTACTACATGAAGAATAAACAAACCAAAACATCAGATGTCGTCGACTATTAAAGAGTTCGTGCTAGAGCATCCTTAAACAAACACCTAAAAATAATAAGCACTATTTCGTCAATGTGCAATTTGCAATCAACTTCGTCGCTTAAAGTGCGTGCCAAGGGATCGGCAGCGGTGGGTCGTTGTGTCGCGCCGCATCGTTCTCACTGTAATTAGTGAGACATGGAGTTGATAGCTCTAATTATCATAATAATAGTGGCGCTACACAGGCGGGGTGGCGGCCCCGTCAGCTGAGCGAAAACGAAAGTAAACAGAACTCGGTCAAAGGGTTTGTACTCACCTACCCGCAATATTTATGTGGGTACGGGAGGAGGCGCCCACACCCCTCCGGTCCCCCTTCTTTGATGGATTGGTTGGCGACCGACACGGATTGTTCGAACGATACGCTGCTAAACTTCGACTAGACGATAGTCTCGATTGCTCGTTGTGCTAAGCAATAAGTTTTTCCACAAAATTATTATTCAGCGAAAGTCTTCGAATTCTTTGTATTTTGTTTTTGGCGCAACCGACCTGCCACCCCTTACTACCATTTACCACCCCACCCGCAATCTGCCTACTAAATTTGTAAAGGTTACGCTTTCGTATTCAATTTGAAAACAATAACAATCTCTTATTCGCTTTTATACAACGTTATACATGTAAAATCGCCTGACATTGCTAAAATCCGCCGGAACGGTCTTGTCAGGATTTAGGATTCACAAAAAAGTACCTAGATTTAAAATTTCGAAGAGATCTAAATTCAAAAAAACTGTTGAAGTATTTTGATGGAATTGGTCTCCAAGATCAACATTATCGTTAGCCGTGCCATACCTCAACTTCACGGCCTCATCGTGCAGGAAATGGGGTGTACAGCACGTGACAAATGACCAAAACGACCCGAGGCGTACCGACAATTCAAGACGGCTTTGCATAACCCAGGCGGCAAGCCGGCGACTATCCAATTACGTGCGAGCGGAATCCGAAAGTGTCCTTTACTGAGCCTATTATCTGAGTCTCCTTTAAACAGATTAAATAATCACTCTTCAATAAAATGAAATCTTATTAGGTTTCAACAAAATGAAGTTTTAAAAATCTAGCAATAAAAACAAGTATGAAAATATAAATGTGTAGATTTACAATGCATACAAATAATTATTTTTATTGTATTTTTAGAGTTAACGTTTTTAAAATGAATATAAATTATGTTTATGCAAATGTTATTGTTAAACATGAGCCAATACAACTATTAAATTACATAATTACAAAATATGTATCCTTACTGTTAATTCATAAATATGCAAATAATATCTACTATATCTTTGAAGATTTCGCATAAAAATATACAATTGGAGTATGAAGCAGCGAATAGGAGTGCTGTTATACGATACCGTAATCTGTCCTAAGAGTTCAGTTCAGAGTGTGAGTCCAGCTTAGATTATAACTTTTTTATGAACACCATAACCATGATTGTCATATTTGGACCATAGCAGTCGTGTTTGTGACAACGAATAAATGTAAGATAAATCTAGTGTTAAATGAAGATCTTGATCCAATGTTTGCAAACAAGAGGTACCGGTGAAAAGTGAACAACTGGCATTGAGCTGGAGCAGTAAATATCGGTCTAACCTTATCTCTAGCCTTGAAACGTGACGCGGAAGCCACGGCAGTAGAGTAGTGCGCAGTGAAAGCATTGTGCGATTGATGCAATCAATGTCTGCGGCGAACTGTGTCGAGGACGCGCTCTACTCCGCTCCGCTCCTCACTAATGAATTTGTAATGAATGAGCCTGTTACGTACCCAAGCTCTCTACTATTTATAACATTCTATTTGCTTTGACAACATGTTTATAGACATAGAAATATTTATTGCTCAGTGCTTCTTGTAATGTCTTTATGTTAGAAATACATTTTTTTCTTAATGTTAGAAATAGTGTAGAGTAAAGAATCAATGATTTTGGCAGAAACTTTTTCACAGGTTTGAACTTTTATTTTTGTCACATCAAGAAAAGGAATTTACGTAAGGACCTGTTAGATTATACAGAAATGGTACTGTTATCCAAGATGTTTATGAATACTATCACATACTTTGCATCATGATATATTATGAATCATCATTATCCTCATGAATAAATTGACATTGGCAAATAACTTATGCAATGACATTAAAATATGTAAAAACAAGTATTGTATCAGTTATTATTCCACGTGCGACGGCTGGAATTGATGTCCGGCTGTTGTGTATCGCGGACTGCGTTCAGAGAAACGTTCGCGGATAAGTTTCGTTGTACGCGTCGCGGTCGCGTTCGCGGTGTTGTGAATGGAAAAGCTCTCTAACAACGTAGCTATAAAACAATATGGAGGTGCACTTATTCGCAAGTAAACGGGTGTGCATAATGGATGCACGGTCAAGGCCGCCCCTGGCCGACGACCCGCTTTTGCACGCGCCCGATTGTTTTATCCCACCTCTATTGTTTGTGTGTGTGCGTCGTTTGAAATTAACGGTTGTTTGTGTTTGTCTCGCACGCATACGAGCGCCACGATGCCCGCGCAAACAATACGCTCGCCTCGCGAATTGTTTCCCAATGAAAGTACCTTGATTCATAAACACACTAACATCCGATAAATTGAGTTTTGATTACGAATTACGTGACGTATTACGCGTTCATTCATTGATAAAGAGAATATTGAATCCAAGAAATGTAATTTAACTTCATTATTTTATTATCTCATATCGTTATCACTTGAAATGTCGTTTACGGCAACAAAGTATGAAAAGATGATACCATTCGGACTCCTATAAGAATGTATCAAGTCCATATATGTAATTTAATTTTCAATCTTATAAGAAATTACCGGCTCCATATACCGTAACGGCGCTCAAACAATTATATGTTTATGTAACATAAGTATCGTAACAATAACACCGAGAAATGCGTGTCATTTGTGTAACAAAAAGGCAAGCGCAAATAAAGGAGGCTAATTATCACGGAACCATTAGCCATTTAAATTCATTGCCAAGGACGTGGCTTTGTTTGCGTTGATTTATAGTGTGCCCCCATTCTCGGTTGTTGTGCGTGCCACTAAAACGTGAATCGAAAAATATTGATGCGCAAAACTTAATAGCCCTTAAAAACTATCGATTACTTTCCACATAAAGAACACTTTAGTATCAATGTTATGAAGGCCAAACTTTATTACTTTATTCTACAAAGAACTTTGTAAATTATTTATTGTGATTTACACAGTTTAACTTTGTCATCATCATCCTACCCTTGTATATGGGTTTTTGATATGTACCTTTTTTCTTAACAGCATGCGCCTGCAATAGAAGAATTGCAATTCTACAGTATAATAGTATTGCATTTAATTCTAATAATGCTTTAAAATGAGAGTTTTAAAAAATATATAATTTTAAACTGTGAAATGTGTCTAATGTCACAAAACTGACGAATTATGTCGTTCGCAGGGTTATGAACGTGGCGGATCCCCGCAGCCGCCGAGCCATCCGTCGGGCGCGCCGAGCCCGGGCGCTGCGCCCGCCGCCGGCCCGCTCTCGCCCTCGCACGATACGCAGCACCCGCCACATCTGCCGCCCTCCTCGCAACCACCTCACCAGGTAACCATATGCTACTCATTAGAATCATCAAAATATTGTCTCTAAAGCGCTGTTCGCGTCTGAAATGTGACGTTTTTACTCAACGAAATGTTGTATGTAAACAACTTTAAAATTTAATAATGCTTGTCATGGGTGGTCTGTCGAAGGACATCGTATCGATTCGCGGAATGCATCAATCACTGATTGTATCAAATGTTATTTGCAATTATATCGTCGACCACCAAGGATTTGTTTCCAGATGTACAATACGAAAAAGGTGTTTTAAAAGCCCAAAATATTTCGTTTTTTCGTTTATATTTTGCATTCGAACAATATTTACTTACACATTTGCTTTTGGTATTATTACTTCCTTAGTAAATCCATTAGAACTATATCAGACTACATTTAAGGAAATCCGAATGGGCTAGCGTTTCCTTAGTTTTTGTTCCACAAACTTCGTTCCGAGATAGCTGTATTAAGTATCATAATAAAAATATAATTTCAGTATACGATATAAAGTCGGCAGTACTCTTTTACTTTTTATGGGAGTGGGGTAATCAGCGGCTGCTTCCTCTGCGCCCTCGTCTCCCCCCCGACCCCTTGCCCCTTCTCTTTTTGTGAAAGTACACATCTCGACGTTTTAAACGACTAAACTTACTTTTACGACGACGCCTGGGAACGACCGAAACGACGGTATTAACCGAAATTCCAGTCGCTGCGCTAAGTGTTGTTATTGTTCCCGGTACCTCGTTCTCCCATGTGGGAATGCTTCGAGAGATTTTTAGGAATTTGTTAAAAAAAGAAACGAGCCGTTAAGCATTGTACTAGCGATTTTATGAATGTATTTTTATTGAACTTATGAATTTTAACATAATTTATTAAAATATTATGCTATACTTAGATCTCTAAGGAGATGCCTATGGCAGATGACAAAAGTCCATTGCTGGACTCTGTGTAGAGGCTGATAATAATAATGATTAAGTAGTCCTTTGCTTGCTCTTAAGCAGGCTTGAATAGTTGAAATCAATACAAAATTGCGAGAATATATTATAGACCAAAAACAAAGCTAATTGTGTATACTGTAGAATAAAATCTTTTATGTCCTTGTAACTTCTTGCCTATATTATAATTTTCATTATCGAATTTGTTTCAATTATATCACACTTCCATCGAAAGCTCAATAAATAAAACTAATTCAAAAAAGAGCAAATCATTGTTGATAACAATTGGCCGCACGCAGTTAAAATTGTGTAGCACTCGGCTGAAAGTAATCGTCGTAATTACGTTGGCACGTCGTCTGGAAACGTAGTTGGGGCGATGGCTAAACTATCCTTGTTAATGGCTAGTCGAATAGTTAGTGCTTACTACAATGCTTTGATGACACATTATACGGCATTTGGAAGGAACATTCTTTTTAATATGAATATAAAAATTTATTAGAGTCAAGTAAACTTTTGTCTGTTCGGTTTTTTCGCAGACACACTGATGATGATAATTGTTTTATAATTTGTGTCTGCTTCATGGTGATAGATTGGATAAATATCGTTTAACTTTAAAATTGGGATGCTTCATGCTTTGAATACTAAATCAGTCAATGAATCTTTTGTATCATGTATGATGGAATAAATTATGATAACTAACCAGTATGTATAGAAGCGCTATAATGTCTAACTGATATTATTCCTGTAACCCAGTTCGTATGGTTTACGTTTATGACAGTATCATATTTTTCGTGTTTCACATACAATAAAGGCTTAACGTGAAACTACACGTTCGTGCAGCTCGCAACAAAATTGTAGCTCTGTATATGAACAGTGCGCAGTAATCCACGCCGCTCCCCGGCCCCGGCTCAACTTGGGCTATGAACTTTACTGTTATCGCAACCATTAAACTGCTGCCGAATGTACAGGCCGCTCGTTTTTAGCAATTTTTAAAAATTACCTCCCCCGACCCATAACTATTTCAATAAACCGTCTATGGCCGTAGCCGCCCTAATGGACAACTTTTACTTTCTGAAAGTTTGTTCTATTTGCTTTGATGCTCTTGTTTTCTTATCTACCCTGATATTCTACGTAATATAAACTTGCTTCTAGTTTTATATTGCTTATTTTTTTTATAATGGTGAGCTATCAACAGGATGTTTTTCACGTTATAGTACGCATGTAACACGCCACCCACCCATAATATGTGGGTGCTTATAAACATTTTTCAATGTAAAATTAACTGTTACACTTTATCTTAACCGTTTTAATTTACTTTTACAATACCACGTTATAATGTTTGAGATTCAATTACATCTGCATTAAATAACTTCCAAATTAGAATTTTCTGAAAGCCTTCCTTTAAATAACTCTTCAATGGTAGAATAGTTAGAGAAATGTCTTTTCATCTAGAAGTAATGTGCTAGGGATGTCACAGCTCGCTTGAGAGTTGTGAGCGCGGCGCCCGGTGTTCTTTTGGCACGCTTCGCTCAGCGATTTGCATATCTTGACGGATACATGAGATACGCGTGGATGTCGGATGCCGTCACCAATGCGTACTATTATACATATTTAATACGTCACGTTTTGTTACAGTTTTATAATACCTAATACTTGAAGAAGGTTTCAGCAAACACAATATTAAAACAGTGCATACCTTTTTGCAAGGAAAATCATCCTTCAAACTATTCAACATATTCAAATTTTGAATATAATAAATGTGTCCCTTTGCGAATAAATGTCTTGTGTTCTTCGGGGTGCAAAAATTAAACGTCAGTCAGATATCAGAGGAGCGGCGGAGCGCGACGTAACCCTCCGCCGTGCGAGGGAACGTCTTCTGTCAATTTTGCACGCGCCGCTCGAATTAAACGCCTCGAGGAAACCCCGCGGCAATTTATGCCGACGTGAACGCGACCCATATCGCCAGCGGCATTCTCGCATATGCACATCTATTTTAACCCTCTTTGCCCTCTCGCACAACTAACTGAACACCTCCGACTGGAAAGGGATTCCTTGTTAACGTTGTAAAGTCGCAAACGCAATTAAAAAATTCCACTCGATCAGTAAATCCGCTTAAATTGTCTATCGCTGTCATATAACCGACTCTGTGCTCCGAATCAATACAATGCTTCATTGTTACAGAGCATTGAACTATATCTAGAAGCGTTAGTTTCACGTCGTCTCGATACGCCCGTGCTCTACGTAAATCTAAACTCGATTTGAGGTTTTACAAAATTCCAGTGAGCGGCGCGCGGTTAATTCTCTCCACAGTCGGTGGAGAATTTTGACAGTCAAGGGCCATTCCGGCATCGCGATCGCTCGAGAGTCGTACGGTCGAAATGAAACGTCGTATCTTATTTTATGATTAGCGGCTCGAAAGCGCTTTGTAATTTTGTTAGTTCCGCCTTTCTGGTGCTGGGGGCGAGCTCGCCGAGCGGAGATCGATGCCGGCTCCGCGCACGAGTGCGAGGGGAAGAGCTATACTCAGTGCTCTCTCCGTCTCTGTCGCCCGCACCGCCTACTGGCAGCCATGTTGCGCTCGACCTGCGCTCGCCCGACCGCCATTGTAGCATTTGTAGCTAGTGATGTACCAGCCTAGTCGAATTTATCTACGTAATTCTTTTATTAAGCACAGGAACCTTCTAAACCATCTAGACCAGTACAATATGATAAAATTGTTAATATATTCCTGGTATCAAATGTAAAGATTATTGACTTGACATATATGTTTTCCCTTGCTCTCATATTGATAGAGGATTGAGTAAATTCTTAGTTACTTTCTAGTGAAGTGTAAAGGTATCGATGAAAAAAGTATCGATAGAAAAACTAAGATACACGAATAGCCCCAACGATGGAATTAAAATGTCAGACGTGCGGCAGCGCGGACGAGCGTGGTGGCGTGCGGCGGTCTGGGGGGGGGCAGGGGAGAGGGCGCCCCGCGTTATTAATAACCATAAGCCAACAGAGGCACGAACGTCCAGAGGGGCCACGCTGCTCCGTAATGAGGAATCACTAATTATATTTTACTGGACTACTACTAAAACAGCGTTTATTGCGAACCGAGCACATTGCTACGTTTTAACGTTCTTTGTTTCTGAACGCAGTTCGCATAGGAAAATAATTATTATCACATTTCATTTATACCTCCGGGGCTAATACTTGCGATAATTTTTATTTAGTATTAGTTTTCGTAGGGGTTAGGTTTTACCTTTTTTTATCAGAAAAGGAGAGAAACGAGCAGTACGGAGGTGATGATCGTCGCCCATGCTAGAAAATATAATAAAGCATCGTGGGCCACGGTTCTTTTTAATATTCCCCCACGGTGGGCATGCCGGTTGTCTGCGACAGCGCTGTCGCTGGCGAGGCAACACAGCACCCTGCTGCTAAAAACCCCCTATATTTTATTGTCAAGGAAATATATTTGTCAAAAGCTGCGCGATTAATTGTTTGAGTTTTCTGTATTGCGCCTCAAGGAGTCTTTTATTTCGGGTGCACTGTATGGAAGCGGCAACTTTATAGGATTAGTGCGTATTTTATTTAAAAACATCATACTGTATAATAATATAACTGATTAAATAAGGATGTTTGTAGTTCCAAGTAGCTTTCAAAGCGTGTTTCTCAATATAATAATTATTAAAGTAAAATATATAAAATGACAATAAACTGCATAGCCCTGTTCTCGGAAGTTTGTGTAGTCGGTTGTGGAGCAAAGCGCCGTGTAGAGTTACGAGTCGTAGACAAGGCTCCCGACTCCCTTTTGCTTGCAATGTATGGAATGGTGCAATTGAATCGACCGAGTGTCCGCTACCGTCGTTAATATGGCTTGTGCACCCGGAGTCGACGATAAGTTATGAGCTCAGATTATAATTCCTTTTCTTATTATATCCTATTGCATAAATGTTGGGTTTTAAAAGATTTTTTTAGTTTTCGCGGCGCTAATATCAATGTTGTGATGTAGTATTGGGAGTTAATTCGTTGTAAGGTTGGAACAAATAACGAATATTGTCTGCATCCAAAATAATTTGCAACATTAACTAAAATAGGTATACCTTTTATATTATTAAGTCCATGTTTATACATTTAACTATTTCAAAATATACTTCGTTCGCCTAATTAAAATTAATTATGAACCGCAATGCCGTTTACGTTTCTTCTTAAGGTAATTGACTTATTTATGACAATAGCGAATAAAATTTTATCTTGTCCGTTAATAAAACTTGAAGTAGAGGAAGTATCGAAGACTGAAGAGAACGCTTCGCTAGCTTTCATGATCGTAAGTAATAGGAAAGTATATAAAGAAATGTTACCGTGTAAGTTTGAAACTATTGAGGGATGCGTGTATAGGAACAACATCTTTTTGTTTATTTTCAGTGTCTCCGTGTATTAAGTTAAAGTTACGCAAAACATAGAGATGACATAAGAAGACAAATACAATACATCAGTTGGATTGGACGATTATCTGTAATACTACGAATACACTATCACGCGAAAATTTGTATTTCAGATCTACCACGGACTATTTACTACCTACCATGAAGTGCTTGTCCACATCATAACAAGTTCGCGAAGTCGCCATAGCGCTGCCTAGTCTAGCATTAGGATCTGAATATCATACGTTATTGCAATGAGCCTACCATCACCCATATAAATCGCGCATTCATTTTGAATTCACATGTTCGGGTATTATTTTAATCGTTAATTCAGGTTTAATTCCCAGCGGCGGTGTTGGCGAATTAACGAGCCTCAAAATTCTTTGGCGCGCCATAATCTGGCGCACGCGACGAGAAAAAAGGAAAATTAATTTTCCCCCAGAGACTCATCTGGTTTTGTGTTTTAAGACTATTACTCGTACTATTTTTACTGTCCCATTCTATAGGGCCCACCGAATGAAATTATACAATTCTTTACTACAAGAAATTGACGTTCATATTATTTTTAAATTAAAAAAGCTAAATTATATATTTTTTCAATATACATAATCATAATAACTTGTTTTATTTTCAATCCTTATTACCAACGTTACGTACTCTGACGTAAATAATATTAAATCACATATTTATGAAAGAGCAAATTATCGTTTGATGGCAAGAGAGCGTTGACCTAAGCATCGAATATTTAATAAAAACAAACATTTCGTGTGGGTTGACGGGGCGTTCGCTCGCAGGGTTGCCACAAAACAAAGTGAAATTAATATTTCTCTTGTCTCATCCCGCAACCCCTGATTGCGGCTTGTAGCGCCCGGCGCCGCTGCCAGTTTCATATTTGCGGCAGTGTTTGTCTTGTACAAATTCACAAATAAACAAACGTATATCTCTAAGATAACTTTAAATGTATCCTGCATACAAGTCATGAATTATATATTTTTTATATAGTTATATATAAATTGAATAAAAGTCTTTTTCTAACATTTAGTTAGAACGTAACCCAACCTCTTTCTGCAAAATGTTTATTCCATTTTTGTATCATACCGAGAAGAAAATGTACTCTAAAATATTTTAACGTCGAGCAAAAATAAAACTAACCAAGCGAGTGTCCGTGCCGCCTTTATAAAGTTGGTCGCTTAAGCGTTTTAGTGTCGGGAGCGAGATTTGAGCGAGGGAAGTGTTCAGAGTTGCGAGCGACTACCAACTCGAGACGGTCAACTTGTTTGCGACGTTGCTCCTTTGAAATTACACTGCGCTGGCGGAAATATGAAAGCTCTGATCGCATTGCTCTCTTTAAAAACTAGAAAGTCAGTTAAGTTTTGTAGCTAAACGATAGCTCGCGGGCGGAAGTGGGATGGTTAGTATCTTACACAGAAAATACTTCATTTCAGCTAGAGTACGGGTTTGATTTGTTATGTGCTACACTCTAGAAAACTTAACAATTTACACTCATAATTTACAAAAAAATGAAATAAGACTGCCATGTATGGATTTTCACTTCTGTTTTCATAATTATACGTTTATTTAGAAATATATAAAGTAACATCCATGTTCTATGAAAATATGATAAAATGATCACGTAAAGTTATTAATAATTCGTTTATATTGTATGTTATTACGTATTGTCTTTTATCAGACGAATGCAAATTTTGAACTTTGGAAATTGGTCAATTGATATGATAATTTACTGACTCATTGTTATGCATAATATTTTCAATATAGCTTACGGAATTGATTTTTATTTTTATCAACATACAAGTGCTTTTAAATCTACATATTAAACACCGGATTAACATACATTTCTATAAGATAGATAACTACTTTATATTTGTAAGCTAAGATATATAGGAATTTAAAAGTATGTACCTATTGATTTAAAAACAAAAAAGTATAAGTAACTTTGACGTAGTACTGTGTAGGTAGTTACGAACAAACTTCTCAAGTTATTTGTTGGCAATAAACGATTCGCAGATTTATTGATTACCTATAAATATTTTTCAATATTATGGTTAAAAATGTATGCCTCTCCAATACGCTACGAGTTAATATGCGCATGTTTCGAATTTCATCTCGAGTACTTCGACGTCTGAGAATGGCGCGTCGACTCGTAGAGCTGTGAGTAGCGATGGCTCCTACGTACAACGTCGTAACTCGTTTTTGAGCAAAATTACTAATTTTCTGTGCTTTTCAACTATCTACACACATTTGAATTTCTTTTTTAATAATGAGATTTTTTAATAAAATAAATTAAGCCGGTTTCGTATACTAAAATAACTGTACAGGAAAATAAACATTTTTTGTGTTACTTCGATATGCGTAAGAGCCGTCGGTAGGTTTCCCCCTCGCATCGGAAAAAGTTTGTCGAGAATGCCACTTCATTCTTCGTTAGTCATCGGATAAGGAATAGTTGAGTGGAACGCCCGTCGCCCGTCGCCCGTCGCCGGCATTAATTTACCCCCACCACGTCAACTCCACGCAGCCTCAGCATCCAAGGTCGCACCTCGGTTGCATGTGCGTCATATAGTTTAACGTTTACACTGCTTTTATTGAAATTAAACTTTCATTACCCTCAATATCTTAATGTTATTAAAGATTTGTATAGAAATCAATTCATATAAAGAAGTGCCTTTTTCACCTACTTTTAATTAAAAATAATGTATTACTTTTACTTTTATGAGGCAAAGTTCGGTAGCATTCAGTGCAATAAAATTTTTATTGTTAAATAATATTTATGAATCAATTTCTATTTACCATTTAAAGCGTATAAAACGATTAGTCAGTTTGAGCGACGAATTGAAAGGGAAAAAAATATCGCACGAAAATATTTTCGCATATGTTTCACTATCTGACATGAAATTTCAATTTAACGTCAGGTAAAATGTGTTTGAAGTTTCAAAACTGAAACATTTTTGAATAATCGTATTTGAAAAATGCAAATAGGTTCATAGTTTTTTTATAACCAGAGATTTAAGTTTCTGCCTGAAGATCAGAGCAGTTAGATTAGAAATATTACTATTACGTGAGATTAACAACGACAATATTTACAGATTGTATAATAAGTTAACAATCATCATATAGAAAAAGGTATTCATTCATCCGTACCCAATATTGGTAGAGCTCAGAGATGCTCCACATGCTTAATGTGTTTAATGTTAGTCAATGAATATATTTGTTGTCAGGGCTACCCGCCTCCCCCGAGACCCCCGCAGCCGTCCACGCCTAATGCACATGATCCTGACTCGGTAAGTTGTTTTCATTGTTTTTCTATTTAGTTATTATCTACATATGACAACGAAAGCTGGTGCTTTTGAAATTATTAGATAGTCGATGTATAACAGGTCTCGAGTGATGTCATAGATTTGAAGGAACTATACACATTTCAAACTTGATGTCACAGTGTCAGTAGAGAGATATATACTCCCTTTGTTTTAGGCAGCTATCTTCTAGTGTGTCGCCTGGCTATTTCGTAGATAGCGGAAACAAAATGCATCATAATTATTGGTAACGAAGTTCTCAAAGTTGCGCGACCAGTGGCGGCGTCCGGTGCGGTTCGGTTCACACGGCCGTAAAACTCCGGCGGAACATGAATCGCTGTTATTAACCTAACGGCTCGGTTACTTTATTAACGTAAACATTTCTTTTGTACCTTGTGAATGATTGACTAATAGACTTACGATTATAGCGGTCGTAAATACGATAAAAACGCACACAAAAATGTTCCTACTTTGACTTTTAGACTACGCTTATAAATAACTATAACTTATCCCGTTTGTGAATGGCTATAGAATAAGATAATAATTTACCTAAAGACATTTTCAGTTTTCTTAACTAGTAGTGTAGGAAACACTAATTAGTTTTTTGTTCGTAGGCGTCAGTCCTAAGTTTATTTGTAGCGCGCTATTGTTTCACGTGAAAAATGTAAGCAATTTCCTATTCAGCGAAACGGGATGGAGACGTTTCTCGTAAGTGGGAATTATTTCCGCCGTGATTCATAAAGTGCGACGTGGTGAGGGGGTTACGAGAAACGTTCCCACTTTATCCGATACTTGATAAATTGTTAAGAAAAAAGCTAAACGCTCTTAGTAATTGTAGTTTTTTATTCCTACAAAGGTAAGTAATATGATTAGCACAGAACTACATTGTGATTTTCTTATTAGAAATTAAATTTTAAATCAGTTAAAAACAATAAAAATAGAAAAGCGGGAGAATAAATATCAGCTGTTCCAGAGTTTAATTTGGATTGTTTGTTACTCAATGGATTTTATAGACCGAATTCGCGATAAAAACAGAGATTTTGCTTCGGCGTAGGGACGTTTTTTGCGTGACATCGGTCTAATGAAGCCGTAGAGTTACACTCACAACCAACCAGCTGTAAGCTCACCTAATCGGGATTTCTTATAGGGATTTTTTTATTAAATTATAACCAATAAAAAAACCTTCAATTTACATTTTGTCATTATGCTTATCCAATTCTGATTGTGCGATTCACTTTTGAAGCATCTATTTATTTTCAGTTTACCGCCATTCGATTTCAAACGATCCCCATTAGGATAGAATCAGATATGTTTGCGCAGTAAAGCAGATTGTGTGTCCATCGTTGTGAGTGGAGATCAAAGCGATGTCTAGAGGGGCACAGCCCGCGGGCCCTGCAGCGATGGACCCTGTGTGCTGTGTGCATTACGAATAGCACGATAAAAAGTATTGTCGGTGACAGGCCGCGAATGCCCAGGGCTGTGGGACCTATTTAATGAATACACATTGCGCTAAAACGACCCTTCTATCAAGCGATGGGAAATTTTACAGCCAATATGAACTAAACAGGGTTTACTTCAAATAGAATTATACATTTTATTTACCCCCACGTATATTCATAGTCTAATAATAAATTATTTGAAAATAAGTTAACGCGTGAAAACAAAGATGATTCATAAGTACTTTAACATTTTTTAATATGAGATTTAAAGAAAGAATGCAAAATCATTTTTGGTTAATGCATAAGAATATACTGAGAGACACTCTCCTTCGCGGTACACATATTAACACCGTAAATAACACTTTAAGATAAGATCCGCATTCTTATCTTGTGTAATTAAGTTACGTATATTTTTTTATTTGAGAGAAAATTCACAGATATTTAACATTTATGAGTCATTGCCAAAGTAATATGATAACGAATTCTCAATCATTTGCATCAATTTGATAAACAAATCATGTTTATGATAAAATATGGATGAAGGCTTCACTTTTACTTATCTATATTGTTTCTTTGACGCTTCTGTGAACAGTAAAATTTCTATTGGGAACTTCTTCAATTTTGCGAATAAATTATAAAATTCCAATAAAATGGTACATACAAAGAGTTCAAGAGTTCACTTCTATTTCTCATTCTCCAAAATATGACTTCATAAAAATATTCAAAAAAAATCTCAAACGTTGACAAAAGCAAACTCTTGGCTGTCAACCCTAAGACATTATAGAACTCGGTGTGCTGTAGAAACTCAGCTATAACAACCCTAAATCTCTCGCTGAGATAGAGCGGGGCTGTTTGATGTTGATTGATACCGTTAGGCATTGTACGGGTAGAGCCGAGGGAGGAACGAGTGGAATTATTAAAGCAGCGCCGGCGTCGCTACTCGCTACGTGTCGCTTTTTGTAATGAATGTACCGCGCGGCAACGAGGGGTCCCAGATAATGCTGCCCGAGGAACAACCCTAGCGGCACACCCTTGGATTTATGTTGGAAATTTAAACGTCATACTCGTATTCGATACATAATTTACGAACGTTTTTTTTGTAATGAGTTTTGTTGCTTTTTATAATTTTTTTACGCTTTATGGGAATGGTTAAGACTTTAACTCCCTTATGTTATTACTTAACTGTAAGGATAAAACATTACAGTTAAGTATAAAACTATATGTTTAGTTTCTCCTTCATTGCAGTTATTTTTTTCGAGAGTTTGTCATTCCAGTGTTCTTTCCTCAATGGCAACGACATAGTGTTCTTGGAATAAGGCTGCATTTATTAAATTGTTCCAAGATATCTGAAATATGCATCTGAAGTATTCACGCTTCCTATAGTGTCAGAATCTGTGCAATGTCTTTCCATAACTAATAGACTAGAGTAAATATAGATTATATACAACACGGGCTGTGTTAATATTCCACATAGCCGTCTGAGGTCATTGACCGATATAATGCAAATTATGCCGAGTCATTATCATTAAGGATTATCTCCTAAGCTTAATATTGTTACATTATATTGAGCTAATTCCTATCTAGTTCTATGATAAAAATATATTAAATTATTAAAGGTAAAGAAAGTATGGATGGATTGTATGAAAGAAGATATGCTGAAAAAAGGGTAAATTCTTAAATGACCGCTGATAGGGAAGTATTGAGGAGTTGCACATACTTTCCCGACTTTCCATAGGCACTATGACAGGATGATAAAGATGCTGATGAAACTTGGTAACTTTATGTCCTTTGTTCTCAAAACATTTATAAGATGTAGCTTTTCGTTGTAACTAATGTAACTTTTAAGTAAACTTGACACCCTTTTTGCGTGAAACGGAATGTACATATGTTACTGAATGAAGACGCGTCGTTTGTGGAAGGGCTTTTTGTACTGTAAAGTTGTTCTACGGGTAATTCCAACCCTACCTTTTAGCGAACAAGGTTATGTGGCCGGTGCGCAAACAACAGGTGCCTTTGTCACCTTTTGTTGTAATATGTTATATTATCAATTGATAGTGTACGTAACACTATTTTGAGTATTGACCTCCGTGAAATAGTAAAAGGGGTAAATAGATCAATTTTAAAAAATATTGTCACTGTCCTTTGGTGTCGTAGATTCTGATTTGAATTATTACAACTTAATTTGGTATCCGATCAATTTATTCATCAAAAAATATTTTTTCAAATCTTTAGTTTTTCGTTCAGAAATGATGATGACGATGATGTCCTCCTTGACGTGTCCGTCCATGGCGAACCTTGGTGCTATCCCCGCGAGTGTCAAATCCGTTCAGAAATATCATATTAGCGACATTTGAACTTCATTATAATCACTTGACGTATGGCTGTTTTGATACGTTAGTGCTCTCTACCACATTGAAGTAATTCACGTAATTATATAAAATGTGTTTTATGTAGCGTAACGTAAAATGCAAAACGGGGACGCACGCGGCACGGGCACGTTCATAATGAAGGAGATTGAGTGGGCCGCCGCCGCCGCACAGTGGACTATTTCAGAAAATACGTATACATTGGAATGGTGCAATATGGATCGACTTGAAAAAAATACCATAGCTTAGAAAATGATATTCCTAACAACGTTTACCCTTTTGTAAAAATCCGTAAAATACATAGTTTCGGAGAAAAAAAATATTAATTATTTCTTTGTATGGAGAAAATTACGTTTTATTTTTTTTTTCGGAATGTACTAAA
>QDHC01001644.1:145100-163805 GCA_013186455.1 Papilio dardanus tibullus | reverse complement strand
AAATTAAGTTGTTTAATGTTATTTAGTTTGCACTTTTTAAATAAGTCGATTGTAGACATCACAAAGTTTTTGTTTTTAATAAATTTAAAGTATAAGTCGTTTCAAATATATTGTCGGTTCGAATTAATTAAGATAAAAGATCACTCACGTTGGACCGTGGCGAGTCCGAGCCGTGTCCGAGCCGTGTGTGTTTCTGACTCAAAGTTCCTGTCACGGGCACGTGGGTGTAATTTTGTATGGATACAATCAAGGCTCGGGACACGACACGTTGTAACGTGCGTCATCATTTGATTTACTTGTTATATTCCGAACCGGTAATATGTTTGAAATAAATACGATATTAACAAAAATATGTTTTAATTTATATGTTTGGATGTGTTTAGGTAAAGATATATTTATATGAAAAATTGTTAAATATTTGAAATATTTTATTAATCGCGTTGATATTCAGGGTTATTTTTTAATTACGGGAAAAAGTAAATACAGTCAAACTTGGCTAAGCAATCATTCTATAGTCCCGACGAGCTACCTCCATAAGCGAGAAACTCGGATTAGAGAGAAACCTCTGTAAGCGAGACATATCACGGTCCTTTGGATGCTCGCTTATCCACGTTCGATTATTTTACGAGACGTGATATCTAACGACGTCTTGGGCAATACGAGCGGGAACGAAACACCTTCAGGTGACTAGGAGAGGTGAGCCTCCGCTCACCGACACGTACGAACTGCAACGACCCGTATTATTTTCTTTTTTTTTTTGACGCTGTAGTCACTGTTTGCCTGAACGGAATACGTCCGCGCGCGCACACTAGTATATTGCGAAAGACCTAAAATTTTTTTTGCATAGTTTTTTTAAATTGATTTTAGTTTTTTTTCTTTCATAAATATGTCCAGTATCGGGAATAGGTAACGCCATATTTTTCTTGTAATTAAAAAATGACCGTGTTTAATAAATGATAAACCATAGACTAAGGCCATAACTAACTAACGAAACCACAAAGACTAAAGTCTTTGTTGACGATTTCGTTACTGCCTAGATTTTGCCAAAAAACTTAGTATTTAAACTACGAAATTCATTTACTAGTTTATTAAATTGCAAAAAAAATCAAGTAATCATTGTTTGAAGTGTTTTATTTTGAAATATCTGACTAATTATTGCACCTAAGCTGTTCTTATATCAAAATTTTGTCAAATTCTGTTCAAGAAAATGGACAAACATATTGTTTATATAGATTTAAACTAAATTTGTAGCATATACGCATGTTGAATGGCTTTTTTAAAACTACATTTCGATTGCATTGACACTTGACACGGACATCGAGAAATGGACAAGAAATAAGCTGTAGTATTTTGTACCTGATTCCACCGTTACACTTTCACTCATAATAGCAATTTAATTTTGATTTTTCAAAAGGCGCTTTTGAAACGAAAACTATATTTCCAAGCTACCTATCCCTTTATAGAGATCAGTGCTTTTAATACATTGTCTCTGTTCTTCTCAAAGAGAGTGAAAGAGATGACTGTATAAGTGTCACTGCAGTCGAATTATACAATGTTACCATGTTTAAATTATAATTCTTACCTATGGTAATGATATTTAATCTGTATTTTGGTAGGATTTGCATGCTTGTATGTTTTTTTTAAATAATAAAATCATTGTCGAATAAAGGAAAGTATCTATTGCTTTTTTTTCGATTGACACTAAATTATGTTGATTTAATATTTTCACATAGATATCGTGAAAAAAAATCAAAATGCCTGCGTAGACCCATTTAATATCATAGCTCTAAAATTTAAAAAAGACGTTTTATTTTAAACTACCGACTAGAAAACCGACTAGTAATATATCTTTTCTTTATTCATCAATATGTAAATTGTTTTTTTTAGATATAATAATTGTAATCATTGATTTCAAAATATATAATTGTATGTAAATAAAGTGTTAAGATTTAAAATGGCTTTTAATAGCATTTGGTGGTGGCGGAAGCTTCAATAACAATTGATTGGCAAAATTTAATTATAATTCACTAAATAACAAATATAAGTAATATATTCGAACATCAAGTATGATCATTAAAAAAATGCATCAAAGTTACAAAATAAAAAATATATATTACTGAAGTAACCTACAAACGTTAGTTACAATATCCTTACAAAGATATTTGAAACTTGAAATTAAATTATCCAAAAATAAAATTAAAAAATGGTGATTTTTAGTTCACATATTGCTGTCTCTAGTTTTAAGAGTGAGAGAGATGGTAATATATTTGTCACACTCTAAAGGAAACTCAAAACGTTCGTTCAGACAGAAGCGTAAAGAGCACATTTTTATTGCAAATAAAAGTTAGCTCTAATAAATTGAAACAAGGTTCTATTTTGCTTTGCACTTTTTTATCAAGAGCAAGCGTAACATGACAAGTAAAATTGACCCTTATAACAATGGAATTGAGCTCAATTTTATTTGTGATGAAAATGTGCTTTTTGCGCTCTTGTCTATGAACGGAAGCTAAGGCATGTTTGCATGTTTCGCATGAGCTTTATCGCCTGCACTGTACCATGTTGCTGTGACCTACCCTATAACAGTTTTTGAAACTACCTACATTCAGTTATAATAGTTTGATATATTTTGTGGTAGGAATAGACAACTTAAAGAATTGAATTTTGAATTAGTAGTTTAGCGATTAAAGTTAATATTTTAATGCTTAATTAAACTATTTGAATAAGCAACAATGATGATCATAATTTGTTATTCATATTTAGTTTTTTTTTCTATATTTTTTTCACGATGCCTTTTTGAATTATTTAAAGTAGTAGTCACTATTGTCTATGGTCAAGCAACATGCTAATCGTGCTGTCGGTACTAACATGCAGCTTTAAGGTGCGAGCTAACCTGGATGGAAATGGAACGCGGTTCATCGAGACGGTATGTTCATAATTCATGCATATGTTGCAATACTATTAAACTCCACTGTCATGATCGTTTAACAGTTTTTTTTTACACTAGTTGTTGCTCGCTACTTCGTCTGCACGGAATTATAAATTATAACCTATGTTACTCGGGGATAATGTAGCTTTCTAACGGTGAAAGAATTTTTGAAATCGGCCCAGTAGTTCTTGAGTTATTTCAATACATATAAAAATAATAAACTTTCCTCTCTATGTCTTGTATAGATACTAAAATGCAGTTGAGTTCAATGGAAAGTAGGAGTTTTAACTAAGAATGTATGCAACATCAATCTAATAAAGATTTCAACTGGCTTATTTTTAGATCTGTTAACTATGACGTCACAAAATGGCGCAGGTTATGCACGTTCTTTATTAAAACTGAATAAGCTATCTGAATGTATTCTAACTTGTAAATATTGCAACCGCTTTTTAAAGCATCCCAAAATATTGACCGCCTATCAATAATCGTATAAAATTCTTATCTTCGCAACATACAAACAAAGAGGAATACTAAAATAAAGGAAGATGATTTAATAAGTCTTGTTAGCTAGAGTCGGCCACAGATTGATTTCCTTGACTAGAGTAAAATAATTGTAAGGACAATCATAAAATTAAGTAAATATTAATTACCTCTTAGCAACAATCCTTTTACCCATTATTGGCCTTTCTAGAAATTTAGTACCAATTTAGTAGATTCACTTTCATATGGCAACAACTATGCACACTGCTGCCATCTAGTAGAACTCTTAGTTGTCTATGACGGGATCAGTTTTTATATTTTCCTAATAAATTTTTCAGGCTCTGGATGAAGAGTTCACAGCTCAATTGGAGGAGCAAGAGAGATTGGCGGCAAACGCCCGGCTGCCCCCGCCACCGCAATCCTGCACTTTACCACAACACAGCTCGACGCTGCACTCGTCTAGGACTAGCCTAGCGTCTAGCCATTACGATTAGACCTAGTCATCTCAATCAGTCTTTGTTTAAACTGTGGAAGACCAAATACTAGGTCGATAAACCTAAAATGCTGGACAAATATCGGTGTTTCTCGAACTTTTTATGGTCTAAATGTATTTTAAATAAGTATAACTCAAAGAATATGACATATTTTTCTCCTATCTCTCACAATAAATACGTCCCACACAAGTTAATAGCACGTATTAAAAGAATTTATATTTTAGGTCACTTTACAAGCACTTGTCCAATATTAGGTTTATGTAGTCTGTTCTAGAAAAAAAAATGTCACGTGATATTTTTATAGGGAACTGTCAAATTGACAGGGTGTCAAAAATATTTTTTTGTTACTGGATTGATGTGCGTTCAAATGTTTTTTAGCCGAATTTAATAAAAAACCTTTTCGCGATCTTCTAAATAAACAATTATTTTTATCAATATGGAAACCTGCTGAAATTTTAGATGTCCTATTTGACTATAAAATAAAAGATTTAAAAACGAAAATAATGCTTCTAAAAATCTTAGTGCCAAATTAAAAATTTTGAACAACCTTTTTTATTTTAAAAGGTACGCTAATCAATATTATAATGGTAAAAAAACGTAAATTGTGTATTTGGCGGGCCTTATCCTTCGTAGCTAGGACTTTTAGCTTTTATGGATAACCTAAATATGTCCGTTTGGATGGAATTGATGTGAATAGTAATAGGCTGCTGTATTCAGAGCATTATTCGACTGCTTTTTATATTGAAAATTATAATATAAGCATGGATATTAGATATCTTCGATTAACAATATAGTGTATTGTTGATCGAAGTATTTTTTTTTAGTCTTGGGTGAGGACCTAATATAAACGAAAAAAAAAACCTATTTGGTGTGCGTACATTGGAAATCCAATTGTAAAATTGACCTTAAAAAGCTTATGAATGTAAATTATGAAAATTAAGGTGCTTTATTAAACCCATTCCCATTTAATTGATCTAAATCTAAATATCTAATATATAGATCTAAATAAGATCTGAACTGCTACTTTTAGTTACGTTCGGCCTAAAGTGTTCGTAGATTAGACATAACCTAAAAAAAGGTGCGCCTAATTTTTTTAAAGCCGTGTGTACGTCACAAGGCAAAGGCCCCCTTTCGATTAATATACATGATAATAAATTAAGTATAAATAAATATTTAGAATGAAATTATTTTACATAAATGTCAGTGTCGACATAAAGAATTAACGCCCTACTTTTAATGCGTATTATAAAATTTTACAATTTTAAATAAATATAATTTAAGAAATTGTATTCACAATTATGATTTGAGTTTTAAATCATTGTACCACTGATAATTACCGGATTTGACGTCATATTTTTGACATTGAGGTATGTTTTTGCAAGTTATTTTTTTATCAAGATCGATTCGAAGTATGCAACGACTTAATTATTCCATTGCATTGTACTTTATCGAGTTAGAAATAAACTTCAGTTGTATATTTTGTACAGTTATTAATTACAACAAAAAAAAACGATGAAATGTGAAATTTAGTCAGCTAATTAGGAACAAGGCGACTGACATGTTAGATATAGGAAAAAAGATATTTTTTCATGTACAGTATTTGTGTATTTTAAAGTTAAGTACATGTGCCTACTTAATTTATGATACAACTTTTGATTCGTATTTCTTTATAATCCTGAATTTGTTTTTTTTTTTTTAATTTCCCGCCATTTCTGAATCTCTTACGGTAAACCAAAGAACAATATATTTCTGACAATTAAAATTACGAATCACTAGTCTCGTCGCGCTGATTTAATTTAAAAATGTATAAAAAGAAACAACGATTAATAAATTAAATTTTACTCGTCAAACTATGCAAATAAAATAAAGATGTTTTTGAACTTAACGAGACGCGCAGTTTTCGCGCCCTTTTTCCTGTCAAAGTTGAAATTTTTGTTGAATAAAATGTGTTAACATAAAATTCGTTTAAGAATGTACAAAAATCTCTTATACTTTTCCTCTTTCTAAAATCAATCGTAGTATATTTTTTCGTTGTAAACTTTTTTATTTTGTAAAATCGACATTTTCTGTTTTAATATTTGGGTATGTTAAAATTTCGAGATTACCACAGTATTTCGGGCAATATCATTATTAATAATTCGAGTAAGCCATAGCCTTTTTAATATTAATTTTTAATATATTATTTTTTTGTCAGTAAGCGAAAAGTAAATTATTGTTACTTATTTCGAGATATAAAAAACTTACTTTGGAATTATGTGTTTTATTTCAACCAATCATTTTCCTAACACTGCGTCAGTAAACTATAAAAACAATAAGGATTATTTCGTTATGCTTTCTTTTTAATGATAAAAATAAGGTGCTGATTAGACGCAAAATGTGCGAAAAATATTAGAATAGGTGTTGAACTTTTTGGTCATTTCTCTTTTAAAACATTGTCCGAAAACGACATTAATCTTTTTATAAAAAAAAAAACGAAAACATTGACATGTTTGATGTTCAAACTGACATTTACAAAATTGACATGCAAATAAAATGTAATAAAAATAAATTCTCCGTGAAAATTAACTAAAAATTTTAAATTTAACACGGTTGAATGCTAACTTAAGTAAAAAAACTGAAAACAAAACAACTTCATGATCATGTCTCATACTGATCATGGAGATACACTTTTACGGTGTAGAGAAAAATACGGCAAACCTCAAGAATCGATCGATGACAGATACAAGAAATGTGGCTTGTTAAATCTTATTCAACATATCGACATACACGGCACGTTCTGTTCTAGTTACCATGAGAATAGAAGACATTGTAACAACAGTGGTTCATTAGGTGTGACCTCAATCATGTCCAATTCCTCACAATTTCTAACAACAATCCAAGGTACGCAGCGCTTGAGACCGAACAAAACAGACAAGTTCACGGTCTCCACGAAACAATGCAGCTTGTACCCGGGCAACGATATACTCTCGAAGAAGAAGAAATTCAGCCCTAAACTAACAACTCAAACTAGTTTATTGTGTAAATCGTAATTGTTCGGTGTTCAAATTGTAATTTAGGTGAAGTTTATATTAAAAAAACTATTTTTTTACTTTTGTTTTTATTATTTTAGACAAAGATATATTATACTATAGATGGAACACCCGAAGCCTAAAAGTAAGGCATTTTCGTTGACCTCTGCAGGTGTCACGAAGGGAGATTACCCCTAGTGTTGACCTCTAAATTACAATTGCCGACATAAAAAGTTGACCGAATGTAACCTCTTTCCTCAAATTTAATTTTTATTTCATAGTATTTACTAAAGTTTAATTTTATAATTAATCGAGACATTTTTAAAACACTAATTAAAAATTTATAACAACCATAAAACAAAAAGAGTGTTTGTTAAAAGTGTTTGGATTTAAATATAATAATTATAATGAAAAAAGAAAATAAACATTTTAATGAATGTTTTAGTTTATTCTATTGTCTATTTTGAAAATAAAAAAACGCACATTTTCCCAATTTGGGATTTTTTTCATGATACTGGCAAGATTTTTTTTAATAATGTCTCGCGGCACGCATTTTAACGTCAAATTACTATGGAGCGCTCTCTCTCTTTGGTTTTGAGGATATAAATAAAATAGACAATTTAGTCAAGATCTTTTATTAGTCAAATATATTTTAAAGTCAGTTGCACTGATCTCTACTAATAGATCAGTAATAAAACTCGTGTCAGGCGGCCACGCCGTCCTGAGTCAAATCATCGTCTGCAAACAAAAACATACTATTTATTACGACTTCGTTTACGAAGAATTAGAAAAATAGTCTTATCTAGGGATAATATAGCTTACCCAGTGAAAGAATTTTTAAAATGATTTCTGTGGTTTTTGAGGCTATTCAATACAAATACAGTCGAACCTGGATTATCGAGTCCAAGGGATTGATGTTTGTCTCGTTTATAGAAGCCTCTCTAATCCGTGTATCTCGCTTATAGAGTTTTCTTGCTTATCCAGATTTGACTGTATATCCTATTTATAATACCATTACTGTCGCCTACGACTATCAACAAAATTAAAAAAAAAAAAGTAAATTGACTGTTCTTCCAGACTGTTCTACATCTATAACAAATTTCACGAAGATTTGAATTATTCTGATACCTTCAATCATCCATCCATAGTAAGCTAGAAACTTCTATAATTGAGTAATTCTCTGCTCCCGATGAGCTACCTATGAGGTTTAGGTGTAGCAAAATAATGGATACGGATATAATTAAGGAATTTATTAAAGAGAAAAAGCAAACGTGGGAGACATCTTTTTGACAGAGAGAAAAAGCGGGCTGTCAACTTGACACATAGATTCTCCTTTTTTTTTAATTACAAGCCCTGACACATAGGCATATAGGTATCATTTTCATTGTCTATATTTAACACTACCTCCATAAGCGAGAAACTCGGATTAGAGAGAAACCTCTAAGCGACAAATATCACGGTGCCTTGGACTCTCGCTGATCCTAGTACGTCGGTATTAGTAAAAAGCAATCATCCGTGATTCCCCACAAAGACTAAATAAAACAAATATTTTACATCTGCTTGTACACCTGGAAATACCTACCATCCATACAATTAACTTTATCATAGAGCAACGCTGGCTCAGGAGTTTAGCTCTTGACTTGTAATGCAGGTCCCGAGTTCGAATCCCGACATCTACCAATGTCTTTCATATGTACACATTTACCCGACGCTTTTACGGTAAAGGAAAACATCGTGATGTCTGCACATATCGGCGAAGATATTCAAAGATATGTGTGAAGTCACGCAAAATACGCGCTAGTCGTGGAGTGAAAGAAAATGGAGACCATGGCTACTACCTTTATCATCAGTGTCCATTGGTTCCGGGGTCTCCTGGTACGCGGGCGCGAGCGGCGACACCACGACACCGTCCCACACTGTGATCTCAGTGGAGATGTCCTTACCACCCTCAAACGGCTGCAGACCCAGGACATAACGGTGTCCACCGCGCGCAACCACGCGTAACAGCCTGTATAGAAAAAAAACATTCCTAGTTGTGCAATAGTCGATATTATATTTATTTAAAACGGCTAAAAAATCACGTATAATTTTCGGTGAACGGCACCGACTAGAACACCGATATAAGCACTCGCCCTGATGATGGACTCCCAGTTCGAAACTAATCGGTACCGTTCACCGAAAATTACACCCGAGTTTTTAGCAGTTTTAAATAAATAAAGTATAATAATGTCTCACGAAAGTTTTAACAATTTATTAGTCGATGTTATTTAACTTTTGGACCAGTTAAAGTATTATTTGAGAATATTTCACAAACCTAAAACACTCACATAGAAAATAAATAAATTTAGACATCTCCATACCCCCATTGTACTAATGTAATACTTGAATAGCCCCTTTTTAACTTAACTCTTGGGTTTGTGAGAAAAAAAGTTGGTTGTCGGTGGATTTTCCTATTGAGCCAAATGATCATTCCAACGGAAAACATACTAAAACTTTAGTAATCTCTATTCCATGACTTTTGAGAAGTCCGAAAGAATCTAATCATGGTTGACTACATGTCTAGTCCCTGACTGAGAATATGATCAAGTAAGTTATGACTTCTATTGTATAGTCGGGTATGTTGTTTGTCTAATGCATAATAGTTTGTGTAATATATAGTTGTTTGTGTAACAAAGTGCAGTTGTTTGTGTAACAAAGTGCAGTTGTTTGTGTAACAAAGTGCAGTTGTTTGTGTAACAAAGTGCAGTTGTTTGTGTATAATGTATAGTTGTTTGTGTAACAAAGTGCAGTTGTTTGTGTATAATGTACAGTTGTTTGTGTAACATTGTACATTAGATTGTGTATCAATGCTGTTAATGGGTGTTATTGTGTTGTGTGTGTATACTGACGTCTGCGCGGTGGCTGCGGCGTGGTCCTGCGCGGCGAGGTCGAGCGCGGTGTGCGCGCGCGCGTGCGCCGCCTCGCACGGGTCCGGCAGCCCCGCGCACCCCGGCAGGAACAGACCCCCCGCCAGCAGCGACAGAGCGCGTCTGATAAACAAGTCAATATAGAAGAGACTTTCTATGTGTGGAATATAATATAGCTTTCTAATTACATTATCCCAAAATTAGGCGGAGTCCGCGGAGATTTTACTTCGGCGTAAGGCCGTTTTTAGCATGACATCGATCTAATGAGACCATAGGGTAATGGTGAAAGAATTTTTGAAGTCAATACATATAAAAATTAAAAGTTTTCCTCTTTATAATATTAAGTTTTTTCATATTAAAAAGTGGCAAACGAGCAAGAAACTCGCTGAAATAGCGAAGCGACTGCCCATAGAAATTTGCAATTGCAGATGCGTTGCCTAGCCTTAAACTTGGGAAGAGGAGATGCACAGCAATAAGATAATTCCTCGCCCTAAGCGTCCACTGCCCCGGAAAATCCACTTCCTCTTCCCATTATTTCCTTATAGGAAAAGGATAGGAAGGGAAAGTGGATTAAAATGAGGCCTTCGGCACCATACTCGGCAAACGAAACACGGAATCGCTTCCATTTCACGCCTGTCTTCTGTGTGTGTGTAGTATGTCACCGGGCGAGCCGGACAATTCGCGCGAAGACCTTAAAGCGGGCTCTACCACTGTTAAAAGTATAGATTAACTGAAGTTTTTAACCAGATATCTATGGGCATCGGTCGCTTCGCTATTTTAACGAATCCAGGTGGCCGTTGGCTCGTTTGCCAAATTATAATATAAAAAAGTTACTTAGGGTCACTGCCCTATGCACTGGAGGCCTCAGGAGTCCTCATAAGCCATAAGTATACCTGAAGGCCACATTGATGGGCAGCGCCTGCCTCGCAGGGTTGTTCATGATGCAGTGGTGCGCGAGCAGGTCTATCATCCAGGGTGTGAGGGGCTCCAGACCAGAGTGACGAGCGCACATATCCCGAAGTAGACGGATCAAGACCTACAATGTTTTACACTACGAGCTGTTGTTCGCGACTTCGGCCGAATAAAAATAATATAGCCTATGTTACTCGGGGATAATGTAGCTATCTAACGGTGAAAGGAATTTTGAATTTGTTCAAGTAGTTTTTGAGTTATTTCAAAATAAAAATATACAAATCTTTCCTCTTTATATTAGTATAGACTACCTGTTGTTCGTGACTTTGTCCGCATGGAATCTAACAGCCTATGTTACTCGGGGATAATATAGCTTTCTGACAGTGAAAGAATTTTTGAAATCGGCATAGTAGTTTTTGAGTTACTTGATAATTAAGATATGTGATGTGTTGGATAAAAAGAGTCATTTTTAATAATACCCTACTAAGTGCATGAAGTCCATAGAATCTTGACCAGGCATCTGTCGAGAAGTACTTACCTTGACGGAGGAATGATGAGCATTCTCCTCAAACCACCTGCTGTGTCTGATAGCGGCCAGGTGGCTGCTGATCACCTTGTACTCCAGGTGCACCTGACACACAAAATTATCTTTGTTTTGCTTTTAAAGCAGAGGCGATTTTACCCAGCAACAAAAATGTTGCTTTTCTTTTTATGTGAGTTTTACATAAAAATATGCCAAAAATATAACCGTAAGTTATTTTATACCTCTGAATCATTCTGCCTTGTAGAGTTAAAGCTGTATTACCTCAAATATTAAAAATAATGTATAATATGTAATTTAACAATTACTAACAAACTTAAACAATGTGAACTACTGTTTTGAAACCATTGTGGACATTTTGGTGTTTTAAAGACTTAACTAGTATTCTTCGCCTTCGAATTACTTTCTTGCAAGGATAGAGTTGATTAAAGGCAAAACATCTGCAAATATCAGTCCGTGCAACGGTCACTTCGCTATTTTGACGAAAATTCACTTCGCTATTTTGGCGAAGAAAAAGAATGTCCCTTCGTGTAAAATATAACCCTTCTCCATTTTAGTGGAAAAGTTGTCACTTCGCCATTTTAGCGAAACAAAGATGCCACTTCGCCATTTTGGCGAATAAAAAAGATATCGCTTCGCTGATTTGGCAAAAAACTTTTAGACATCCTAACTTCACTTCACTCGTAAACCTATAATCTCGTCTAAACTCCCTCACACCCTGAACCTACCTCCGGCTCCAGCTTCCTCAGGTTCTGGTGCAGCGTGGTGACGAGCACGCGCACCGCCGCGCCCGCCGCGGACACGGTGAAGCCGCGCTCCGTGCACACGCACGACACCGACCCGGTGCCCAGCGAGCGGGTCAATTTGTTCACTTCCTCACTCACCTGGTACACCAAACCAAAATTATACCATAAAAAATATTATAAAACGAAATTTGAGAGAGTCGGTGTCTCTACTAAGCGATTCAATAGTGGACATCAAAAATGTATGTAACTGACAATTACGTTCGATATCACACACGTGACAAGCACATGACCTATTGTGTGTCATTGTTAGTTTCATATATTTTTGTCGATTCCATCAGCGATATCGCCAATCGCTTGCTCATTGCCATCTAATATTATACCTTATTAGAAAGTCCTTCAACAGCTTCTTTAGTGGGCAACGTCTTCATTATGACTACAATATCAGCTACGTTCTTCCCGGCCATCATTGTACCCTTCTTATACGAACCAACTTGACGTACTTCTTCCAATTGCTAAAAAAAACATATAAAATGAAAATAAAATAAAGCAATCCACTTGCAGTTTTGTTGATGGAAGAGTCTGCAAGCAAGCTAAAGTACAGTGTGGTAAAATCCGCTTTAACATCATCACACGAATTGTCTGGCTCGCCTGCTGACATACCACACACACGCGGCTAATGGAACCTATTCCCTCGACAGTCTATAGAGTGTGGTGCCGGAGGACTCATTTCAGTCCACGTCCCCTTCCTATCATTTGCGATGGGAAGAGGATGTGGATTGTCGGGGGAGGGGGCGCAAAGGAAGAGGTATTATTCTCTTGCTGTTAGTCTCCTCCTCCGTAGATTAAGGGTAGGCAACGCATCTGCAATTGCAGATGTCTATGGGCAGTCGCTTCGCTACTCCAGCAAAAGGTGGCCACTTGCTTGTTTACCACTTTGTATAATAATAAATAAAAAAGTTTACTTGTTCTACCAAAAGTTTGCACCAACTATAGCACAAAGGTAACTTTCGAAGAAAGAAACTATACAATGAATTGCTACCATCCATTAAAAATATAACAACTTTAAGTGACTTTAAGCGTAAACTGTTTTGGCATATTTGAAGGTTGCACAAAATATGCAACAGTGGTAGTGCCCGCGAATTGTCTGGCTCGGCGGTGAAATACCACAAACCACACAGAAGACAGGCGTCAAATGGAAGTTATTCCATGTTTTAACCGACGAGTATAGTGCCGGAAGCCTAATTATAATGTATTATATATGGTATTTTCAGAACGGCTCAATTAATCTAAATGAAATTGTCACAGAGGTAGAACTTAATCTGGTAGAACACATAGGCTACTTATTTTTTAATTGCATTTCAAGTTGTAGACAAAAGCTAGTATTACTTACACATGCGGCAAAGTCTCCAGGAGCGACCACGAGGTTATCCAGGACAGTCTGCAGCTTTGTGACCAGGGAGAGCACAGATGCCTGCTCCGATGGAGTGGGGCATAGTTCCACATGGCGTTTGAGGAGTGCCTGTTGATCAATGATTACTATAGCAAAGATGTGTTTAATGTTGTAGTAACCATATTTATTTGTATAAAGTATTAGGGTTGAAGTTACATAGTCGTAAAAATATATAAATATTTTGAATCATATCTTTTTCAATTCTTTTTTCAAAGATAGATAGATAAGATTCAATTCAATTCAATTCTTGTTCAAAGATACCAAAGCGATCAATACTTTTATTTCTAATGCTTCGGCGTCATTGGACTGAGTTCGTGTTGAAAACGAATTTATGTCGAAGCAAAATCTTATTCTATCGCGAACTCGAGTCTAATGAAGCCGAAACAGTAGCTACTTGTTTTGTGACATATTTTAACACAAATATAGTAAAATATTTGACCTGAGTAAGGGCGGTGTCGTCGGGCGCAGGTTTGCATCTTGGAAATGCTGGTTCAGCCAGTATTAAATCGAAAGGAGGTCTTAACAACATAACTCGAGGTCTGTTGAACGGAGGCCGACCCATTCCACCCCGTCCGGGCATTCCTCGTCCGCCTCTTCCAACACCACGAACCATAATATTTTTAAGTTATGGTGACACTAATTTCTACACAATGTAAGATTGAAATGGTAATGGTAATTTACACTTTTTTTAAACACCGTTAATCCTATACACTTAATCTTCCATATGAATACAAACTTCGGAAAATTCGTGAAACAATAATTAAAGAAACAGAAAACAGACGCTCGCGGAATCGGTCGGCTTTGTTTTTGAGAGGTTATAAATGTTGCCATATATGATAAATATTTTTTATTTTGCCAATTAAATTCAATGTATGCTTTCCTAAATAAACCGAAAAAAATAATTCAATTAACGTACATTCTGTTCTTTATGCATTTCATTTTGAATGGTGCTTAAAATAAAATTAAAATGCTAATGAGTTGATCTTTTCGAGTAATAAGTTTTAACTGAAGTCTGAACGCATCTATTATTGTTTTGACGTTTCTTATTTTCGATTACTAAAATGACGTGGAGTAATAGGTTATAAATTTGTTTTATATCCTATTTACTATTTAAATAGATCAATTTAAGGCCCTCAAGGGCCTGTAAATTAGTGAAAACATCTTAATTTATACTCACCAAGATGATTGAGATATCGGACACACAAAGTGAGTGAAAAAAGTACATGGTATTTTCATGTTAAATATTGATAAGTATCAGAAAAATCTGCATTTTCATTATTAAGATCCATTAAGCACAATAAATTGTTATCCTAGAAGTATAATACATTAAGAAATAAATATAATACTCCATAATTCAAGTCATTATTTAAAAGAAACTAACATTGTACTATTTATATTATTTTTACGTGTCGTAACTTTTATCTTAACAGTATTTTACTCACGACTTTCCTATTACATGTTCAACATTTTAAAACTCCTTAAACACGTAAAGAAACATCAGAATTCATAAACTTTCAAGAACAGTATAGTCTGGTCATGTTATAGAGGGACTGTAATTAGGTGATTACTTAAAACTACGACAGTACAAAAGGAGGGCGCTAGTGGGCTATCAAAATTTAGTTTTATGCTATAGATCAAATATCCTTGTCAGTCTATGATAGGAAATAATGTTTTTTTTTACAGAAATTGGTGTGGGTCTTGCAGGTTTTGGTATGACATTCCTATTCCTTGGAGTCCTCCTGTTGTTTGATAAAGGTCTCCTTGCGATAGGAAATGTAAGTAACACATAAATTAGTCTTTTAATACTAAGAAAATCATACAAATATGATAAATGAGACAGTTTTTATTGATGTATGAAGGTATCTCTGAAACAACTCAACTTCAGATTTGATCGAGGTTTTTTTTTCAAGTGAAGCCTTCCATCAAGGATAGTGGTAGTAGAGGCTATGTTTCCCCGACCCCAAAACTGACGTATATTTTGCGTGAGGGCAGATCTTTTTCTTTTTAAACATCAGGAAATGCATTTATGCACCCCTACGCCAGGTAATGTAGGGAGTGTGGGACTCGCGGCTCACAGAAGGTAACCGTAATACCCACTAAAACCTGACGGCCCTCAAACATTACGGCGGGGTCACAGCCACTGTATTACGTCCGCGACAAACAAAAGGGCAGATCTTGAACCACTCCAGTCAGTCGATCCCGGCTCGCTTGGGATATTTAACCTTATAGTTAGCCACTGCTGGGCAGTCAGGGCAGTTTTAAATTCCGTGTTTGATGAGTGTGGTGCCGGAGGACTAATTTTAATCCACTTTCCCTTCCTATCTCTTTCTTATAAGGACACGATGGGAAGGGGAAGTGGATTTGGCGGGGGAGGGGACGCATAGAAAGAGGAATTTTCCTTTTTCTTTGCGTCCCCTCGCCCGTGGAGGGTAGGCAACGCATCTGCAATTGCTGATGTCTATCGGCAGCGGTCGCTTCGCTATTTCAGCGAGTCCAGGTGGCCGCTTGCTCGTTTGCCACTTCATAACATAAAAGTCTTGTATGATGTGAGAAGTAATTACCCATAATAAGTAATTTTTAATGCTTAAGAATTTGTTTTTTCACAGATTCTCTTCATCAGTGGTCTAGCGTGTGTGATAGGACTGCAACGAACATTTTTCTTTTTCTTCCAACGACATAAAATTAAAGCGTCATTTGCATTCTTTGGTGGTATAACGATAGTGCTGCTGGGATGGCCAATGATTGGTATGATCGCTGAAATATATGGCTTCCTCCTATTATTTAGGTGAGTTTATGATTTTGCTCTAGCTATTGTTCGCTACTTTGTTGGAAATAAAATAAAATAGCCTATGTTACTCGGGGATAATGTAGCTTTCTAACGATGAAATAATTTTTGAAATCGTTTCTGTAGTTTTTGAGTTATTTCAATACCAAAAAATACAAACCTTTCGTCTTTATTCGCTAGTAAATAGCTGTTGAGCGCGAGTTTGTCCGCGTGGAATTAAATAACATATTCTATGTTACTCGGGGATTATGTAGCTTTCTTTGTGAAAGATTTTTTGAAATTGTTTCTGTAGTTTTTGAGTTATTTCAATACATACAAAAATACATATCTTTCGTCTTTTAAATTGTTTATTAACTATACTAATATTAAAAAAAGGAAAGATTTTATTTTTGTATGTATTGAAATAACTCAAAAACTACTTTGTCGATATCAAAAATTCTTTCACTCATAGAAAGCTACATAATCCCTGAGTAACATAGGCTATATTATTTCTTCACGCGGATAAAGTCGCGAGCAGCAGGTAGTCTATACTAATATCATATAAAAATATTTGTATTCATTATTGAAGTAACTTAAAAACTACTTTGTCGATTTCGATAATTCTTTCACTCATAGAAAGCTACATTATCCCCGAGTAACATAGGATATATTATTTAATTCCACGCGGACGAAGTTGCGAAAAACATATGTCTGTATATGTCAATATTTATATATTTTTTTGTATGTTTTCCAGAGGGTTCCTTCCCGCTGCAGTTAATTTCCTAAGAATGGTTCCAGTGTTTGGTTCATTACTTAATTTACCTATAATAAGAGGGGTAAGTCATTTCTTTTTATATTTAAATAATGCGTAGATTAGAAACTCGCATTAGATTAACCTCTAAGCGAGAATTATATCGCGTTCTCTTCGACTCGAGGTTGTCCATGTTCGACTACATGCGATTTAAATATGTGTTTTAAAATCACCCCTTACATTTAAATTCTATAAAAAATTTGGGTCCGACTGTCGCAAAGGGTGCACTTTTTTTGGATTTAGAAACATTTTAAAGATTTTTTCGCTTTAGTAAGACCCACTTTTTATGTTGTATTTAAATAAAATAGATGGAAATAAGACGATTTGTCCCGCTTATATAGGTGCCTCTCTAATCCGTGTTTCTCGCTTATAAAGTAGCTCGTTGAAACTATAAAATGACTCGCTTATAGAGGTTTCTCACTTATCTAGGTTTGACTTGCCTTTGATTCAATGTCGAAAACAGACAAAAAAAAAATTGTTTTTTACAAAGCTCTATTTTTCATAATTATGTAAAAATATGTATTTTAAATGATATTTTTTCCTTTTTTACAGATCGTAGACAGAATAGCGGGCGACAACGGCCGTAATATGGTATGATAAAGTGTTGCCATACGAAAATAAAGACTTTTTTTATGTTAGTGTTAATATTTTTAATCTGTATGTGCGTTGTGTATTTATTTTCGGTGTTGCCAGATAATAAATAATTGTGAATGTGTATAGCTTATTATTTTTATATGATTTTTTTAAATCTGTTCGGTTAGTCTGTAATGCAATATACGATTTTTAGTCTGTGGAATCTTATTTTGATACAAGATGGCGTTGTTATTAATATTACTTCGGGTTTGTTTTTAATAAGAATAAAGGTTTTTTAAACCTACGGCTTTATTAGACCGAGTTCGCGATATAAAAAGATTTTACTTGTCGTAAGGCCGTTTTCGTGACATCGGTCTAATGAAGTTAGTGATGGTTATTCTGACATAGCTCAAATTATTTGACTGAATTTAAAGTGTTTTATTTGATTCTTATATCCTATTGCGTTTATACCGTTGGCTTCAGAAGGTTTTTTTTAGGTATATGAGATAAAAGAAATTATTTTTTATCTATGTTTTGCATATTAAGACGTTTTTAACATCTTACTAATATAAAGGCTAAAATTTGGATGGATAGACAATTATAGATATCTCTACAACAACAAATTTCGATTTTTGTCGCATGTAGAAAATAGTCTGGAACACATATTAAGTTTTTTTTTTAATTACGCGCGGACGGAATTGGAGACAACAGCTAGATTTTTATATAATACTAGCGGTAGCCAGCGACTTCGTTCGCGTGAAACCTTCGAAAATAAATTTGAAAAAGTTATAAAAACACCTTAGCAAAATTTCAAGTTTCTGGGATTCCATACAAACTTTGGACACTTGGGGATCGAATTTCTTGAAAATCCTTTCTTATGCATCTACGTAGTAACAGTAACCTCTGTACAAAATTTCAAGTCTCTAGACCCAGTAGTTTTGACTGTGCGTTGATTTTAAGATTTCCGTCTTATCTTTTATATATAGATATTTAAAATCATTAGTAATCAGTACATAACACTAACGATTTTGTACGCGATTTTATAACCTACAAATACTTTCGATTCCAATTTAATTTTATATTGTAAATATTTG
>QDHC01001644.1:121956-132249 GCA_013186455.1 Papilio dardanus tibullus | reverse complement strand
GACACACAGCAAGAGGATAATACCTCTTCCTGTGCGACAATCCACTTCCCCTTCCCATCATTTCCTTAAAAGGAAATGATAGGAAGAGAAAGTGGACTAAAATTAGGCCTCTAGCGCCACACTCGACAGACGAAACAAGGAATTGCTTCCATTTCACGCCTGTCTTCTGTGTGGTCGTGGTATTTCACCGGGCGAGCCGGACAATACGTGCGATGATGTTAAAGCGGGCTCTATCACTGTTAAACCACTTCTTTTATTTATGTATTTGCAAGAAATGCCTACGCACTCTTTTTATGGTTCACATATTTCTCCCGCCTATTTTAAATTGACACGAATAGTATCTCAATTAAACTCGATGGAAATAGATTAAAAATAAGCCAACGAAGCTACTAGGCCGTCATAACAATACGTTTACAGACTAAACATTTGTATTCGTATTATCTGTTTTGTTTGTATTACGTCCTCTTTTTGAGGTTAGTTTGCGCGGGAAATGTTTATTTATCTTGAGTTAGTGCACATTACGCGTGCCATCTTGATTTACTACGGCTTAAGAAAATATATTACAATAATAGATAATGTCACTAACGCATTGTTAATGGTGTTGCGCAAAATAATTTGATTTCCTGCTATTTTCTGATTCTGTGTTGATTTAGTGTTATTCATGTTTTAATTTAGACTTTTTACATCGAATTTTCACACCTTTATTTTACTAATTTCTTGGTAAAATACTCGTAGCCAAGAAGCTTTAAAGCACACACTAGGATAGTATTTTAGTCGAGTAGCAAGCAGCAAGTATCCGAACAAAGGATTTACTAATCTATTCTACTAAAATGTTGCTATTCGGACACGTTTAGTTACTAAATTACTACCCTAGTGCGTAGGTTTAGGCTTAAACGAGTCTGATTCAGTAGTAAATCCTTTGTTCGGATAAATACTAATTGCTACTCGACTAAAATACTATCCTTGTGCGAACTAGGCGAAAGTATTAGCTTAATTGTGATTTAAAAATTCTTTAAGAACTTTACTTGGGAAGTAACAAGCGGTGTCCATTGACGGTCGGCTCTGAATAATTTAATGAAATATTGATTTTGTTGCATACTTAGCTGACAATGTATGCTCGAATACGTGACACTGGCTGACATATACCTCCTTATTTCGAAAAAATGTATAAAGTACTGCGATAAACGATGACCCATAAGTCGTCGATAATACGATACTGCACGACACTCGGAACTAAATAAGATAGAGCAGGTCACTTTGGACCAAATTATGTATCATAAGAAGTACCAGGAACAAGGACGTTCTGTATTTTAGAATAAATTTTATGAATGTACCAAACGTTCAAAGTACAACAGTAATAACGCTGATTCTCGTTTCGGAATAAAGCAGTTACTGTCTATGGATTTTTGGCACATTTCAGTATTCGAATTGATGATTCAAACTGGTATCACGTTCACCGGGGTACGAGGCGTTACCGACCCCGTGTCTGTTATACTTCTCTTGCACTGTAAGCGTGACGCGTACAAGGCGTTTTGGACCCAGTACGGTAGTGTGTTGTGTTTTATCAACGTTAACCTGACCTCACGTCACGTCAGATTGTATCGTGATTAGTATCGATCGCTAGTAATTAGCACGAACTAGTGATGTGCTGATATACAAAATATATCGATAGTAATTATTACAATACTTAAAGGTTACTATGGTTAATGTGCAAGGTTGAATGATTTTCAGACAGCTAGGCACTCTTAGATATAATATTTTTCTTGGAATGAAATAATTGTTCTATGAATACCTAAGTATAGTCAAACCTGGATAAGCGAGACGTGGGTAAGCCAGAAACCTTTATAAGCGAGAGTCATTCTCTGGTCCCGATGAGCTACCTCCATAAGCGAGAAACTAGGATTAGAGAGAAACCTCTATAAGGTGACATGTTTTTTGCACACTTTTAGATATAATATTTTTGTCGGGCGAAAAAATTTTTCTATGAATTCCTAAGTATTTTTTATTTCTTACTCTTACAAAGAAATGAACTTTTATTTCAAATAAGGTATATTATGTGCCTATGCGGATTTTTATGTAAAAAAACGGACGCATGTGCTTCCGTTTAAGTTTGACAAACACCACTTTAAAAAAATTAGATGACATTCGATACGTCTCCTTTCCCACAGGCATAAAGCGTTTTAACCTATCTTCTTTTATTAAAATATTAAATAAATCTGAGAATTATCGATATTTGTGTTTTACAGCACTAGTTAACAGTTTATGGTTCAAAATGTATTTTTTCAGCGTCATGTTACACGGAAGTTGTTTTTTTATAATCTTCCGGTTGACCTACACGTGCGTACAATGTTATAAATCCATATTAGTCCGCAACTAAATCAAATATTGCAGAAACAAGCCCACATTTTACCCTACGGCTGCATTCGTCTAATGTAAAATCTCCATGTTTATCGCGAACTCAGATTAATGAAGCCGTACCGTTAACAAAAGCACTAAGCTGTATAAATATTAGGTTGTTCGGAAAGTCAAATCGTTTTTTCCCGATAGAGGATTTAATTGAATTTTTTGCACCCAAATTCTCACTTGAGCCGTTTAATTATTATATGCTTTGAAAGCTCATATAACAAGGCTTGTTTGTGAAAAGTTTCAATTAATTCTACGTTATAGTTTTTGGTTGGTGCCCTTTTAAATATGGAGAGCGAAAAGCAAATATTTCGACTTACGAGTATTTTATGTTTTGCTACAGAAAGGATAAAAATGCTGTTGAAGTCAGAATTGTCTATAATTTCCATCAAAAAAACGAAATGACTTTCCGAACAACCCAATATAAGCAGTTTTTAGTGGTAATTTGATTTTGTCAATTAGTAAACTCATTACAAAAGCCCTTTACCAAGGGAGTTGACAAATTAAGACACAACATTCGTTATAGGACATCTGCAAGTTCAACTATGTACGTGACCTATATAGGTAAAGACCATCGACTATGGAGTCTGGGTTGTGGTAACTTTGGGAGATAGCATCTAGTACAACAACAACTCACGCCCGTAACCTAGAGGGGTAGGCAGAGACAACGGACCTCCATTTGACACGATCCTGACACATCTCTCTCGCTTCTACATTCATACATCTACGCATACACGACGGTTACGCGTGCTCATACCGGCCTTCTTGAGTAATTACTCAATTTGACCGGTATACCGCTTTGGGCGACCCCGTCCAACACTGCCATTTACTTTCGCATTATAAATCTTCTTCGTCAACCTGCATTCATTCATCCTCTCAACATGTCCAAACCATCTCAGCACCTAATCAGATGATCTTTACTAGATAGTAAAGATGTATAAAATAGAACCATACTTTTCTTAAAGTAAGTACGAGTAGAAAGCTCAATTTTCTTATATGTTCACGATAAGTTTAGCAATCTTAACCTTCATTGCCGGTCACTGTTTACAGTAACTTTCCTATGCCAGACATCCCTAAAGCCTTGTTCGCACCAGGATAGTATTTTATTCGAGCAGCAAGTAGCATTTATCTGAACAAAGGATTTACTACTTCGGACTCGTTTAAGCCTAAACCTACGCAATAGGGTAGTTATTTAGTAAGTAAACGTGTCCTAAAAGCAAGATTTTAGTAGAATAGATTAGTAAATCCTTTGTTCGGATACTTGGTATTTCCTACTCGACTGAAATACTATCGTAGTGCGTACAAGGATTTAAACCGCCTGTGAATTTGCCCGCGTAGTTGCATTTTCGCTCACGGTTTCAATGCATTCGAAATATATTAGTTGACCAAATATGTTACGTACGCTGTACATTGAACAATAGTGTACACTGGTAGGCAATAAAACGGGGCGTCAGAGCGTACTTCTGTCTGTTAGTTTTGCATAGAAATGATCCGATATTTGCATACATATGTAGACGAAATCTAGGTCATAGGATTTGGGAAAGCATTTCCAATATAATGCTATATTTGGTTTTCGATATCAAGACAAATAGAAACAAAATATATTAGAATAAATCTTTTGCATATCAAATTCAGCATTCTTACATAGTATAAAACAATAACGCTTTTTTTTGTTTGTCCCTATATATGCTTGAATCTTTAAAACTACGCAACGGATTTTGATGCGGTTTGATTCAGAGTGATTCATAAGGAAGGTTTTCATGTATAATACATTCACAATATAGTAGAGTAACACTGACAATTTAGAGGTTTTTAATATGATGTCGTAAATTAACACATTTTTGTATCGTGTAAGATGCAAAAGCTGCGAACGTTGTATATACAAACATATGTTTGTAGTAAACTATTATTTAGTATCAGCATTATACCGATTTGCACTCGTGCGAAGCCGAGGCGGGTCGCTAGTTTCAATATAAATTATTAGGTATATTAATAAAAAAATGCAGTGCCGAAATTCAAATAACCTCAAATATTATATTTTATTTTATTTTTATAATTAGAGACTACTTAATATGAGAAATAAAGAGGCCTTAAGTAAGGTTAAGGCGAGAGGTTTCGTTATTATTTCGAGGAGATGAAAAATGTCAAGTGATTGTTATAAAATGCTTGGATAGGCCTTAATGTATTCTTAAAAGAGGCCATCTTGAAAACCATAAAAAACGTATATCGATAGTTGAAAACATAAATTAAGTAGAGAAAGTACTAAACAAAGATATATTATACTATAGATGGAACATTCGAAGCCTAAAAGTGAGGCATTTTCTTTGACCTCCGGAGGTCTCACGTAGGGATATTTCCCCTGGTGTTGACATTTACATTACATTTTTAGCATGTCAAAAATGTAATTTCGTAATTTCGTGTAAATAAAGTGGTGTATACCACCCATCTTGTAAAAGTACCTATTGTACTGGGGTGTAAAAATGCTAACGATGTGTCAAATGCCAAAATTATCACCGGGCGTTACCGTTTGGCGCCAAACCTGCGCGTAGCAAGATGGCCGCCGGCCAATTCCCGCGCGATTTGACGCTTCAATTGAATTAGTTTACAGGTTTACACAGGTTTATGTATCATGTTTACAATGGATGAAAACATTTCCCTGTTTCTTTTGAAAACAGTTTTTAAAGAAATATTCTATGAGTTTATATTTGCAAAAAGGATTTTCTGATTCACTTTTTTTTTATTTATTATTTATTTAGTTGCGCTTATTGTTCAGTTTATAATGAGTACATTAACTCTAATTAGAAAATAAATAACATCTTGATGGCTTTTTGGGTATTAAAAATGCGTTTGAATTGAAATTGAAAGAAATTATATGATCAAACGTAAAACGTAAGATGTAAGCCAGAACATGCACTTCATGTCTTATATTTTCTCTACAGCTCGTTAAATACTTGAACATTTATTAAAACATTTATTTTTATCTTGTTTCAGATTCGGATTCCTGCCTTTTAGCCATCCATGAAACACTTGAAAAATAAATTTCCCGCCAATAACCTATGACCTCGAACTGTCAAATTAAAAAGTTAATCCAGCGCGCCAATATTAGCATAGATTAAAAATAAACTTCAGTGATAAATGGCGGATTTGAAATAGTGATGTTTTAATGTTGTGATTAGTGTTGTAAAAATATTTAGTGACGATGGCCACTCCCCCGGAATCGCCGGTCGAAGAGCATGCTTACGAATTAGAACCTAGCAGAACACCGAAACCTATTCCCGTTGCACTGGAAGAGTTGTGCAGGCAAACAAAATTCTCTAAACAAGAAATCAGGGTCATGTACAGAGGTTTTAAGACGGTAAGTTGCTTTATTTTTTAATTTCATTTTTTATCTGTAATCTCAATAGTTTGATTACCTTTTTTTTAATAAGGCAAAAGTTTCGTACCATTCAGCCAGTTGGCTCTGATGAAAATGAATATTTTAAATTCAACTTTGAAATAAACTCATTTCAAATGTCTAAGCATGTAACATTCTGTGTTAGTCTAGAATGTGCATGAATATTTGAGGCCTCGTCGGCGTTAGGGAGACCTAGATTTGCTGCATTTCCTGTTGCCTTGACGTAGACGTTGCCTACGTAATTTTACAGATAGCACGCTCACTTTGAAGTTATTTAAAAGGAAATTTCTTTTAGTAGCTCATTTGCATTTTTGCAACTAAAAATAATAACTGTAAAATAAGAATATAAAGTTCTTTTGTACTTTAAAATAAAAATCAATTTTGACGTTTTACAAAACAGGGTTATAAAATATCAATTGACTGATTTTATTACTTTAATTAAAAACGCGTATGTTTTTAAGTTTTTAGAAACTAAGAAATCTATGGCCCTATGTTCAAACGCCATTCAAATTTAAGCGTCGTTTAAAATCTAAGTAGAGTCAAAATTAAACGTGATCGCCGTAGTATTTGGAGTTCACGCGTGTACTTAACATGTAAGAAACTCTTGCTTATTGAGTGGCATTTTAAAATTCGACCGATAGTAACATTTTAATTATGACAAATCTGTTAATCAGTTTAACCGAGCTTAGTATTGTCGTTTAATTCTGTAATCGCTAGATGGCGTGTTTGCGTAACGTGAGCGCCCGTTTGACATCGGAGCTGGCACTGACGACGAGTGCCACTCAGAATTGATGAGTGTGGTACAATTTATAAGCGATTAGCGATTTTATATTTCTTATTTAAGATCACAAGAAAAAGGTGGGTTACCCAAAGTATCTTTTGATTCGCGATATCGCTGATGTAATCGACAAAAATCTATGAAAATGACATTCGATAAGTCATCTGCTTGTCACGCGTGATATCAAACGTCATTGAGTTCTATACACTTTTGATGTTCACTATCGAATTTTGTAGCGCATACACTTTGGGAAATCCCCCAGAAATTATGCTATTTGTAGAGCTAGGAAGGGAAAAGGCATAGACAGATCAAAGAAAAAGATACAAAAACTTTTTAAAGGCAATAAACAGAATCTTAACCTGCCGCATTTTCATTTTACTCGACTTAAATTCTTCTCTCTTTCAATTATTTCAATGATTCTTTGAAATGTCCCAATAGTTAAAAATGGTTAAAAGGTTCGACCCATGATGGGCTCCATTTTCCGCAACTCCACGACTAGCGCGTATTTTGCGTGAATACACATATCTATAAATTTCTTCGCTGATATGTGCAGGTTGCATCACGATTCACGATGTTTTCCTTCATCTAAGAACGTCGGGTAAATATGTACATATGAAAATCTAAAAACACATTGGTACATGGCGGGATTCGAACGCAGGACCTGCAGTTTACAAGTCAGGAGCAAAGCTGAGCCACCGACGCCCTAACAGTTATATTAATCTCATGGATTAGCTTGTCGTTTATACCTTTTACCAAACACGTCGCACGAGGCCTAGCGTAACAAGTGTCGAGAAGTGTGCGGCGTAGACCGCAAAAACTGTACCAACGTTTTAAATACGTAGAAATTAACTGTATTTAAATATTTAATTAAAATTAATATACTAAGCACAGAAGGGGAAAGATTTTCTTGCACATTAGGAATGATGGCTGGCAATCTTCAACCGTACGGTTTTCGGTGAACTTTCTGCTTCGCACGCGTTGTGCAATGGTCCTCGGCGGTATTTCTAGTTAGTACTTTGGTTCTTTAAGAAGCGAGCCTATCTATTCCTCATAGGCAACGCATTTGCGGTTCTTCGAGTGTTGCAAATGTCCACGGGCTTTGACGCCTGGTGATCCAGCCGCGCGTTTGCCACCTACTCTTATGAAAAAAGAGTAGCCTTGGGAAATATCTTCTTGATGCACCCCTTCATTGTGTATTGGTAATGCATCTAGAACCTTCTAGCTTATTGCGAATGTCTATAGGCTTGGTTAGTTTAGCAAAATTAGACGCTTGCTTGTTTTAAAAACAATTTCGCTTCTATGACACTTTTCACGTCGGTTTTCAATACCGAAAAACTCATAAAAAAGATTGCCATGATTACCTCAAATATTCTTCAGAAAATCAAAGATTTTTTCACAAATTGTATTACTATTGGTACTTTACGGTAATAAAATTTAAAACAAGTTAAATTGCCAAGTCATATGACGTCCGGAAACCATACAATCTTCTAAATCTCAACAAATTAAGCAATAATCTTGTTATTTATCCACACAAGGGCGTTATAAAGATTTCTAACCTATTAAGTCATGCAAGTTTTTGAGGTTATGTTTACTAGCTAATTCTACTTTTCTATCTAAAATCTATTGAATGAATCGATTCCATTTCAATTCAAAAAAATATATCTAAGTATCTTTAACAGTGGTAGAGCCCGTTTTAACATCATCGCACGAATTGTCCGGTGCTCTCGGTGAAATACCACGATCACACAGAAGACAGGCGTCAAATGAAAGCAATTCCGTGTTTCGTCCGATGAGTGTGGTGCCGGAGGACTCATTTTTGCGGGGTAGGGACCGCATAGGAAGAGGTATTATCCTATTGCTGTGGTTCTCCTACGTAGATTAAGAGTAGGCAACGCATCTACAATTGGAGATGTTGGATTTTACAGCGAATCCTGGTGGACATTTTGTATTTAACACAAAAAATAATCTGCCTAAAATCATTTCTGTTTTAAAAAAAAACTCGCTTCTAACGCTAGATTTTCATTCAGAAATATAGACGTAATATTTAAAAGCTTTATAAGCAATTTTATTTAGCTCTGGTAACTGGGAACAGCTTCATAGAAAGTTGAAGTGTTAGCCAACACTTGTTACATGCCTGTAGGTGAGATGGTACAAGTGACGTACTTATAGCGTTCTAATTTTAAAATATTGATTTACTATCTTTTTTATATTATAATGTGGCAAACGAGCAAGCGGCCTGTATTCGCTAAATAGCGAAGCTACCGCTGCCCAGAGACATCTGCAATTGTAGAGGAGTTGTCTAACCTTAGTCTACGGAGGAGACGCACAGAAAGAGGATAATTCCTATTCCTCACCAAATACACTTTCCCTTCCCATCATTTCCTTATAAGAAAAGGAATCTGAGAATCTGATCGACTTACTAACTATTGATACATACAACAAATATACCTTTAAACAATTATTCATCGTAAGTTTAGAATTTAAAATATTAGTGAGTAAGAAGTAAGATGGTTATGGACATTTAATTCGCCATTTTATTGAATCAGGTTGCTGGTTTGCCGATTTATACTAAAAATGCTGTATACACCATCCAGAGTATATTTTTAACCTGTAATATTTCTTACCTTTAAGAATTTACCTTCATTTTGTATTTCAAAGCGTCGTTGTATTTCCCTGTGGATGTTTCCAGTATCGTAGTTATAGAACATACCTTTGTAAATGTCTGAGCGAGATTTCGAGCGACTTTTTTATGAATGTCGAGGGAATGGCGCGATTTACGACCATTAAAACTGTAAGATGGCGCGAATATGTGAATACTTTTTTTTGAGGTTATGTTTTGCTATGAACATGCGGTAAGATGCACTTACTTACGTTTGTTCTTTTGGTGTTATAAAAAGCCGAGTAATTTATTCTTAGAAGCTTTTATTACATCAAAACTACTTTCTTTTGAAGCGAAGCGATAGCATAAATACTATATTGAAGTTATGACATGCGAACTCAGGATTTGTTTTCAAAAAGAATGACTAGCTTTTTCGAGGTTGTCGGTACAACTATTATTCGAACAAAAAGAATGCTTTTAACACCGGGCTTTAGAGGTGTGAAAACGATACAGTGAAATAATCCACAATGAAAAGGTCAGTAGGTGAATGAGTCGACGACCGTTCCCGCCAAAATAACTCAGAACGCGCGCTTCACATGTCAATCTGACAGCTGTATGTCGGCCATCTTTAAATAAATGCGTTATGCAAGATTTATTTGCGTTCAGCTTAATGTTGTAACGTGCTGTGATGTTTATTTTGAGTCTACTTAAATTCGTAACAACATATAACCTCTTCATGTCATATCCTTATGATTAAATAGTATAAATCAATAACGCATTTTTATTTTTGTCCCTATATATGCCTCAATCTTAAAAACTACGTAACTTTTAATAGATAGAGTGATTCATAAGGAAGGTTTTCATGTATAATACATTCACAATATAGCAGAGTAACACTGATAACGTAAATTAACATATTTTGGCTCTTACCTCAAACGGCCTCAAACGCTGCAGTATTTAGTATCAGCATTATACCTATTTGCACCCGTGCGAAGCCAGGGCGGGTCGCTAGTCTTTTATAAAATGAAATCTAGCCATGGCGTCTTACCTTTACTACTTAACACAAAGGATTAAGAGTTAAAATCATAAATATAAAAAATTTTATTCTATTTTTATAGA
>QDHC01001623.1:318997-329043 GCA_013186455.1 Papilio dardanus tibullus | reverse complement strand
TTGATTTATTTTTACTAAATTTGTCACGATCTTAAAATAATAATTGTAAAAGGTTTAAGCTTCACTACACAGTATAAAACAAAGTCGCTTTCTCTGTCCCTATATCCCTATGTATGGTTAAATCTCTAAAACTACGCAATATACGATTTTGATGCTTTTTTTTAAGTGATAGATTGAATAGGAAGGCAATCATTAATTATTTTTTAAATTATTAGAAACTAGCTGTTGTGCGCGACTTCTTTCGCATGGAATTAAATAACATAGCCTATGTTACTCGGGGATAATGTAGCTTTCTAGCGGTGAAAGAATTTTTGAAATCCGCCCAGTAGTTCTTGAGTTTTTTCAATACAAACAAAAATACAAAGTTTCTCTCTTTATAATATTAGTATAGATTAATTTGACGATAAATAAATAGAAATACGTTTTAATTTATAAAATAATTAACATTTAGCATATCTATATATTCATAGTGTATGGATTAAGAAAATGAGTTCGCCACGAAAACCACAAATTAAAATGACTTCTACAATAGTTCAAATTTTAACCTTTTACGTTTGATCATATTAAGTCTAGACTTAATTCATACAATCAAATATGACCGAACTATATCAAAGTTTAATTTCATACCGATTGTTCGACAGTTATTTGTTCAGAATAAATTATAATTTGATAAAATTATTATTATAATTTTGTAGGGATAATTTTCGTAATGAAAATTTTGATTGAACTAAAATATGTACAGGCAACTTAACACTAATACAGTCGAACCTCAAGGGACCGCCATATTTGTCTCGTTTATTGAGGTTTCTCGCTTATGGAGGTAATTCTTCGGGACCAAGGAATGACTCTCGCTTATAGAGGTTTCTCGCTTATCCAAGTTTGACTGTATTATAAATGCGAAAGGTCAGATGGGTAGATGGATGTATGTTTGTTTGAAGATATCTCCAGAACGGATGAACAGATCTTGTTGAAATTTTGCACAGATGTAGAACTGGAAGAACACATAGACTAAGTTTTTTTTTAATATCGCGCGGACCATCGCAGGCGACAGCTAGTGGACAACAAGTCCTTGCTACTTCGAAATTAAGGTATTGTTAATATTGAGCGTGTACAATTTTTAAGTAAACCTTTCCCTGAGAAAGATACTTTAAAATAATTATAAAAAATTGTTGAAAACGTTAATTAATTACTACTATTTAAGTGGGATTGACTCATTACCTTAAGCCTTGTTCGCAACAGGATAGTATTTTAGTCGAGTAGCAAGTAGCATTTATCCGAACAAAGGATTTACTACTGATCGGACTCGTTTAAGCCTAAACCTACGCACTAGGGTAGTAATTTAGTAATTAAACGTGTCCGAACAGCAATAATTTAGTAGAATAGATTAGTAAATCCTTTGTTCGGATACTTGCTACTTGTTACTCGACTAAAATACTGTCAGTAAGGAAGTTTTTAATACACTAATAATTGCAGTTAAGTGTACACTGAGGGGCTCTGGGTTTTTCGTAAGTGCATATTTCTTTGTTTATTCCTTCCTTCATTCGTTTGATCATTTAGTACGTGAACTGAGCACAAGGGGGCGCTGCGGGAGCCCACATTTAGATAAATAGCGTCTGGTTAACCAGCACGCGTATTCCCTTGTTCGGATAAATTAAATTTCAGAATATTATTGTTACTCATTTTAAAAGTTATTACCCAGTATTTTGAAACGTTTTTGATGTTTTTAAAAAGCTATTCAAAATTAATTTGACCGTAAAAACGTTAACTTGGCATAAAAATAAAAGATTTTCTTTAACTTTTTTTTAAACTTTGTTTATGAACAAAAATAACTAAGATAACTTTTAGGTAAATAGAAAGATTTGTATACAAATAAAATTAGAGTTAATTACAAATATGAAAATTAATCATACTTCTTTAAAAAAATATTCATTCTAAATAACATACCAAAATAAACGTAAAAGTCAAAGGAAAAATAAATAATATTTAAATTAATTAAAAATAGTCATGATTTATTTCAGCTACATTTTTATTTTCTTTATAAGAGTGAATTATTAACAGTTTTTCGTGAGCTTCGATGTTTAATCGTAAAACATCGTCGGTGGCGAGCCTGTAACGCCTCTTTGGGGAACAATACATACACCAACTTAACTGAAATTCATTATCTATAACAAAAATTTTGTTATATTTATTTTTTTATTATAAAAAATAAATATAACAAACTTGGCTTACTACCGCTACCAGCTCTTTATATTTATGAAATATGTATGTTTGTAAGGAAGCATAATAACCTTTTCAACAAAATAAACAATGCCGCTCGTAACCCGCGTGATCCTTTCAAATTGACGTTAGAGGACAACCCCCGTCTGACCAAATATACTAAAAGTTGTCTAAATATGTGCATAACTATATATAATAAACTTCCTGTTGACCTAAAAGTATTAAATATGAGGCAGTTTAGGGCAAGGCTGTGCAGATTCCTATTACAAAGTGGTGTTTATAGTGTGGAGGATTTTTTGTTAGCTTAGTAGTTAGCATATTCATTATCTGCGTTTTCGGCGCGGTGCACATTTATGTTTGTAAAAAATCATTTTTTTTGTAAATATGTGTGTGCTTATTGAATAAATGAATTATGATTTATGATTTAAAAAGGAGTTTTAACTATTCTATGAATTTTGTAAAGGTAAAATCTCCGATTGCAGATGTCTATGGGCAGCGGTCGCTTCGCCATTTTAGATAATACAGGTGGCTTGCTCGTTTGCCACTTTATAATAATAAAGTTGATTTAAATGTTTAATTTCTATTGACTTATAGAACTTTTTATTTATGAAATAGAGAGTAATTTACAGATTATCTTGTTCTTTAATTATATTTTTCATTAGAGTAATTTGCAGACTTTTTTTACCATTTCTTTTTGTCAATTGCATTCATAAAGTAGCTCAATGCTTTGCATTTAAAACTCAACAAATAAATGCATTGTTTAAATAGTAATAAAGACTCTCATTAAACTCTAATGGTATAACAAAGAAGGAATGTTAAAATAATACAAAACACGCGTTGAAATCTAATCATTTATCTCATTGTAGTGTTGTGGTTACCCGCTGCTGTATTTATTTGAACTACCAGACAAACAACGCATACTGCGCGGTACAAAACAACCAAGCGTACACTATGTTAGATAAACCAATCGGATATGGAAATCAGTGGTGGAAGTCTCTTTTTTATTTAAACCAAAACCCAGTGAAAACGTACTCTAAATCTATTGATAATAATAGAATTCTATGTTTTAATGTATACAACGGTACAATAGATAAATTAAAATGAATTTTATTCGCTTTCGTATATCTATAACTAGATGGCGCTGAGCGATGTACGTGCGCACTAATGTTTGATTGTTATGTGTTGATGTGCTTAAGATTAACGTAAAGTCTACAATTCAACCAACTCTGCCGTGTGTGGTCATTTCCGATACATATCTTCGTAGACTTAAGTATGGGAAACTTGTACACTATATTAGCTATGAATTCTTAGCCTGCATGCTCACGGATGGTTTATTAAGGTCAGAGTTAGCGCTTTATAACGTCTTTGCTCATGCGACCGCTATGAAATGTCTGTTCTCGTTCGCGCAAAGAATCCAACGCTCTACGATAAAATTTATTAGCGTGCCACCGTGGCAAGAGATACTGACCCTAGGACTTCATTAGACCGAGTTCGCGATAAACACGGATACCTTACTTCGGCGTAAGACCGTTTTTTGTATGACATCGGTCTAATGTAGCCCTAGGGCTAGAAATGCATTTGTTTTTTATCGCGCGTTGGAAAAGCGCTCGTGTGAATGGGTATTTACAATATAATAGAAGTTAGTATGCATATAATTTAACCCTTTTTACTACCAGATATATGGCGTTTGTTTTATAAAAGCTTGAATATCTTTTTTTAATATTTAAATATGAATATGTTGCTGTATTTTCATAACTAGCTCGTTGCGTGAACAAAGCTAATTGCGGTTTGACTTCATTAGTTTAAATTACTGTGGACATTGTGGTCATCCGACATCTGTGGTCTTGTCCTGTATGCAGTTGCATGTTAAGATAACACAACAGAATTCGACTACAGAACTTACTTAAAAAGTTACAAACCATTTGATCGCCAGATCTACCTACTAAAAGGCCTACTTCGGGTTTTCGTGTCACCCTAGTTAGTTCATTTCATTTAACGATCAGTTTGTCTCCTCCCTGGTCGGTACTAGATAGCTCAATTTCAATATGAATCAATTTAAAAGATCAGTCATCGTTACTGTTTTAGTTTGTCCCAATAATATTGGTACCGAGACGTTGGTCCTTCAAGTCGGATTATTTTTATGGCTTATTATACCACTCAAAAGTCAAAGTAATTTGATTTATAATTTTGAACCTGAAAATGATGTCGCGTATAATAAATCAAACTAACTGCGTCCACTGATTTAGCTCCAACGGTCAAAAAAGCACAAGCGATAAAAGTTATTCAACAAAGGCAGGGTTAGGCCATCTATCAAGCGACTGGCCTTTTCATGTCCCTGATAAATACCAGCGCGACGTGACAACAGACTCCCGACTCTCGATCTTGTAAACATTGTGTCGGCTCTGTATTTGTTCGCTCGCTTTTTGTCACTTGTCACATAGTTTCTTTTTTCTTTTCTATTTATCGCCGGACAGTATTTTTGTTGGTGTTTTTCAGATATGTTTGTTATTGATGCAGTATTGTGTGTACAGGGAATAAAATGAAAAATACTCTATCACGTAACAGTAACAAAACGAATAAGAAGACAACACAAATAAGTAACAAGAATCAAATTGGGTAAAATACATCCTATAACAGTACATAGGTCTTTTATTTATCATCATGCTGCCCTTGTCCCTATGGAGGGTCGGCATATTCATATTCCTGATCCACTTTTATTTTATAATCGTTATTTTTTTAATATTATAAGTGGCGAACGAGTAAGTGGCCACCTGTATTCGCTGAAAAAGCGAAACGACGCCTGCCCATAGATATCTGCAATTGCAGATGCGTTGCCTACTTAATCTACGGAGGAGACGTATAGGAAGAGGATAATACCTCTTCCTATACGTCCCCTCCCCGCCATATCCCATATCCCACTTAATTACTCTATTACAAGGGCCATGAAATTGTTTTAAATAATAATTCAGAACATAAAATGGCTTCTTGAAAAGGCCCAGACGAAATGTAAACGTAGAAAGGGGACTGTGATTTTTAAGTGAGGCTTCACCGGCTACGTTCAAGGGTCACGGCCGCTTCAATAAAGTTAGCGAATTAAATGTTAAAGAAAATTGTACCAACGTAAACTTGAATAATTGTGTAGAGTATTTAAAATATATGTTTTCTTCAATGCTGAAAAATATGCCAATTATTATTCACGATTTTTATTAAGAGTTTTTTTTTTAATTTAAACTGTTAGTACATAGTAGCTGCTATATATGTAAAAAGTAGCTAAACATGTATATTCACCATACTTTTTTTATTAAAAAATATTATTAGATTTTTGTAAATTTACCAATTTCTCCTTTAAGTATTCAATGTCAGCTTAAAAACGCTAGTGTTAGGATATGGTTCACGACAATAATCTAATATCGAAATTCGAGCCCACGACCGCTAGATCGGCAGTCCGTACCCCAAACGATTAGATTATTGGCGTTGTTTTGCCGTAGTTGGAGTCCATACGTAGGCAAAATTTAAGCGTTTTCATAGACTACACTATGACTTCCTCCCTTGTTGACTAAAATGACTCTGAGTATGGCTACCAGTAACTATAATTTCAGCCGCAAGAAGCGAATTGTTAGTAAGAACTTTATTTGCTTACAATTCTTATTTACTTACAAAGATCAGATCCAAGTTTGGCGATGTCGAGTCGCAGTTTTTCTTGTTTTAATTGTATCCAAGAAGTTTTCCGACATCATAGACGTGATGTATTGTAACAAATAAGAACTATTGTAGAACATACCAACATAGTTTTCATCTATGTACGTTATTTGTAAGGGATTTGTTGGCGTCGTTGCTGCCGCTCACTAGATGGCGCTGTGCCGAGACAATAGTATGTAAAAACGCGATGTTAAGAAGATTGTCTCGCCACACATAAGGTTCCCGCTAGCTGACATTTTCTGGTATTTTGGTTGTTGTCATTGCGTTTTCATTGTTATTGTTTGTTTCTTTGCGTTGGTCGATTCGAGTCAATAATTGAACCAAGTTGTGTAGTGGATAAACAGTATAATTATTATACTAGCTGTCGCCCGCGGTTATGCGCGGAATTAAAATATCTATGTTAAACTTCATCGAGATGCGTTGAGCCGTTCTGTAGATTATCAAAAACAAACATTCATACAAACTTTCGGATTCATAAGAATTTAAATTTAAATCAACGTTATTGTACGCTAATTAAAATCAATGTTGTTAAAAAATCCACTTATTAATTTGTGTAGCACATTGATTGAACAAGTATTTAAATAAAGTATGAATTTGAACTAACAAAGTAATACAATTAAAAAAGATATACTAAGATACTTTAGAATCCTGAAAACACAATCCGCTTTATTCCGAAACGAGAATCAGCGTTATCACTTTTGTACTTTTTACCTTTGGTACTGGACTACTGTTACATTCATAAAATGTATTCCAAAATACAGAAGATCCTTGTTCCTGGTACTTCTTATGATACTGATAATTTGGTCTAATAAGAACCTGGTCTATCCTATTTAGTTCCTAGTGTCCTCCAGTATAGTATAATCGACGACTTATTGATCCTCGTTTATCACAGTACTTTATATATTTTTTTCGGAATAAGGGGGGATGACCTAATTACTTTGATATAACAAAGAAAAAACTATACCGTATTATAGATTTGAAACAAAAACAAAATAGTATGAGTAAGAGGAAAGTCCCAGCTACCGGCGCGGACCATTGTCCTTACTAAAGATAAAGTTTTTGAATACACAAACAAAAAATATAACGGAATGGCCGCTACAAGCCGTGCCCCGATTTTGTCTTTATTTCTTTTATTTTTATCTACAAACATTTTCTCTTGTATTTGTTTAAAAATATACTATTTTAGGGCATGACCTGAAAATGTTTAGACTACGAATTCTTAAAGCTTTTGTATGTTTAAAAAAATCCTTGGAGTTTTTCTTAATTAAAGGTTCAAAGGATTTAATGAATAAATTATTTTCTAATATTTATTTCGAACTACAGGCGGGCTACTACTACGGGATTAATAATTGCAATTTCAAATTAAACTTCGCTATGACTTTTTTAATTTTACATTATTTTCTTCCAGAACCGAAAGCATATATTTACAGAAATAAAGCAACTCTTTCAATACTTAACACATATAGATATTATCTTCAAATTCACGATCCACTGTCCCGAGTTTTGTGTATTCCGAAAATATCCATAAAACAATTTTATAGCTACTCGGTTGTGCGGAAGCCTGCAAGGTACATTCCTACAGATATATTGCAAACAGAGACGCCCCGTTGGTCTAATATAAAATTAACAATGATCACACAATTACTGGAAGGGACATTTAAATTGACGTTATGCGCTAGTAATTTCAAAATGTCTTTGGAAACGTTGTCCCAACTTTATATCAAGTAAATTAATCTCTAACGTTATACTTTGTTGAGGTTGGATAAATAAAATTATTTGATTGATTAATATCTTCTTTACTCGAATTGTACCTTTTACGACGCCAACAACGTGGCCGTTCCCCCTATCCAACATTATACTTTTATATTTTATGATTTTTAATAATTGTAATTACATATTTAAATAATTATTTATTCGGTAATTGCAAAATTTATTCTTTTAATTTTAAAATAAAGAGCTAAAACTACTAATTTAAAGTACAGACTAAAAAGGTAATCAAGATATGCGAGCAGAGTACAATAATAGTTAAACAATTAAATAGCTAACACAATGATATTTTGATTGAGCCCCTTTTTAAGGGGCCCCGCTGGTTCTGGTGCTGATGATGACGATGTCCTCCTTGACGTGTCCGTCTATGGCGAACCTTGGTGCTATCTCCGTAAGTGCCATCGAAGATGGCTGGCAAATCCGTATTTAGTTTGAAAGGTACGGTCACACGGCGCACAATGCAACCTGCCTGAGGAATCATAAGAATAAGTGTATGAAGGCTTGGGTGCAGTTTTTCTGGTCTGGTTTACGTGAAGGTGTTCTAGTAGACGGATTTCCTGCTGCTACTATTGATGCAGCATCTTTGGTTCCTTTAGGTTGTTGATCGTATCTTTGTTGAAGTGAGACTATAAATAATATTACCACCTATTTGAATATTCATTGAACAAGTTCTTCCTTGATTTATTTACATTAATATTTGACTTTATAATTATAATATGAAATACAATTTAATAATGAAATTAATTATTTAAAAAATTAAATAAAACTTTTTAAGTAAGAATTGAATAATTTAAAAATGTTAAAGTTAAGATTTATAGTGTTATTTACAGAGAATATAATTTATTAAAATATTTATGGACAGTTAAGTTAGTTAGGAGTTATATGGCCGTATCAGAGCTTGCGTAAACATATAAATAGATAGACTGTGGATCCGTTAGCCTTTGCTGCGCTGCGCATGACAGTCTCAAATAATTCCAAAAAGTAACTCCTGAGTTCATTGTTTGCCATTATTGTAGGGATTATCTCTTTAGTTATTTTCATAACCATCCTGTGTTCGCAATCGTCGTGTGACTTGGAGAATCTGGGGCCTGTAATGACAATGTGCTCAATTGTTTCTTCGCTGTCACCGTTGCATACACAATGGGTCCGTAACTAGTTTGAATCAGTGGAGGTACGATTTAGTGCCGCCATGGCCTGTTAGGAGTTGTGAACGCAGGTTGTTGTGGTCGGTGCGTGCTATTGTCCGATGAGCTCGACGAACACTCTTAGTAGTAGTAGTAGTAGGGGCTATGTTTCCGCAATTCCACGACTGTCGCGTATTTTGCGTGAGGGCAGGTCATGGATCACTCCAGCCAACCCAGCTCTCCAAAGAAGCCCAGCAGCCCTTTTATGTTGCTGGTGATCTCTAGGAGCGATCCCGGCGTGCCGAGATATTTATCCCTGTAATTGGACACTGCTGGGCAGTTGAAGTCCTCCTCCGCCTCTTCGTCGATGTTGAGCCCCGCCAGCATTGCTTCTGTATCTTCACCCTCGGAGCGGGAGGCACCCGACATTGTACCGAGTGACTCCGCTCCCGCTGGCGTCGATACTTGTTGCAAGCCTGAAGGGCCTGGTTTGTTTGCGGGGGAGTCGGGTGTTTTCTCCTCCCCATTGTTGTGTACGGCAGTGGAACTGGTGGTGTCCATATGGACTGCAGCAGTTGGTTCCTGCGTTTGTGGGGTTAGGCATGTTGCCTGCTGATCTGGTGTTCTGGTTTGCGGCGTCTCATAGTATTTACCACCTTTGCCCAGGAACTTCATATAGCAGTGGTAGATGGCACATGCTAGTCGCCTGTCTCGTTCGAGAAGGATAGGGATATGCGTCTCAGGGATGGTTAGTTTGACAAACCACCCGTCCTTCTGCTTCTCCCCATCCAGGGCCAGCCTTTCGTTGACCTGAATCCAACGGTTTTGTCTAAAAATTAAGCGCCCTATGTCTCTTGTGTCCTTGATGATGTCATATTCATCTGGTACGAAGATACCACACCTAACGCGCCGAGGAAGTTCGGCCTGTGGTTTGATGGTAAGCTGATGACCTTGGCATATCTTCGGATCCTGCGCTATCTTCTTAAGCCAGGTTAACGTCAGCTGGTTTTCACAGGTAACCCTAATGGCACCTTCGACAAAGATTGGTTTGGTGGCAAGCACCGGCAATTGTGTTGTATCGCCACCATCTGGTATCCATGCAATGTCAAGCATGGCTTGCATCATGTTTTTTATGAAGGTGATGGCTACTTCTCTGGTAAGATTTCCAGAGCCTGCGCTCGTGACCGCTACCTTAAGGTCAGATGTTAGCGCTGCGCTGTAGCTGCCCGTTGCTGGTCT
>QDHC01001623.1:292204-307283 GCA_013186455.1 Papilio dardanus tibullus | reverse complement strand
GTCAGTCATGTGACAAGTATATTATTGTCTTTTCATAAATAAATTTTCCCATAGAAACTTGTATTCTTTATTAACCGGGTCGTTCGTTAGCACGCAGTTGCGGTTTTACCTATTGAAAGAGAAAAGTTGCACATCCTGTATGCTATTCTGAATTTCATATATATCATGATAAATTGTAGCTTAAACGAGTTAAAAAGTAACTAGGATTAATTGTATACAAACTTTTTTTAGTTTCAGAGTAGTCTACAGTTATATGTTAATTTTAATATATTTTTTGTATGAGGTCTTAATATGCATAATAGCTCTAACGCACTCAAAAAAGGCTAAAGAGTAATAGCTATCTACAAACATATTACTGCCTTATTATTGTAATAAGTCAGTTAACTTCGATAGCTTTATAAAGTATTTTTTATAATGAAAATGATGAAAAGAGACGTAATACATTTTTCTACAAAAAATAAAAGACGAAAGAAAAAAAATTTAAATTAAAACGTATTCAATTTCCACCAAAGAAGATTTTTTCTTGCTGGCCAGTTTTCGGCCGCAATAGAGTCACAAACATTTTGGGATTTCAATTATTTAATTATATGATAAGTGATTATTATAAATACATAAACTCTAATCTCTATTATTACTAATTAAGACTTATACGCCGAGGTCAATAACAAAAGAAATTGTGATAATTAAGCGCGCAACAATAGCATATCCCCTAACTGAGCTCTCGACGAACTTTCGTCGCTCAATTCACCGAGTATTCTATTGTACAGAATAACGTCGCTAATCTGTTCCTGCTACGCTTTACATATTAAGCTCGGATACAACTTTGTAAGGCAAGTTGAAACGCTTCATGCATTACAAACTATATATTTTAATACTTAACATAATTTTGTAAGACAGTGACTTTGTCACTAGCTGTTGTGCGCGACTTGGTCCTCATAGAATTAAATAATATATTATTACTCGGGGAAAATGTAGCTTTCTAATGGTGAAAGAATTTTTGAAATCGACCCAGAAGTTATTGAGTTATCTCAATACAAACAAAAATACAAAGTTTATCTCTTTATAATATTAGTATATAGATAGATATAGATGTGGTTATTAGTGTTAATAATAAGTCAGGGACTTGAGTTTACTCAAGCCTGTAACTCAGAAGGGTAAGCAAAGACTATGAATTTTTAGCAACGATTAACTAAAAAGAGGTCCATGAACTCGAATTAAAAAAAACCCAAAAGTATATTAATAATTTGTAATTAATTCGATAGTGTTATTAATGTACTTTTGATCGGCAGTTTATAATATGACTAGGAAGATTAAAAACTAGAAGAATTCACAGTACTTGTTGACAATCATAAGCAAGTTCTTACATTATTAAATTGCTGAATAATATTTCATAGTACAATGTAATACATTTATTTTATTTGGTATGCAAGGTAACGAATCATAAATCTTAACCTCATAGCATAAATTTACATATGATATAGTGCTCGATCAATATTTCATGTTTTATTCAAACACTTTTGGCTGCTCTTAAATAACTTTCCACTTTCTATTCGCTTCCATATTTTTTTTTAAATTCAGATAGTAAAAAACCTTAGTTCCTTAATAGGTTTATATTTTCAATTGAAATTATTGGAATGAAGAAAATAAGTATTTAATTTTTAAGTTAAGTCTAGCTTGTCTAAACCGGTTTTATTAATTACCGTTATTCGAATAGTTATAATATTACTACATAAAAAAGTAATTTATTTAAATTGCAAGAAAATTAATAAAATAAATTATTATCCTCAAATACGATTTAACTTGTCAAGTGCCTAATCTAAACCGGTTTTTTTAATTACCATTATTCGAATAGATATAATATAACCACATAAAAAAGTAATTTATTTAACTTACAAGAAAATTAATAAAATAAATTAATTTCTACGAATACAATTTCGTTACAATACTATGAAAACATAACATAACAGATTTAACAAGTTTGTGCGAATGAAACCTTTGGCCTTCGTCAGAACTGAGAAAAGGCACCGAAAAGCCCTTTTGCGGCGGTACCTAATTACTTCAATACAATTTGCGTTATTCACACAACTATTTGGGACGATTTCATTTATGTTGAACTCTAATAATTCAAGCATTCTTATAATTCAAACCTTTTAAATGTTTATGCCAGAAATAAGATTTATAGTTCTAAAACAAATTGGTTTAAAATATCACACTAAGCAGTTTTTTTTTATTATATTATATTATCTGCAATTGCAGAGGTCTATGGGCAGTTTTTATTTTTTTACTAGCGACCCGCCCTGGCTTCGCACGGGTGCTAATCGGTATAATGCTGATACTAAATAAAAGTAAGCACTAAAAATGTGTTAATTTACGACGTCATATACAAAACCTCTAAATTATAAGTGTTACTCTACTATATTGTGAATGTATTATACATGAACACCTTCCTTATGAATCACTATCTATTAAAAAAACGCATCAAAATGCGTTGCGTAGTTTTAAAGATTCAAGTACATATAGGGACAAACATAAAAATGCGTTATTGTTTTATACTATGTAAGGATAAGGATTTAGAACTCCAAAACAAATAACAATATTCTAAACATACATCTAATTTAAAACAACAATACGTATAAAGAAGCTTACATCTATAATGTTTGAATGAAAATAGGTGCGTACATTTTTTTTTCAAATATATCTTTTTATAGTTGCTTTGTTTGTTAACTTTTCTAACTATAGCAACACTAGTATTGCTATACGTACCATTGCCCTTTTTTCTACGAACCTACGAAACTTTGTAGCATAAATGAAGGAATGATTACTGTCCCTTCCTGCATCCATTTTACAAGTTAATTGCTTTCCCTCAGTGAAACAACATTACATCGTTTCCGTCCATTTCATTGTTCTACATCCATCTATCTCTTTCACGCTCAACTCCGCCGACATTTCTATTTAAACTCCATATTCAATGAATTTATTCGCTAGAACGCTTTACTGTTTCTTATAATTCATAGTTTGCTTTAAGATTTTATGATATAGTTACTAATTTAATCTGTAATTGATAATTAAAAATGTATTTACACTTATTTTACGTAACTACAGAGATCGGACTGCGCCAGCATAGTATTTTAGTCGAGTAGCAAGTAGCAGTTATCCGAATAAAGGATTTACTACGTTTCGGACTTTTAAGCCTAAACGTATGCACTAGTGTCGTAATTTAGTAATTAAACGTGTCCGAACAGCAACATTTTAGTAGAATAGATTAGTAAATCCTTTGTTCGGATACTTGCTACTTGCTACTCGACTAAAATACTATCCTAGTATACAAGGCTTTACTGTTCTTTCAGCGTATGTTCTACATGTGTGCATTTTACCAAGATCCTTTCAGTTCTATACATCTATTCAAATATTCCCTTTTTTTTTATAAAATTTTCAGTCATAATATCTACAATAATTTGCATGAAACTCTTATGAAGTGGCATTGTTAGAAGATGCTAAACGCGTTTGAATAATAATTCTAACCATTATATGGCAAGTCATTTAAAATAGATTAAATGCTTTATTGTCATAAGAGATAAAAATGTAATAATAATATTTAAAACGTTATGCTGGCTACAGACGCTCAGTTTTAACTGTACAGTTTGACCGCGCAGTTAAAACTGATGTGTGTAAGCAAAACTGAGACTGTACAGTTCGACTGTGCAGTTCAAAAAATGTGTACGTCAGTTTTAACTGCACAGTTAAAACTGAACGTCTATAGCCGGCTTTTCATACAAAGACAATAAACAGAGAGATAATTTATACGAAATTGTTTTTTTTTATAATACAAAGTGGCAAACGAGCAAAATTGGTCAACAGGATGCGCTGAAATATCCGAAGCGACCACTGCCCATAGACATCAGCATTTGCAGATGCTTTGCCTAACCTTAATCTACGAAATAGGAGACGCAAAGCAAGAAGATAATACCTCTTCCTATGCATCCCCTTTCCCGCCAATCCACTTCCCTTTCCCATCATTTCCTTATAAGGAAAGAAAAAGATAGATTCGAATAAATGAAATTCATACTATTAAAAATAACGTTAAAATAAAAAAAAGTCCGTACTTAGTAGAAATTTATTATTTTACACGACAATTCGTTTTGTAAGAATTGTAGAATATATTATGAGAAACTTGTGTATGATAAAAATATTTTCAAGTGCTACGTTGTGCCATTCCTTAAACGTTATTGTATAAGCTTAATGTACTGTGAAAGGGCTAAAAGCGTTAGTAAATGTTAAGTTATGCCGAGCACTTTGCTGTGCCCATTTCGAATGAAAATATTTCATGATTCAGAAAGAACATGTAAGATCTTGGGGTTTCACTTTCGAAACATATACAAAAACATGTAAAAGGTCTAACAATAACTATAAAGTAGTAATTTTAAATTACGTTTTGCAATTAAAGTCTTTAAGCCTTCAATCACACGGGAGCTTTTTCAACGTGCGTTAAAAAGCATTGAGATAAAACAAATGAATTTCCATGTATTTGTTCACACGGTGGTGCTTTAAATTTTTTATCGCGCAGCGTTGGAATTAGACCGTTGGACGAACGAAACAAGAGTCATTTTACAGCGATCGTTTGAGCGCGAGCGTTTAAAAAAGCGCCAACGCCGAGGTTAAAAAACCGTCCGTGTGAATGCAGGCTTATGTACAAGCTTAAACATGATGTTCAACTGTCATAGTATAGTAGTAGTAGTTCGACCTATGATGGCCTCCATTTTCCACGACTAGCGCGTATTTTGCGTGACTTCACACATATCTTTGAATTTCTTCGCCGATATGTGCAGGTTGCATCACGATGTTTTCCTTTACCGTAAGAGCGTTAAGTAAATATGTACATATGAAATTCTAAAATCGAAAAACACATTGGTTCATGGCGGGATTCGAACTCGGGACCTGCAGATTAAAAGTCCAAAGCTAAAGCCCTGAGCCACCTATTCACTAGTCATAGTCACTGTCATAGTATAATAACACTATTGTTATCTCTGTTTTTCTCATAGTGGATGATAGGGACTGAAATGGGAAGTCTGGTGTGTATTTTGAGTCTAACAGTCGCTCGTTAGTGACCGCGACTGATTACGCGATCGCACCTACTGATGTTTACTTTCTAAATTATTGTGTTTCCATCAAATACATCTGTAAATAAAATTAAATGTTTATTTAATACTAATTAGACCACATTTCAACGTTTTAATTAGTATAAAGACAAAGTAAACAAAATTAATTCTTTACACATCGTCACTAATAATAATAATAATAATAATTCTTTTATTTAAACATTATTCATGTATCAAGATCAGGTATACGGCTTGGCCCCTTATGTAGGTATACCTGTGTTTAAGGAGCCAATGCCTTCCCACTCAGTAGTGCTGATGAAATAGCTGATGGAAGTGACAAAAACTGTACTGAAAATGACATTCAATAAGTCACGTGATTCTCACATGTCATTTTCAGTTCCATAGATTTTTATCGATTGCATCAGCGATATAGTTATAAATAGATTTCGCTTTGTTTCGCTTTTTTTTGGGTTCGCTCATGCATGTACTGAGGACCTCCGGTAAAAGACGACGGTAGCATTATCATTTGGCCCCACTCATTAGCATCAGCACCTTGTCTTCCGAGAGCATTTCTGAAATGTACACGTAATTATTATTGGTTATTTCTAATGAAATTTAGTCTTTCCCTTTCTATTTTTGCATATTCATCCACTAAATATTGGCTAAAGAGCGAATAGAAATACAACTAAAGGTTCTCCTCTCCATCGATACGATAGGAATAAAAACTTGCTGCAGAGACGGTCTTAGATATAAGCATCTTAGTGAAAGGATCCCGTTGAGGTATTGCAATAGGATACCCAACTTCTTCATGAAGAAACTAAGGGATATTGTAATGCATCATAAGACCTGTGAAGTTCATTCGTTGTAAAATCCTTCCTCGTCTTTCTAAAATTATGTCTCCAAACTCAAATTGCTGATCTACCATGACTTCTCTTACTTCGTTTACCGAAGGGACATTGAACTGATCCTCATGACCGATTGGAGGTTTCTTTTCAGCATGTATAACAACTTTAAAGGTTTCGGAAGTTGAAGGAATCTTATCAATAGTACTTTTTAACACCTTTGTGTAAGGATTTACTTCATGTAGATTTTTTTGTAACTGTTTTATTATAGTTGGTTTTAGGCAGTTTCTGCATCTTAAAGCTTCTCTTTCATCTTCAAAAGAAAAAAATGTGCAGTTCATCTAGGTTCCGGTAATTTACTACCGATCAAATGATGGTTTTCCCTTTGGACTTCAAATGATGGCATAACAGTCTTGTTTGATTTTCTTAGCCCCAAATGAAGTCATTTGAAAACAATTATTTCTAGATATGAGCTAGAAAATGTTTGTGATCAGGATGCAAATTCATTAATAATCTGTAAAGGGGATCAGGAACAGATTTATGTGGTTCCAGTACTTTTCCATTACAACAACACATTCCCAAAGATTCTTCTTTTCATTTGAGAACACCACTGGCATTTTACTGACATTTTCTTGATTGTGACACTATTATCATTTTCGTATAACATTTCAAGACCATAAGACATTCTTGAAAGATGTTTCCTTGACCAACAACGTGAAGTAACCTTCAAATTATATTGGGATTGATTGCCCTGTGTACTTCAGGATGAGTTTTGTGATATTAAGATGCTGATTTCTGGTAGGTAGTTCAATATATATTTTTTTTAATAAATGGAACGAATGAAAAAGCTCCCAGGCATTGAACAGAATAAAAATATAACTATACTTATATCTTATAACAATATTTTTAAATAGTATTTTAGTAACTACTTAGTAAATATTTCTCATATCTGAAAGCTATAATATATAAAATATTGAACATATGAGTACTTTTAAACGATAATCACTTCAAAGTCATATAATTGTTACAAATTAGTGTGACAAGTTCGTACAAGTTGGTGATGTTCGCGCAAAGCTTTTTGATAACTTTGAACAAACTTTAAAGTTTAAGTTACGTTACTGTACGGCGGCACTTACATCTGCTCTAACTTTATAAGTCATATTTGAATAGTTTGATAACTTGCTTACTAAGTTATCTTGAGGTTATATTTGATTAGACTTAATTTGATACATCTAATTCGATATGAAAACTTCAAACTATGATCTTCGAATTTGTGTAGAAGCTAGAGAGGTGTGACAGCCTCAGAGAATCAACAGTATTTCTACATGATAATGAACATTGCATGTGTTCAAGACTTTTACGATAAAAAGTTGACTGTAAAAAATCAAAAAATGGTTATCCCATGTACAGGATCCCCATTAAAAGCCCCGCGAAGGCCAGGATTGAAAATGACAACAAGCGGCGGGGTTGGATGAGTCATTTATTCAACGTTGATCGCAACCACATTAAAACACAACAATAAAACAATAGTGCATACTTACATCGCACAGCGCCATCTAGTTATAACAATTTGAACAGTTCTAAGCTTTAACACACATCAGTCAGCCAATAATAAGAAACAGAATCTATTACCATTAAATGTTAGATAAAATAACAAACATTTATTATTATTTCCTCAATCTCATTTATATTCATTTCCATCAATGTCTGATCATTTACGTATTAGTGATTCATCGATATACATTTCTTATTCAAATAGGCAAATATCAATTTCACCATACATTGTTTCCCTCGGGCCTATATTATTATGCTATTTTTATTCAACTATAATTCCAATATTGACTGGTGTATGAGGAATGAGATTATGTTTACAAATGCTAATATATTCGTCTAACATAACCCTTACACCATTACGATAAGATTCAAAATCTTTTGTTATTCTACGTGAACGTACTAGTTTGCTCTCGTTTGCCTAGTGCGCGCACGTAACTTCCGTATGAGGATTTCAGTTCTCGAATATCTTCCCTTATGAACGCATATGTAAACATTTACATACGTTCTAATTGGATACTATATGTACATAAGTTTCAGCAATTAATGTTATATTTGCATTACTACGTTACCTACATTAAATTAAATTCTGGTACATTATTGTACCTTCTATAGCTTTATCTTCCTGTCCTAGTATGCACTATTTTTCTATACATTTCTATCAGCTGTCACATCTGAATTAATTCTCTTCTTCCACGTATACTCTTCCATACGATCAATCCTTAATATCTTGGGTTATTTTGCATCTTGTATCCTTTTAAATATAGTTAACTTATTATAGTTGTTTCTTATGTAAGTTGCTATACTAGTTACACCTTATAACTTTAAAGTGATGAATTATTAAAAAAAAGTATAAAACAACTGACACAAAAGCAAGATCAATTTAAAAGCACTTCAAACGTTTTAAAATCAGCGACGTTCGCAGTTTTCTTTTTTATTTTTTATCTAGAAACAAAGAGCTCTCATCGTCCAACTGAACATTGATACTTTGAAATGTCATGACCTGATTAATTTTTGATAGCTTTAATATTCGGTTTTACAAAAAATACAGTGGTAATATTAATAATAGAGAATAAAACGTTAAACGAGCAATGAGTCATAGTCACAGGTCACAGGTCAAAGTCAGATATGAGTTTACGCGATTGTTATGATCCATAACATAAAAGAATAAGAAATAACACACCAATAAGTAGAATGAGGCGACCACAATACACTACACATTGTCGAACCGAACATTTATAAAGATTGACATCATCGGGGGGATATGCATCCTCGATTCGTGTCTGTCGAGTTTGCTTGAGATATATTACGTCTCATTTATATAAGAACAAATTGTATTAAATACATGACGATACTTGCTTTCTAAAATACTGTATTAACGGTGAAATAATAATAAAAAAACTGAAACTTCGAGTACAGAAACTGAGAAAAAGAAAGAAGTATTCGTGTAGATTGTTACTAAGAGCTGATGTAATAAATGCTATGAGAGGTTTGAATGATCACCATTTCCTTACAAACTGCTGTTAGAGGCGATAAAACAAATATTGCTGTAATAAGAAAAAGCTTAATCAAACTTATACCGAAATGAAATTAGTGTTTGGCTTGTTGCCTGTACGGGTCGAAGCTAAATTAATTTAACGTAAAAGTGTTCCAGAAGCAAGCCTGGAATAACTTAGGCTTCGTTAGGCAGTCGTAAAAGTCAGAAAGCGAAATTGCTTTAACTAACATTTTTTGCAAAGTGACTTGTGAGAAACGTGCCACGATTTTACTTTTACTTCATATATCAAGCAAATAATACAATACAATAAATACAAGTAAACAACATTTTAAATACTTAAACATACTTTGACTTTGCGGGAAAGATTATTGATATAAATCAGTATAAATTACTTTCAAATAAATAGCACTCTATATAACTATATCTGATAAGGTCCAAGCGACCGCGACATTTGTTTCTCGCTTATGGACGTAGATCGTCGGGACTAGAGAATGACTCTCGCTTATAGAGATTTCTCGCTTATCCAGGTTTTGATGTATAAGGTTTTACTCCAATGGACATGTTAAACCATGAAGGTAAAAATTAAACTGATCTTAATTACACAATATATTTTAAGACGATAAAAAACATCACGACAACGAAAGTTTTGACTACAAGGCTATTTGTAGTAAATCAGAGGGAATCACTAGTTTAAATAAATTAAACTGTAAATGTACAAGTCAATTCTAATTCAAATACTCGTCAGAGTTTAAAGTTTGTAGAAGTACTATATAGTTTTTACCTCAACGTCAACGTTCCTGAATATTCAACATTTACTCATTTATCAAATGTTGAAATAGCTAACGAACATGTGTATAACTTAAAAAAAAATGTATAAAATGTGTCTCGTTGGCTCATGCACGACAAATCTATCAAAACTTTTCAGGTAAAAATCTTCCAAATATAGCCCTTATAGAAATAGGTTATGTGAGATCAACTGTTGCTTAATTTTATTTCTTGTGGTTTAAGATTTTTATTTCTCAAGAATTCACAAATCTCACTTATGAGAAAAAATTACAAACAAAGCTCATCTTACACCAGTAGTCTAACATTACAAAGCTGACTTATTTACGAAAACCCCGAGTGCGAGTCTCTTAAAGAACTAAATGCTTATTATATTTTTTTATTATTGTAATGATAACAGGTGAAGATTTTCAACCTTCCAGGACATGTCAATACCATAGTGACTTTAGTGACTAAGGTTTACAAAACAGAGTGGCATAATCGTACCACCGCCTCTGATGTCGGGTCAGCTAAAATCGAAACTATGAGCCCAACATTAGCTGGGTTGAGCTTTTGTTTCTCGAAATGGTTGTTTCATTACTCCTCGATATTTCAAGATAAGAAGATCTTAAGATTCCTCAAGATTCATGTTCCAAAAATAAATGTAATATCAGTTCTATCAATCTTCTAAGCAGATTAAGTGTACCCTTATAGTCTATTTCATTAGGTATCTATAAAAAAGAAAGTCCTAATATTAAAAATAAATATGATCTTGTTATATCGAAAAAAATATTTTTCTTAGATAAAATATATTGAAGTTGTTACTTTAAGAATTCTCAAAGCAAGATTCAATCATGCAGACGAAAACGCCCGGAGCGCGGTATAAGGAATCGACCTAAATATTTGCTTTAACGGTGACGAAAGAACATTGAAGGGGGACATTGAAATCCGCCGGCTTATCCTGACGACACTCTAATCCTATCATGTTCCTTCATCTCGATCGGGTTGCCAAGTGATTTTAGATTAATTTTAACCTATAAAGATAAAAGAAACGTTTGACTCGGATAGTGAGTCGATTGAAAGGGTTTATTTGATTTAATATCAACCATTTTGTTTTTTATTCTCGTTTCTATTTCATTGTGATGTATAATTCTAGTTAATGTAAATTATATTATTGCGAAAGGTTGGATGGATAGATAGATAGATATAGTTTATACAAAGGTATCTCGACAGCTAGTTTTGTATAATTTACTGGAAGATTATAATATGGCTGGTCTAATATAAAATGATCAAGATCATAAAATATCACAATGTTTACCTTCTCTTTATCTTATGTTTATATTAAGATTTGCAGCATAAATCTTACTTTAAAACTTAATATATAAAATGTCAAACTTAAAAACTGCATCAATCATAGTGTAAACTTTGAAGTTCTATTTATCCTTAAATAGATAAAAAACCACGACCTAGCATAAAGTTGTTGGATTTGGGTTACAGAGAGAATTTTCTTTAACATCTCTTGTTTCATAGTTTGCGTTTACAAGACATTGGCGTTGGTTTTTTTGTCATACCATTTCATTATTTCCATACTTATTTTTACCAGTTCGTAGTCTTTATGTGTTAACATGAAATTAAGTAGTTATTGTTTTTTAACCTACTATTTGATGTTACACATGAAATATAGCAGCGTCACACAAAGAGCGGGAGTCCTGGAATTCCCGTGCGACTTATTAACGCATTCCTCACCCGAGCTGTGATTCACTGGTGAATTTCAAACGCGTCCTTTCCAACATACGATGAGAGGAAGCGACTAGCGAGGTCATGGAATTTTGAATTGTAGAAAACTTTTTAAAGTGCCACTCAAGATGCTCCTGAAATTCCAAAAGTTAGATATAAGACGTCATGATAAATGCAGGATGCATTTTATGACTCCTACTGAATCTTCGGTTAACAATACGCAGTTTGTAAGGACTGTTGTTAGGATTCTTTTGTTTATTTCTTTACTCACCTGTGGATAAAGCTGTATTTCTGCCTATTTTTGAAATGAAAAATATTTATTGCCTGAAAAACAAATTTACAAACAAATGAATAGACTTATTATTAAGATGGCAATGGGTGCCAGCTCAGCATAACCAGTTACGGACTAAGCCGTCACTGCGCTGATTTACAGCTGGCCCTCTTACTTTAGAAGAAGGTACTATAATTAAGTGTGATTCTTTTTTTATATACTACCAGTGATACTTAATCTTAACTATTAATACACCACGTACTCAACTTTGCAAAATAAGGATCAGTAACCGAAAACCTCACTTTTAGCTATCGTTTTGCTAGTTATTAATGATTCATATTAAATGCACAAAGGTATATTTTATTTAGATTTTAGTTTTAAATGAATTTGCAGAGTTAATGTTTCTGATAACTTTTCTATGTATAAGTCCATCTTATTACCTTTCCCTTTTACCTATTATAATATTAATGAGTTAACATTGTTGTTAGTCCATAACTTGTTCCACACTTCAATGGCGTCATCTTTTTTTGGTTGCGTTTCGAAATGCTCTCTGGGCTTAAAAAGATCTCACATGATTTGTGGCGTCGAATATTCAGGGCGTACAAAGTTTGCTCGAGATATGTACATTCATCACTTTTAACAATGATCTTACTGTTGTTTTTGTTTTAACGCTTTTTGTTTTGTCTTCCCTGATGGGAAAATAACACAACTTTTTATAAAACTTTGTGTTTATGTGTTTGTCGAGGATGTTAGGAATACTTACTCGCTAGGCTCCTAGTATAGATCCGTCTAGCATAATCACGACGCGTAATATCATGCTACAGTGTACCTCCTAATGAGAAGCTATTGGAACTTATTTCTTTTCAGACCTGTATTACGTATTTTCTTTTCAGCCCTGCTTTGCTTTTTTTTGTTTGCTGATTTCTGTCAAAACTGTAAAAGTCAAATCGACATAATTTTATCTTCAGTCAGCAATGTAAAAATAAATAAAAATGTGTGATTCGTCAAAGTTCAGCAGTTAATTTCAGAGGTTGAATGTAAACACATTAGGGAGGGCCTTTTGATGGTAAAGGTGCTTCCCTTCACGGGATAATGAACAAACAAACGATTACCGAAATATGTTTGACCATTCAAATGTAAAACATTCGACGCAACTTAAATAATAAGTTGTTGAATGACAGAATTAATACTGTTGATAACAAAAATAAAGCTTATTCCGGTGTTTAGGGAAGCGGTATATATTTACTGATCGAGAATTTCGAATTGATAAAGTTCGAGTAAAAGTCGAGTAATATTTTCTTCTTTCCCATTTCCTTTAAAATATTCGTACGAATACTCTCTGTAAATAATGTGCAAGAAGTTGGTCTTATTACAAACGACGGTGCAATTCTTTAAGGTCCTCAGCAGAAAGTGCATTTGCATGTCTTTTAGATGCGAGGCCAAATGTGAATATGTTTGGATAGTAAGACCATTTACAATCAGGTGTGTATTCAAATTAAATTCATTTACACTCTCGCTCTATTTAAACACAGACAGTCATCTTCATTATTACGTTTGAAAAGGTGTCCTAAAACACATATGATATAGTCCAAACTAATATTATAAAAGATAATTTAAAATGGATGTGTTGATGGTAAAAGGTATCTCCAGAACGACTCAAGATATCTCAATGTTTGAAAGGATAGATAGCCTGCTTATTAAGTCCTTTTTTGTTGTCGTCCTAAAGCCTTGTTCGCACCAGCATAGTATTTTAGTCGAGTAGCAAGTAGCATTTATCCGAACAAAGGATTTACTACTGTTCGGACTCGTTTAGGCTTACCTACGCACTAGGATAGTAATTTAGGAACTAAACGTGTCCGAACAGGAACATTTTAGTAGATTAGATTAGTAAATCCTTTGTTCGGATACTAGCTGCTTGCTACTCGACTAAAATACTATCCTGGTGCGTACAAGGCTTAAGGCGTGAACTAAAGCTAGTACAATATAATTTAGTTGCACCATGGTAAACATCGATTACTTTATGAACTTTAGTTAACTATTATAGTTTGTTATTCTAATATTTTATAATACAATAAGAACACCCATTATCTATTGCGTAGTTTCATTTGCATTTAGTACTTACATGAATTTTTAAACAGGTCAAACGTTATTTTCGAGTAAGGACTATAAAAATGTCAGAGTGATTGAAATATACCTTTTTCACGCTTACAATTGGTTTTCATGAAAATACAGTTTTAACACTTTACAATGGGTATAGTAGGTTTATTCATATTGTTCTCATTTTTATAATGGTCTTGTTTTAGAATTGGATAGTGTTTTTTTATATCATAAGGTGGCATAAAGCGGCAACCTGGATTCCCTGAAATAGCGAATGACCGCTGCTCATAGACTTCTGCTATTGCAGATGTGATGCCTACCCTTAAGGGTGTTAAAGTATTATATAGATTAATCTACGGAGGAGGAGAAGCACAGAAAGGGGATAATGCCCCCCGCCAAATCCACTTCCCCTTCCCATTATTTCCTTATCAGAAAAGTATACGAAGGGAAACTGGACTAAAAATTAGGGCTCCGGCACCACATTCGTCAGACGAAACAAACAATCAAATCTTTATTATAAGTACATAGTAGACAGTATTTAATTAGTCCCTTCTTCACTAAATTATTGCTCCATAACATCATGGGTATAAAACTTTTCTGACTCATTCAGAAATAAAATGGTAATTTGATCTTAAATATTGTATGCAACAAGGAAACTCTTTATAAATATTTTTCCGTAATAAAACTATAAAAAAAACTAGAACGATTGTTATAATGTAAACTTCATACTAAACCACTTTGCGGTTATATTTCTCAAGATAGAAGCAAAACGCATCAACGTTATATTAAAGAAGAAAAGAAATCGCTTGAAGATTTTCAAAGCATTCCATTAGTCATATTTTATGTTTTCATGCATTCTGCGCTAAGGCGAGATTTGACTTTTAGATTTTAACGTTTTAAACATTTTGTGGATTGATTTTCTTTTAGATTTTTATAGATTTAATTCATCTTTACTTTTAAAAATAAAAATAAGTGAATATTGTACTGACATAATTTTAAATGTGTATCGAAATATACAAAATCCATTTATTAAGGGACGTACTAGTTGTCGCCCGCGACTCCATCTGCGTGGAACTGAAAAACATATTAAATAATCTATGTGTGTTCTTCCAGGCAGTTTTCTATGTCTATACAAAATTTCACCAAGATCCGTTAAGGATATACCTTCAAACAAACATTCATCTATTGTAGCTTTTGCATTTATAATATTACTAGCGACCCGCCC
>QDHC01001623.1:280848-292142 GCA_013186455.1 Papilio dardanus tibullus | reverse complement strand
ATATTAGAGTGCCCAAGCGATGTGATGAACACGCGGTCGGCTTGCGCTGCACTTTACATTTTTACTTTTTTTAATAAAGTGGTAACTCTGTATATTTTAGATAGTATAACTCTGTGGTTAATTATCTAATTTATAGTCTAACGAGGATTTTATTAGACTTATGTTTCTCACATAATGTTTTTGGAGATAAAATCATTGACTAAGGCACGCAGACTTCACATGGCCATTAAGGGCGTTACTTACGGCCCAATTTTCAAACGTCACTCAAATATTTAAGAGCGTCTTACATGTTAAATCCACGCTGAACATTCGTTCGTTAGTACCTACCTTTCCATGACACAATTACGCTAAGCAAATGCTTAAGTAAACATTAAAAGACTTTGACTAAAGTAATAAGACATTGTAAACCGGAAATTTTCTTTTTTCGTATACCTAGAATACTATTCTTAGAAATAAGTTAGTAACGCTGTTGAATAAAATTGATATTTTATGAAAACCACAATTTAATTAATTTATCATTCAAGTCGACCAGTATTTCCGCTGGTCTGAACTTTGAGTAATAACTTCACTTTAAGTAAAAGTTAGCTTCTGTCAATAGCAGTCCGCTTCATTTCCTAGATTCAAAGGAGAATGTTAAATATTATAACTTTGATGCTTCGGTGTTTTAAATAACGTAATACCTTTTGAAGCGAAATCTTCAAAGACTTTATAAATATAGATTTTACGATAAATTACTTATACGAGCTTATTAAAAGTAAGGCAACTTCAATGCATTAATTAAGGGTGCAAATAAACAAAGCCGAACATCCTGATAGGAAAAAAAACTGACAGTCTCAAGCACATGGCACTTGGCACTCTTGACACTTATTAAATGTAAGGATTAACTATAGATAAGTCGTAAAAACAGATTCCTTATATTATAAATGCAAGTTTGGTTGGATAGATGGATGTTTGTTAGAAGGTAGTGAAGTGGCTTAATGGATCTCGATTAAATTTGGCACAGATATTAGAGCATAATAAAGAAAACATAGTAGAAGCTGATAAAGCCATAAGGGAGCTCCACGTCCGTGATTGGGTCGGATGGCGCGGGATCGCCAAGTTTGGAGAGATTTCTTGTCGAAAGCCAAGGCCCACTTCGGGTCATCGTTTCACCCTAGTTAGGTTAGGTTAGGTTTTTTTAGTGAAGTTGTTTTAAATCCTGCGCGAAATCATGTGCGCAAGCTAGTAGGTCAAAATATGCTTGAGTATAAGGTCGTATGTTAATACTGCGTTTGTATAACGTCATATTTGCGGAGATTGTGTGTAATCAATCGAGATTCCAGACAAATGGTAGTTAATAGTGCGGTACGCGGCGTGTGATCAAACGCTATCGTTACATACAAGTTATTAGAGCGTGGGAGACACGATCGATATTATATATTGTGTTTAAGCCTGCATTATACGGACGTATTTACAACGCGCGTTAAAATAACGTTAAGATAGAAGAAATGCTTTTCTATGTATCATACAGCGACGCGTTTAAATCGCGACAATTTTGGTATCGCAGCGTTGGATTTGGAGCGCTGGTTGGACGAAACAAGAGTCATTTTGCAGCGATCGTAATGAACGAGGGTGTTAAAAAACGGACCACTAGAAGCCAAGATATTAGCTATCAAAATAAAACAGACGAATTGAGAACCTCCTCTTTTTGGAAGTTAAAAAGAGCCATCGTCAACGTTATAAAAGCGTCCGTTTGAATGCAGGAAAGAATTAAACTGCTTTGTAATCTAACTTGATTAGGTTGTCAATGATGTTATTTGTTAGTCATACAATGAAAGTTCAATATCTTCTTTCCCTTAGAATTAAGCTAGAACTAGGACAGGCTGCTTCCTTTTGCCATAAAATAAATAAGAAAAAAATTACTAAACGACGCAGCGAAAAAAATTATACATTTCAAAGACAAAGGGAAGGTCACTGTGGATTTGAATCAAGGAATGGTATGGAAAGGAGTTTGGTCATAGGCCATTAGTTAAACATTATTATGGCTAACACTCTGTCCTCAACGGTTACGACTAGGGACCTTCAAGAAAAGATCGTACTCCTCCCTCAAAGAACGGCAACACATCTGTGGTTCCTCTACCGTTGCAGATGTCCAAGGGCATCAGACCAATTAATTTAGTTGATCCGCTGCTCGTTTGCCCCATTCTTCTATAAAAAAATTCATAACTGTTTTAAATTTATTAAAGTAAACCATTTCAATGTATGACAAATATTCGTACAGTGTGACATTTTCATTCGTTAGTGTCACGAATGCTAATAATTTAGAGAGAAGTTACAAATGGGAACACGTTTTCCACAGCGGGGTCGATAAAAATAAAATAATGAGAACCGTAGACGGTAGTCGGTATACAGGCAAACAATCCGAGATGTATCCCTTTATATTTAGACGGCTTAGCGATGAGATGGCAACGTAGCGATATTTATCGTTATAAATAACCATAAGAACGTTAAATTATAACCTATTATGATATAACAAGCTAAGTTAAAAACGTTATTTATTTTGTTATTATTTAAATGATATGTTTTGATTGTATCGTGTTTTATGTATTTGAGGAAGTTTTTTTATTTAGAATTTATAGTATTTTTCTTAATTAAAAGATACTGGTTTATTAATAATTTTAGCTACATATGCAACTTAATGTTGCCATATTCTAGGGGATATTAATTAAGAGTGGCAACCTCACTGGAGAATAGCCTCTGCAAAGCCATTATAATCCGCACAACACATTTGCTTTTAATTTGTCTTAAAAAAAATAACAAAAATATTCTACGGACTTTTATAAAAATAGACATATATCAAGATTGCAATAAAATAACTCAATAGAAACAATTTTTATCATCTTACAATAAGCAATTTAAACTGTCAAAAGTGCACAACTCGATGCTGGCAACATAAAAGCGTATCGGAAAAGAAAAAAAAAAGAAAAACGGAGCCGAGCGTGGAAATATTGCAAGACGTAGCAGGTGCGCGACGCCAATAAGAAAGCGAGGGATAGTTTAGATATAAAGTTACGGTTATTGTCGTGTTATTGGTGGACGAGTTAAAGATGTTTAGTAAGGGATTTATTCGGGGTCTGTTTATTTTATTTTCTATGAACGAAATAGAATTGCGCCGGTTGTTATTAAATTTCTCCCATCCTCGGAACGTAAGCAACGGCTCTGTCGCTGTTGGGCTTACGTTTTTCCCTTTGTAGTTTGTATAAACGTTTGGAATTGTTGAGTGAAACAAATGGAGGATTTTAGTGACAGTATTTCTTTTACTTTTTACTTACAATTTTGTATGTTCTCTTTTCTTTAACGTTAGAGATGTTGTTACTTCTGAATATGTTTGCTGTTATTTTAAATACGCTCTTCGAGAAACAAAAGACAGCAAATAATCAAAAACATAGAAAATATAAGCTTAAAGATAAAAAGGTTATTATAAATAATTCGAGTCTCTGGTCCTTCATATCTGAAGATCGTGGTCAGGATCAGGGTTGGCTCTGGAGTGGACGAATCGTTACCACCGAACTCGGCCAGCGTGTCTCTTACGACTGCGTAAAAGTTAGACGATGCCTGACCCTTAACTTGGTCGTTCCATCTGGTCGGCGAGCGGCCGCGAATTCTCTTACCCTCGGTGTTACCTAATTTGATTCAGTAATTAATAAAAACTTAGCGTACTTTAAGACCAACATGATAACGTCTTAGTATAAAATGTAAGAAGTATGGTTCAAAGTAATGAAACTTCTTAGCTCGTGTGACGGTAGAAGTTAAAGATAACAAAATTTCAGTTTCCTAAAATCAGTTTAAATGAAGCTCTTCAGTGAATAAGGTAATGTACTTACGACAGTCTACTTCGTTAATTTCCATTACTTGTTTACATTTACAACGTTATACGTAGGTATAAAATACGATGTAGAAAATGAAAATATTATAAATATTTTGTTGATTTATTTTCTAGTCAATATTCAATGCTCAATAGCATGTTGAAATAAATATAATAAATTTAGAGCGTCGGTGGCTCAGGGGTTTAGCTCTTTACTTGTAAACTGCAGGTCCCGAGTTCCAAAGATATGTGTGAAGTCATGCAAAATACGCGCTAATCGTGGCGTTGCGGAAAAATGGAGCCCATCATGGGTCGTACTACTCACAAATGTAATACATAGCTAAATATATTTTCTATACCAATATTACAAAAAGGAAAGGTTTGTACTTTTGAATGTATTGAACTCAAAAACTAGGCCAAAAATTGTCTCAACGTTAGAAAGCTAAACAATCACTTAGTAACAGACTATAATTTAATTGCACACGGATTAAGTCGCGAGGGATAGCTAGTTTTTTTATATTATAAAGTGGCAAACAAGCAAGCGGCCACATTGATTCGCTGAAATAGCGAAACGACCGCTGCCCATAGAAAGTTATAAAACTTGTAATATTTTTTTATATTAATTTACAATTTATAACGAATTCGTATGATATACTATTGAAAATCTTATCAAAACCTCATGCATTACAATGATATTGAAATTATATTTTCAGTTCCGTTCCACGCTCGTGCGAGCGAAGCTTAAAAGCCGTTGAATATGGATTAAAATACGTTGCACAGAATATGCCAGATCTACTCCTCTGGGATTTAAAATTCTACGTATTAGTTCCTATTGAATGCGCCAGTTCATTATTGTACGTCTGTTGGACGTTACATTTTAAGCAAAAAAATCATAGCTAGACCAAACATAATGAGGCCCGTAGACATATTTATGGAAATTAAAAAAAATAAAAATTTTGAAATGACCGTTTTTAGTAGTTTTGAATTTTACTCTCTTATTTAACTTCTGCTTTAATTTAATGAGTAATTGTTAATATTGTAATAATATGTGTTTTTGATATTACACAGTTTTTTTTAATGATTACAAATAATTTTTATTCTTTGTCCATAGAAGCGGGTGGTATCCGTACCATGGAACTCCGGATCACACCTCGTGTCGTGCAACGAGGAAGGAACGTGACAATGGCGTGCATACATCAAGTACACGATAGTGAAATTTATTCGTTACAGTGGTACCGGGGTACGCAGGAGTTTTATAGATATACTCCACTAGAATCTCCAACAACTAGAGTAACTCCCGTTAACGGGATCAAAGTGGATGTGAGTATATTTACAATCGAAACATTTATGTTGTGAATGTATATTAATAAATTAAATATACATTCACAACATAGATATAATATCATTTTAGCATTTATAAACTAATCCTATAATCTATACTAATATTATAAACAGAAGAACTTTGTATTTTTGTATGTATTGAAATAACTCAAGAACTACTGGGCCGATTTCAAAAAATCTTTCACCGCTAGAAAGCTACATTATCCCCGAGTAAGATAGGTTATATAATTCAACGCGAACAAAGCTAATAACAGCTAGTCGCTTAATAAACAAACTTAATCATTCATGTTGAACTAAATTCGAAGAAAGACGTGTGTTAAGCCGGTTACAGACGTTCGGTTTAAACTGTACATTTCGACTGTGCAGTTCATATTGGTATGTCTGTTGTATAGTTAAATAACTAAACGTTTGTAGCCGGCTTTATGTAAATTTAAAACAGAATCTTTGTTCCCTTACATTTAAAATTCAAGACGGTCACTGATATCCGAGTTTTCACTGTTTTATTTTTCTGCTAAAATTAGATACTTTGTACTGGTAAATCACAAACATTAAAATGGCAATTTCCAACACTTTAATATTTAAAAACTATAATATTCAACAGAGACATAACTCGAACGAGACCCACGTTGTATTAGTACGGGTCACGCCGAACCTTAGCGGCAACTACAGCTGCGAGGTTATACAGAATGCTCACACCTTCCCGCACTATTCCGCTACAGCAAGACTTGACGTCGTTGGTGAGTATGAAAAAGATGCCTTAAGCTAGCTACAGTTCTCAGTTTTAACTGTACGACTCGACTGCGCAATTAAAATTTGCGTGTGTAAGCATAACTGAGAACAGTGGACATACCAAAATACATGCGTTACAAAAGATTCTATAGGGAACATCAAAAATATATGGAACTGACATTGATGTTAGATATCTCATACGTGACAAGCACATGACTTATCTAATGTCATTCTCAGTTTCATACATCTTTGATATTCGCTATCGAATTGCTTTGTAGTTGTAGGGCATGTACTTTGCGTAATCCTCCTGTACCGTTCGACTGTGCAATTCGAATTGACTTGTGTTAGTCAGTTTTAACTGAGCAGTTAAAAGAGTTGTAGCCGCCTTTAATTGTAGCTGAATCTCATCTTCTTTCGTATTTAAATAGTGTTATTTTGCTTCTACTACGTAAGTCATAAGTTGGTATAATAATACAATCGGCTGGATTTAGCCCACATTCTCAGAACGATTTTTTATCGCGCGTTAATAAAGCGTTTAAAAAGAACACGTATTTCATATATTAAAAGATTCTAGACGGCAGCGCTTTTAAAACGTTATATTTTTTCATATCAAAGTTGTTTGAGCAACAAAGAAACTAGATAGATTTTAAACTTAAATATATATCGATAAATATCTATATTTTCCATCGAGATTGTACCGAATATAAAATTTATATTAGCGTTGTAATGTATTTATTGTCTTTGAAATAAAAGTCTTCCAAGGATTTTATTTATGACTGTATTTTGCGTACGTATCCAATAAGTTTGAGAATAACTGCTGAGTCTCCCCTAGATAAAGGTACTAACGCTTTGGGTTTGCTATTCCGGCTTTTATCTGTCCGGTAATGCCATTTTTACGGGACTTTGATTCAGATAAGAGCAACATTTGCAATTATATGATGTTTTGTCTGCAGAAATCCAAGCAAAGCTAACTTTTGCGGCTATTTCTTTACCTCCTACGCTGGTTACTGTATATAAAAGATTCTGATGCTAAAGTTTAATAAGCCGCTTCTCTGTGAATGCAAAATTGTTACAGTTTTGACACAATTCAAAATCCAATTCGTTTGAGGAAATAGTGTACAGAGATTAATAGTCTGCTCTAGACATTTGGAAGCTCTATGTTACAAATACTCATATATCTACTGTTTTATGTCACCAGGGGGGCTACCCAAAGTTTCTTTCGATTGGCGATATCTCTGATGAAATGGACAAAAATGTGTGACTGACAATGACATTAGATAAGTCATGTGCGGGTCACGTGTGAGATGTGTAATGTCATTGTGAGTTCTATATATTTTTGATGTCTGCTATTGAATCGCGTTCCCACCGAGGGCCGCGGAGTTTATCCCTTAAGGGGTGACTAGGCCATCAACTTTGCTGGCCTAGTGCGGGTTGGTCGATTTAATACATCTTTGAATTTCTTCGCCGATAAGTGCAGAGCGTCGGTTAAATATGTACATATGAAATTCGAAATTCGAAAAACACATTTATACATCGCGGGATTCTAACTCGGGACCTGCATTACAAGTCAAGAATTAAACTCCCGAGCCACTGACTTTCTTAGTATGTGCCAATAATAAGAACCTAATTAGGGCTCTCATTCAAACTACTAGGCAAAAGGAAAATTACGTAATAGATATTATCTCAGAATACAGTGGATCAAAACAAATACTTCTGTAAATAGAAACGATTTAAAACTTTTTCCTTGTTCTAACCGTCTGTTGCCCTAAAACTGTTCTAACAAAATGAAAGGGAGCGAAACAAAGGGAAATTCTTACTAACTTCCTACGTGTAGAAATTCACCTTCCAGTTTTGGTATGCCTTTAGTTTAGAAAGCTTTGTAGAAACTTCAGTCTCCGGAGTCAATTTGCGCCTTGTCAATCTAAAAGGGAATTAGGCATCTAATAGGGTGAGATCCATTCCATTAAGCTTTATTTATTGTTCGTTTAGATATTTAGAATTGTATATTTTATTTACCTTACTTTTTTATATAAGAGAAGGTGGCAAACGAGCGGCTGGATCACCGAGGTGGTCTAAGACGCCCATGGACATTTGCAATTTTCGGGGAACCACAAATGTGGTGCTCTTAATACTTTATTTATTTTGTGAAGTTCTTTTCGTATAGCTACGGTCATGTATGATTTTTCATGGAACATGCTTTGTCGAAATAAAATGGGTTGCCTATTTTAAAAGCAACATCGTAATAAATGCTAGGGTTTTTGTTTTCGACGCAACATACTTGTATGTTAATAAGTTATTTTTTAAATATATTTAAATATTGAATTTATATCTTTTTTCTAGGACTCTAAGAATTCGTCCTTTTTATTCACTTATTAAAATAGACAGTGGCGAGTGTAGTTTTTTTTTATTTCCTTATTATTTTATTAGATGACAAAACAGCAAAGGTGGCAGAAAGCTATGCCTTTGCCTAAAATTATATTACGAGACCATGAACGTCAGTGATTGGTCGAGAGATACGGTTGGAGTTTAAAAGGCGACGGCTATATTCTCTTTGATTTAAGAATAAGTTACTTTTTAGTAGCGAGTGGTAAAAATTAAGAAGACACTTTGTCTTCTTATAATATTATTATTTTTTAAAAACGGCCTTTTAATACTTCTTTGTACAGCTATCGTCAGTTTTAAAGCATAAACCACAAGAATGTGACACGTACTAATATCGGAACTTTAAGGGGAAAGTCATTAAATTTTCATAGCATTCGTAGAAGCGGAGTATGACTTGTAGTTATGACATTTTCATTTCCCCAGGAACATATATCACGGGCTATCAGAAATCTATACTGTACCAGAATGTTAGTTTAATCTTTCTAGTTTAATGCTTTTAGGGATCTAGTATTTCGTGGTATAATATGATTCTCGAATACAGACATAAAGGGTCACCCAAATTACTTTTCGATCGACGATATCGCTGATGGAATCGACAAGTATGAAACTGTCATTGACATTCGATAAAATCATGTGATTGTCACGTGTGAGATATCGAACGGCAATGTCGGTTTCGTACATTTTTGACGTACGTTATAGAGTCGCTTCGTAGCGAATGTACTTTAGGTAATCCCCTTGATCTTGCAAATTCATATTTATCTGGTATCACATGCTTAGTAAATAAACCCAATTAAAAAAACAAAACTTCCATATAGTTCTATTTTGATATTATAAACTAGCTAGGAGTCACCCGAGACATTATCTAAAGGACTAAAAAAACATAGTAACTAGCCTATGTGTTCTTCTATGTTCTAAATCTGTGCAAAATTTCGTCAAAATTCGTTAATCCGTTCTAGAGATATTTTCAAACAAACATACATCTATCGTAACTAAGAGCGTCGGTGGCTCAGAGGTTTAGCTTTTGACTTGTAAACTGCAGGTCCCGAGTTCGATTCACGCCATGTACCAATGTGTTTTTCGATTTTCATATTTACGTATTTAGTCGACGCTCTTGCGGTAAAGGAAAACATCGTGATGCAACCTGCACATATCAGCGAAGAAATTCAAAGATATGTGTGAAGTCACGCAAAATACGCGTTAGTCGTGAAGTTACAGAAAATGGAGCACATCATGGGTCGAACTCCTACTACTGTCGTAGCTTTTGCGTTTATAATATTAGTAACACAAGATTTGATTGTTCAATCGTGGTTACTATAGCTTAAACTCTACGCAGGTATAGGCGGTCTACGAGCAATTGAGCTACGAATCTCTCCGCCTGTAGTACAGCGCGGGTCGGATGCTACGCTCGCCTGCCTCTACGAGCTCACAGACGCCCCCCTCTACTCAGTCAAGTGGTACAGGGGGCGACACGAGTTCTACCGGTACTCGCCTACAGAACAACCCGCTACGAAGATATTTCCTTTCGCTGGAATTAATGTCGATGTAAGTAAACGAAACGTATATTATTATAGACATTAGAAAAAATGCAGTAGATTGACTCTTTACGCTTCTAGCACAAAAAGTATAAGTTTTTAAGTTTTTTTTTTGGAAATGTGCAAATGAATAAGCAGCTGTTTTAAAGTGGCTCGTCCATTTAAAAAACATTCATGACCAATGGGAGGTAGTGTTTTCTTATTAGGTTTCGGTAATAAATTAATGAAGTGATGACAGATTCGATTATTTGTTTACATTGAGAAGGCTCTATAAGGATTATTTTATTGTTGGTGACTTACACTATATCCGGGTGACAGGTTTAATTCCTCGCAGACGAAGTCGCGTATAATATCTGGTACTGAATAATTTTATGCCATTTCTATGCCACCTATTATGAATATGATTCGAATAAGGACAAACTACGCGGGAAAGTTAGTTCAACGCTCACCGCATAATAAACATATGAAAACTTTGCTCACTTTAAAGTTTTGAATATGTTTGACAATTTGATAGTAAAATATCCTCTTTAGAGACGATGTTTTAGTTTTTACGTATTTCTATCGAATAGTTGTTAGATTTTTGTATATTTTTATCAACATTTTTGTCACATTATTTATGATTAATTTAAGGAAATTAAGTGGAAGTGGATATGGCTGGGAGGGGACGTATAATAATAATAATAGTAATAATAAAAGCCTTTATTGCTGAAGATTAAATTACATAATAAGTTATTTTTTCCAATTTTACATAAAAATAAATTAATTACATGTCTAATATCAAATTACTTTTTTATATTTATTGAATTATTTATGTAAGTCGGCGGCAACTCTTAATCTGCAGCTTGTCCTTGGACATAGGCCTCCTCTAAACATTTCCATTTTTACGGTGGAGGGGACGTATAGGAAGAGGAATTATCCTCTTGCTGTGTGTCTCCTCCTCCGTAGATAACGCAACGCATGGGCAATTGCAGATGTCTTTGGGCAGGGGTCGCTTTGCTATTTCAGCGAATCCAGGTGGCCGCTTGCTCGTTTGCCACTTTACAATATAAAAAAAATAAAGGTGTGTAATATTAAAAAAAAAACATAATGTTTAAAATATTGATAATGTTTTAGTCTAATAGTCAATTTTTATGAAAAATAAATAACATTCACTGTTTTACAAAATTAAATTCAATTAGTATCAAAAACAGCTTTTGAATATTCGCTCCGTCAATTTATACAAATCAAAACATAAAGCACATTTTGAAGATTATTAATCATTGGTTTATTATTAACAGTATAAAGCGTTCTAAATTAATTAATTTTCTATCAAAATCCACTTTCTAATGCCGTAAAATGTAAGACGAAGAGATTATGTTTTGTAAGGGATTACAATATAGATTTTTTTATATGAATATCCTTACATAGTATAAAACAATAACGCTTTTTTATGTTTGTCCCTATATATGCTTGAATCTTTAAAACTA
>QDHC01001623.1:261524-271686 GCA_013186455.1 Papilio dardanus tibullus | reverse complement strand
ACTACTTTCCTTTGATTTTAATTGTTTGAAGAGCGTGACAAACTGTTTCAAACTAGATGTTGGGCGCGACTTCATCCGCGTGGAATTAAATAATATAGCCTATGTTACTCGGGGATAATGTAGCTTTCTAATGGTGAAAGATTTTTTGAAATCGCCCTAGTAGTTCTTGAGTTATTTCAATGCATACAAAAATACAAAGTTTCTCTCTTTATAATATTAGTATACTCGTAGATATAGTTAAAATGTATCAGGAAAAGTCTATAAGCCGAATCTAAAACAATCACTATCTATTTTTTATTTTATTCTTAATTTCCGTTTTTTAGACTGATTGATACGTTTTTGTTCTTCCTCCAATAAAAAAATATTGGGAAGTTCATGCTTTGATTTCAGTAAAATAAATCACTAGCTTTAGCAACAATCGAAGGAAAGGTAAACTAGTAAAGGTGCCTTTTGACATAGGCGATAAGGATTCTTAACTATATAGAGCAGTAATAATAAAAAACGAGATAATATCAATGTTACTCTTAGCATATAAAATTCATAAAATCTCAGCTCCGATCTCATATTTTTTGTAAACATAACACACTCTGCTGACTTTATACTCGTGAAAGTTTTATTATGATTGAAATTTCTTCTCGTATGAGAATGTTACGCTAGAAATATTGTTCTGTGTTCGGCACGAAATTTCTTGTCAACACTTCTTGTAGCTATGTTCGTGTTTATGAGTACCGTTGTCTTTGAGATATTACTCTTAAGTGTTGAAATGTGCCTTGTTTACTTATTTAATGGTGCGAATGTAATAATGTAAAGCTACAAATGTTCGGTTTTAACTGTACAGTTCGACTATGCAGTTAAATTTGACGTATACATGTGAATTTGAAGTGCACAGTTGAACAGCCCAGATCTCAGTTGCCTACACATAGCAGGCTATTCACCGACTATAGCCGACTTTAGTTCTTTATTGATTTATAATGAGTTTGAACATTGACATTGTAGTTTTATAAAAGAAAATTGACTGATTACTATTACTTATATTGTAATAATTTATGAGTTTTTTAGTGTTGATATCTGATACTATCAAATCCAAAATTTCTAAACTGTAATCTATGCTTAAGCCCTGTATAAAACTACCTAAAAAATTTCTTAACTTCATCAAAATCTTTACACAATTAAAACTAGATAAACTGCTTTAATATGTAAAATTTCTCAGGTATCTCCAGGGTTGTATAACGTGCAACCAGCAGCAGAGGGTCTGTTCCGTTCAGAGCAATACGTCCAGGTGCAACTATGGCCGGCTCATTACGAACGCGGCGCCCCCATACTGCGCTGCGAGGCCAAGCTCGGGGACCTTTATAGGGATAATTCCGCTGTCGCTCTCTACTCAGCTAACAGCGATCCTAAAATTGAACGAGGTAAGCTCTCGACGAATAAACTTATTTTAAGGTTGGAAATGAATCCGTGTAATTTAATTTTCAATTTGAAATATTAACATTGATTTTTTTTTATTTTTGTTTCATTGTGATTTTGTCTAAGTTAAGTTTGTAAGAAATATATAGATAAAACAGAAAGGTTTTCTTTGACAAACTGCTAAAAATAATTAACCAATAAATGGATATCAACCATAGATTAAAAGCACCAAATGAGACATAACAAGCTGAAATTTGGTGAAATCCTTCAAAAATACAATTATATGTAAAATTTGAAAATTCCCCATATTTACCCTGTGTATGTAACTTTACTATCAATTAACTGGTCGTGGAGTGAAGGAAAATAGAGCCCATAATGAGTCGAAATACTACTATAGAGTATAGAATTGATATCCTATTTAATAAATACGATATTGTTCGGAAACAGTATCTTTAATCTGATGAACATAATTGCGATATAAAATAAAGATGACGTTATATCCATGCCCTTATCGGTACAATAAGGGTACGTTAAAAGCTCTGGCCGATGTGGCATATGCGAAAGGAAACAGAGATAATGAGATCACTAGGAAAGCGCTCATTCAGCCTCAGTAAATTATTACTCCCCGGCTCATTGAAGGAGACAATTTCCTACGATGGCAACACTGAACCGTTGTTCATTGATAGTAAATTTAGAATCGATGCGTGTCGGAATATAGCTCGGACAGTGTGGTTTTTAGTTTCAATGCAAGATTGTATTTTCGTTGTACCGCGTTTATAATACTGCAGTCGGTTTTATTATTTATTTTTATTTTAAATAAGATTTCTGATTTAAATAATGTTAATAATACTTAATTTTGGTTTCGTAATAAGTTATTTTTATGATGTATGTTTAAAAATAGTAAAAATTTAACTAGGTAATGTAAATCATAGTAAGGTACTCATATATTTATCGTCCCATTAAAAGTACTAGACTTTTTAAGTACCTAATTATGTACTTAATATTTGTTTTGTTATTATAAATATTAGACTAAAATTCACTAGAACTCTATTTTGGTATAGGGAGTAACAAAGTTGTCATTCTTGGAAAGCCACGGACGTGGTAACGAGATTTCGCCAAATTCATTTAAAATGTTACCATAAGGATGTTATAAATTTACTAAAGTACTTATTACTGGTGTTAACGAATACTTCGTTAAAATGTTTTTTGTACAATGTATACAAAATTACTTACGACCCAATGTGGGTCTTGGCCTCCGACACAAGAGAGCGCCAGCGTCACCTATCTTGCGCTGTCTCCTGCCAATCATGCCTTTAGCTCGTGCAGGTCCAGCTCAAAGTTAGAAAATGGATAATTTATTCGTGTCAAAGCTCATCACCAGCTGACTATACGACCCCACCGAGGGCGAGGAGCCTACCCCCTAAAGGGTGACTAGGTCATAGTCAACATAAATTCAAACAATAATTTATTCAGTACAGAAATCTTATAACTGTTTACAATCTAGTTAGATTATAAAATAACGGTGTCAAGAGTCAACATACAACTGCTGTTATGATGCGGTAAAGTTATACAAATCCCTTATCACATGAAATATATCCTTCACATTAAAGATATAAAACTAAAGCTCAAATAGGTCATTCCGACCAATAACATAGTATACTTCTACTGTAAACAATAAAAATATGACTCGAATGCGTTGCGAACGACCTATCCGCTATTGTTAAGTAACAATTTGCTTGTAATATATTATAAAATATTCCTCTCAATGGCTTTTTCTTTTCAGTGACGTCGCCAGGTTCGGCGGCCAAGCTTCAGACGTGCCAAGTCTTAGTCCTACTGCATCTTGTCGTTTGGGCTAACAGAAACTAAATATATAGACTTGTATAATGTTAGTATAGGTATAAAACAGTTCGAATGAGGTAATGTGAAATTGAATTTATAGATAAATGTACCTAAAAACGAGCTGAATACCAAAGAATGTAAAGACTAAGATTATTGTTGATTTAATATAAATATACGTCGGATATATATCGTTTTATTTCAATCCTTTTTTACTTTAAATAATGAGATTTTTAGATGGCTAATAGGACTAAAAGTATAGGCTAAAAAGTTGTTACGTTGAATATAATTACTCAGTCTTTAAGTCTTTGATGCCACCAAGATATTTTGAGGTTAGGGATCATTTATTCCTAAAAAGAAAAAAACATCTATTTCCCAAAAAATCACATTTTAAAAGATGATTATAATGATTTAGATTAAATAAACATTACAGTTACTTTTTAACAAAATAAAAATAAAAAGTTAACAAATTTTGAAATACTTTTATATTTTTTTGTTGTCTAACGAAAGGAAGTGACATCAAATAAAATTTAGAGTGGTGGCTTTGTTTGACAAAATGTGTTGTACACAGGGTGGTACAGGACGAAATGTAATTAAAAAGTCCATTCACTGCCGCACGGATGGGCTTCATTGCGGACGCGTCACAATTGATATGGTCAAAGAATTAAATTCACTACCCATAAAATCGTACAACATCTGTAGTTTAGAACGTAAGTATAACAAGTCTTCTAAATGTATATCAAATAACACTACATTCGTTTATGAATATATGCCCTTGACTATACCTTTATTATAACAGATTCACTAGAAACCTCTAATGTTCGAATCCCGCCATGTACGATGTTTTTCTATTTTCATATGTACATGAACCCGACCCTCTTACGGTGAAGGAAAACATCGTGATGCAATCTGCACATATGAGCGAAGAAATTCAAAGATATGTGTAATCACGCAAAATACGCGCTAGTCGTGGAGTTGCGGAAAATGGAGCCCATCATGGGTCGAACTACACTGCACACATCTCTAATGACACTCGTGGAGGTAGGACCGAGATTCGCCGTAGTAGGTTTCGTAAAGGAATCCTTTATCATCTTCATCTTCATATTTAAGTCACAGTCAAATTGTTATGTTACCAACTATCGAAAAATACTTAAATTCATAGCATTCATTTAATAATAAGTAATCATCGATATTTTTTTCATTTAAAGTACCAAAAGTTGATATCTTGCCAACAACTCTCTCAAATATAAATATTTTCAGAATTGAAAGTCGTTATGGAGTAATTATTTCATTTGTTTCAAGGTTTTATTCGCTTTCTGTGAGCACCAAATTACCTCGGGAATAATGGATTTGTTCTTTCATGCCAAATTAATATAACGTCTACGAATAGAACGGAAAAATATTTAAAAATACATTTTTTTATATGAGAAGGGGGCAAACGAGCAGCGGATCAATTAAGTTAATTGTTCCGATGCCCACGGACAACTGCAATGCCAGAGGAACCACAAATGTGTTGCCGGCCTTTGAGGGAGGAGTACGCTCTTTTCTTGAAGGCCCCTATTATTCTTACTTCATAATCATACAGAGATAGTAAGACGTAATTTAAAGTCTACAAGATATTTTTGAAAGGAACATTTGACAATGGAAACATATATGTATATACTAATATTATAAAGAGACAAACTTTGTATTTTTTAATTTTTTAATTTTGCGAAGCCGGGGCAGGTCTAGTATGGGATAAAAGTTCAAGAGACAATCACATTTCTAGCTTAAAAACTTAAAGCATTTAAGCACTATCTAAAGTATACAACTAAAGCATTGGTATTCGATGGAAGTAAAACTATGTTTACACAAACCGAGACCAAAGTCCGCCTTTAGAGTTGAATTAAAAACTTGCAACTGTTTTTGTCGGACTCAGCTATTTAGAAGTTGGGTTACTTCCGAAGTTTCCTTATTGGAAACACGTCAAACGTTCGGCGCCGCGTTTTTATACTTGTTTTCTTTATTCTATCTCTACTTGATAGAATGTAGCTTGTGATGGAGAGTCTGTAAAGTTTTTGTCGTGTCTGTTTGTCAGCTTTTGATAAATTAAACTGTGATGTTTTAGTTTTATGTGTTTTTCACATACACGTAGTTTTACGGTTTTAATCTGAATAGAAGCTTAAAGTAAACGCCGCTTAAAACTTGTCACCAAGTATGTTTTTTGTATGGAATTTCCAGTTTAAGCAGTCTTATTTAAGACGCTGTTACATATTTAAATGATGCTTTAGAATTCGGCCGTTAGTCACATAATTCATTTGATCATGTATAAAGAAAAAAAATAATCGTTCTATAATTTATCTATTACATAATTATTTTGTTAATTATTATAAGAATATATGTTAGAAACTGTCAGATTCTGTTTTCTTTTGATCTCAATTGTTAAGATAAAGAATCGGTAAGGTTTGTTGAATCACGTTGATAATCTGATTAGATCGGGTTACGTTTAATCCGATATTCAAATGGATTAAGTTTCAATTTCTCAATGGAAAAGTATCTGTTTATATTTGATATTTTTCAATGTCTGGATATATTGTAACTGTAAAAAATAACTTTTTACAAAAAAATAGAGGAAAAAAATGTACATGGAACAACGAGTGTTAATACTATTGTCTAAAAATGGGTTTTGTAATATGTAGTACTAATAACTCTCTATTCACACGAACGTTTTATCAAGGTGCGGTAAAAAAGCGTAGAGATAGAACAAAACGATTCTATTCACACTACGGCGCTTTTGAATTTTTATCGCGCAGTGTTCTAAACGAGAGTCATTTTACAAAGCGAGGGCGTTAAAAAAAGCCCAACGCTGACGTTTAAAAAGCGTCCGTGTGAACAGGGCCCCCTCTACCATATGTGCAAAGTGTAAAGGGCGCCAAAGCCAAAGGCCTAAAAAAAATCAAAAAAAATGTTCAGTTGTTTGCTTTATTATAAGCATCTAACTACTATAAAAAAAAGATAATTCAAATTTCTTAAGGGGTGCCAAAATCCTTTTTTACACACAGGTACCAGTAGCCCTTACGGGGGCCCTGCGTGTAAATACAGGCTAACTGTCTGACTTATGTTTCATATCGAATAAAACATCGCATTTCATGTAAACGACCATTTGTAGAGCTGATTCGATCGTAAAGGTTTTATGAGTGGACAGGTTCGGCCGTTTCGTAAGTTAATTGGTCGTTTTCAGGCGTAAAATTAAATAAATTAAACGATCATTTTTTTTTCTTTTTGAATCATCGAACGCTATTGAATATTCATATTTACTAAAGGGTCTTTTCATGGAAATTATTGGTTAAAAATCTGATTGAATTCCTATACGTGACTGAGTCTATAGTACTTTTAAATATATGAAAAGTTAATATGATGTTCTTTAATTATTTATTTAAGTGGCTAACGAGCATGTGGCCACCAGGATTCGCTCAACAATCCGAAGCGACCTCTGCTTATAGACATCTGCAATTTCACATGCGTTGCCTACCCTTAATCTACGGAGGAGACGCACAGCAAGAGGATAATGTCTGAAAACTGAATAGTCTAATGACTGCACTCAAAAGTAGTGATATTTATTAATAAATAGTCTTAATTGAAAAAAATAACACTAAGTACAAGTGAAAGTGAAACTTATCAGTCACAAGACAACTTCGGTAAGCCAAAGTAAACCGAAATCGCCGAATTTTGAAATCAATTTCTGACTAATTTGTGAATATTTTAAAAATTAAGTTAACGTAATATATAAATAAACAATAAATAAAAATCTAAAATTAAATACATACAAAAGTTTTACAAATAAAATATGGGTCCCAGATCGCTGTCCGCTGGATACGTTAACTTACATTAAATTTAAAGTTCAACACTATAGAAAAAATTGTCTGTGTTTTGCCGAGCGTTTTTTTAACGCACCGTTTTATTAAAAAACGTTTTAGGTTAAATTACAGCTGCTTTACACCGCTCGTGTGGCATCTATCTAAATGTTCAATCAATGTGCTCGGTGACTTTCAACTAGTGCTGTCGTAAAAGCGTATTACGATCCATTGAGGGGCCATAAATGGTCGGTTAGTTTGGCTAAATGTTTTATTGGTACCTATAAAATTGAAGTCTTTCGGCCAAGAGAAGCTTTTTTACAGTACTCGTATGTATGGTTTCACTTTTTAATACAGTGAATTTAGACAATATTTAAATCTATTCAATAACAAATAGAATAATAATTTAGGTAGCAAACGAACACGCGATTACCTTGATTCACCAAAATAGCAAAGCAACTGCTGCCCATAGACAACCGCAATTTCAGACGCGTTGCCTACATAAATCGGCGGAGGGGGAAGACGCACAGAAAGAAGATATTTCTCCTTCCTTTGCGAACACTCCTCCTCCAAATCCCCTTCGCATTATTTCCAGGAAATTGTAAAGAATAGAAAGTGGACTAAAATTAGACCTCCACCTCTCTCATCGAACGAAACCTTTGGTCCGAATTCATTCTTATGCCAAGAATATAGGCTTTCTTAGAGTGTAAAAAAATCAATGTATAAAATTATATCAAATAATTTTATCTCGCTTGTGATATGTCGGAAAATGTTTAGTATTCCGTGCCCGTTGCAGATCTATCTTTCAAAGAACAAAGTGCCGCGGCGGGATGAAGCGAGAATTGGATATGGTGCCTCGCAAACTTATTGGTTCCTCTACAACAGACCGTTTCGCAATATCGAACGCTGAATAAAACACTCCCTTTTTATATCCACCCAAACATTTCATTTAATTTTTAAAAATGATAAACAATTTTTGTTGTGAAAGCAAATTGGACATAACTTATCAAATTGAACGTAGCTTTTATAACTAACACGAAGAAGTAGACAGGAGTATGGGCCAAAAGTGATCTATTCTTTGCTTTTTGGCCGCAAAAGCCCATAATTAGTTTTAGGGGGCAAACGAGCGGCGGGAACCCCGAGGTGGTCGACGACGATCATAGACATTCGCAACACTAGAGGAACTGCAAATGCGTTGCGGGCTTTTTAAAAAGAGATAGGCTTGATTCATGAAGGACCCAAATAAATATTAGTTATTAGAAATATAAAGGAGAAAAATATGATATCAGATTCTCGGTATCAGCTACATTAGTGTTACGATGTACGAGCGACTCGAATTCAGAACACGTGCCGATATCTAGGTTTGTAATTAAAATTTAAGTCCGTTCGTGAAATTTAATCACGTACGTTTGAAGGCAAAACTTGAATAATTAAATAGTTAGTTCTAACTGATTGTAATTGTATTCGTTTATACAAGCAGATATTTTTAAGCTTAGTTTGATAGCCAATGCAACCAGCGCGGGAACCTTTGTAAGAGATGAACAAAGACTTAAGACATCCAATATTTCCAAACCGCTACGACTTAGTGTCCTTCAAGAAGCGAGCCTATCTATTCCTTAAAGGCCGGCAACGCCATTGCGGTTCCTCGAGTGTTGCAAATGTCCATAGGCGACGAAGATCACCTCGGTGATCCAGCCGCTCGTTTGCCCCTTTCTCTTATAAAAAACATCCAAGGACTACAGCAATAGAGGAACTGCAGATTCGCTGGTGGCGTTTAACAGGTTATAAAGTCAACACTTTAATTGTACTTGTATAAATAAAATTAGGGGGCAAACGTGAAGGAATACCGAGGTGATAATTGATACCCATGGAGATCCGCAATACCAGAGGAATTGTAGATGCATTGCTGGTGTTTAAGAAGGTATGCTCGCTTCTTGAAGGACCCTAAGGAGCCTATCTCTATTTCACATTTGAATTTTCTTTTATAATCAATCTATTCTAATATTAAAGAGGAAACTTTGCATTTTTATGTATTGAAATAACTCAAGAACTACTGAGCCGATTTCAAAAATTCTTTCACCAATAGAAAACTACATTATCGCGGAGCAATATAGATTATAATTTTTTTAGTTCCGCACGACCGAAGTCGCGAAAATCAGCTAGTTTGATATAAAAGTATAAAGATATCAAAATGTTAACGAACAAAATTGGTGCTAATTACACGCCGCTACAACTTTTTACATAAATCTCGTCGTTTCAATCTGTCCGCTTTCAGAATGTAAATTACCTCTTTGACGACAAATGTAATCTAATTAACCTCGTCGTGTTCGCAAACTTTAATGTGTAATTGAAAAAAAAATAATAGAGTGAAAATGTAACTTTTTATCAGTTCAGATACTAAAAGATTGGACAACACAAATTAACTGTAACCTTTTTTTTTATTAGGTGGAATCTATTTTAGATCCTAGTGCCCACGGGGGGAGCACATAACGGTATGTGGGACTCCCCCTCCAACCCCCGGCCGCAAGAGATGCATGTGAGCGGGGTAAAAACCCAGCACCCATCCCGCAGCCCAAACAGCCCACCTCGTCGCAACAACGGTGCGACCCCGCAGAGTCGCGGAGGACAGGGAGAGTGGCGCACCGTAATACCAGCACCCCTCTTCCTCCGCCACTCTCCCTCACCGTCGGCGGGCCCCTAGGCAGCGCCGACCAAAGTCCACACACAGAGTGTGTGGACCTTCCTCCACCAGCCCTCCACAAGGGTGAAGGCCTGCCCCGCGAGGGCAGGCCGCCACCCGGCCAACCGGCCCTCCCTCCCTGGTTCCTCTTAGGTTCACCGTGGTGGGCAGCCACGGTTACTAGAGCCCCACCGCCACGACAAGGCGGGAACCGTTGGTGGGGGCAACTAAACTAACTAAACTAAACTGTAACCTGGGGTTACCCAAAGTACATGCGCTACAAAGCGATTCGATATCTCACACTTGACAAGCACATAACTTATCGAACGTCATTGTCAGTTTCATACATTTTATCGATTCTATTAGCGATATCGCCAATTGAAAGTCACTTCGGGTCATCTGG
>QDHC01001623.1:232198-260672 GCA_013186455.1 Papilio dardanus tibullus | reverse complement strand
CACATAACTTATCGAACGTCATTGTCGTTACATTGTTGTCGATTCCATCAGCGATATCGCCAATTGAAAGTCACTTTGGGTCATCTGGACCTAGTGTAACAAAAAGTACATAAGTGCTTGTTGCTTTTTTTGTAATATTTTATTTTATTTATTAAAACCATCAACAGAATAAATTATAATTCATTTACAAAGAACAGCTAACAATATTATCACGATATATAATTTAACCTAATTAGAGATAGTTACATCAAGATATATTTTAAACAACGGCAACATACCAAAACAACTAATATACTAGAAATAAAAATAAAGAACAAATAATAATAAGGAAAAGATAAAAAAGAAATTAACTTAAATTAGAACCTCTGAGATTTTTTTTAATGTTGATACTCTATTGGAAAATATATCGAATTCTGGTTGAGGCGCAACGTATCTGGCTCCTGCGACATTGGGATTGCAATGACATCGCTTATGCCTCATACACACTAGGATAGTATTTTAGTCAAGTAGCAATTAACATTTATCCGAACAAAGGATTTTCTAATATATTCTACTAAAATGTTGCTGTTCGGATAAGTTTAGTTACTAAATTACTACCCTAGTGCGTAGGTTTAGGCTTAAACGAGTCCGAACAGTAGTAAATCCTTTGTTCAAATAAATGCTACTTGCTACTTGACTAAAATACTATCCTGGTGCGAACAAGGCCTTAGGGTCTACACTAACACAGGAATTATGCAAAACATTGTAAGTGGTCATTAGTCTGTTAAATGGGGAATGTAGGGCCAAGTTTGTTCTGGCAGCCTTAGTGACAAAGGATATATATTTTTTATATCTAAGTAATCTTGAAGGTACAGTGATAGACAATTTCGATATTAAATTGGGTGATATTATTATGCTCAAGTAATATTCTTATAGCTATGTTAGAACAGAAACACCCTATATAAGTCACAGAGAACGGCGTTATGACTAATTTTACCTTCATTTCTTTACCATTTACATGACATGACAACCAAAAAGGTATGTTCAAAGTTTCAAATCCTTATTCTATTTATTTGTGTCCATAACAACGTCTGAATTCTTTTAAAAACTTATTCTGTCTGCAGTTTACGGTTAATATTGAATTGAAAACTGGTCGTGTCCGAGCCGCAAATGGTTCAGCTTCATTCCATTGTCCGCTAGAGAGCGTATTTCATTATTTCGTGAGAGAACGTATTTGAACTGCTCCCTTTCAACAAACCCAAATACATCGAGACTAACCTAATTACCGTAATAATTTCAAATGAAATCTTCTCACGCGACAAACGCACGCGATTGTGTAATGTTTACGGAGTAAGTGGGATACATCTTTGCTAATGGTAATTATAATAAAAATTAGTGGAACTCACAATAGTTCTTAGTAGACTTACGATGTGAGGTGATAGTCATTGTTACCACATCATCAACATGACGAAGTAGACAGATGTCTTTTATTGACTACTATCATCAAATGAGAATAACCAGTATTTTTTTTATAATATAAAGTGGCAAAAGAGGAATGGCCACCTGAAATAGCGAAGCGACCCCTGCCCATAGACATCTGCAATTGCATTCTCCTCCGTAGATTAAGCGTAGGCAACGCATCTGCAATTGCAGATGTATATGGACAGAGGTCGCTTCGCTTTTTTGCTTGCTTGTTTCACTTTGTGATGTAAAAAAAAGGTTTGATTATAGTGCCTTATACCATGACTAGCCAAAAATAATCGATCGTAAGTTAAAGAAAATATTCACAGCTTTAATATAAAGTAAAATAAATATTTAAAGAATACACACCGCTCCTTGAAATGCTCCGCCAGTTGTACGGCTTCAAACGGACTCCTTCAGGATAAAAAACCTAACTGGAAGTTTTTAATTTAACTTTAAAGCCAGATTCACAATCTTGGTTTATGCAAACTGAGTTTTGTTCGCGTTGAATTTGTATGCAAATTATTTACCCGGTGGGTGCGCTAAGCTTTTATAGATTTGCCTTCGTTTATTATTGAAATTGTTTTTTTTACCGATGCTTTTTTGTGAAATAAAATTTTATATAAATAGTCTGTTAAGCGCCCCCCTCACACTGGTCACTTTTTGTATCGTGCTTGATTTCCTATGAGCTTCTATGGAAGTGTGGACAAAAAGTTGCTAGGTGTGCCCTAGCAACTTTTTGTCCGGTTAAAAGTTGCCCGACAAAAAGTTTCCCGTGTACGGTGGTTCTAGGACGTATTTTTACTTAACTGGTTATAATAATTTATCGAAAATGAAACGTTGAAAAACCAGTTTTCACCATACAGATATTTTTTGTAAATTTCTGTCGGAATTTTATCGAAATCCAAACTCCGTTTTACATATTTCGACGAAACTCTTCTGACCAAGTTCACATTTGAAAAATGCTGACTATGCATTATGCAGTAATTCTACTGATCTCTAACATTCTGATTTCGTATGCGATTTAATAATTCAATCCTTTTAGTATAATCCAACTATTTTTAGTCAATTGTTTTGTAATTCATAGAATATTAATTTTATGTTTAAAATTGGAAAATTCTGAGTAAACTCTGAAACCCTCTTTGTGTTAAGTCGATTGGTTCGAGTCTCGAATATTTGTTATTAGCTACGTCTACTCTTTATATTCAGGCTCTTTAAATTTAGACTAAATTCAGATATTTAAAACAGGTTTTAAACGACAGACCGCCATATTCCATCCACACCACCTCGGTGGCTCGCAATCCTCTACCGTCGGATTTCGCGAAGCTTCCTGCCTCGCACATCCGTACTGTTGAATGGTCTGTCCCGCTACCGCTACGATTTAGGGTATTTTAAGAAGCGAACGTATCACCTCGTCAAAGGCCCGCAACGCACCCGTGGTTCCTCTGGTATTGCAGATGTCCATAAGCGTCTATGATCACCTTGGTCTTCGCGCTGCTCGTTTGCCCCTTTTTATAAAAAACATTTGTAGTAGTAGTCTATACATAATTTCTACAAAGCAGCGAATTAGTAATAATCAGGATTTTGGGTTTTAGCGCCTTTCATATTTCAACAAAACATAATTTGAACGTAGGTTAATAATTCAAGTGATCCGCTAAAAATATTACACATTACTCTCGAATTCAATTCCTTTTCGATCCGAATGAAACTCATTATACAAAAATGCGGAAACCTCAGCCTGAAATAATTCGACAAGAGATATGAGCGCGTTCCCATTGTACCGCGGTACGTAAACCTATATCAAGATTTTTATTACCTTAGTAGATTAACAAAAGAAATTGCGGTTCCCTGCATGGATACGAAATTAGAATCTGGCCTACGTAAATTTAAGAGATAATGAATGAAAAGAAAACCCCAAATTGTTATAATTTACAATTATTGTGTAACAAGTATAATAAGATACTTTTTAAATTTTTAAACGATATATTAAAACAATACTTATTAATTTGCTAATTCTAGTAAGTTGTGTAAACTTAACTAAATTAATGTACTTAAAAAAATGTAGTTTTAGTTGGAGAAGAATTACATAATAATTAGTGAAAAAAACGGCACTAAAAACTAGTTTCGAGCACTCATCTCTAAAGAAGAGTCTCCGATAAGCTCCAAATTAGTCGGTACCGATACCACATCCTATTTACGTGAGTGCTGGCGTTTTTATTCACTAAGAATACTCTTCTCACGAAAGTTTAAACAGTAGAATTACTTAATAATTGTTTATATAATATTTATTTCGTTACATTTTATTTCAAATACAATGGAAACAGATAACGGTATACGTGAATGCTTCAAAGTGTTATTAGCACGTCGAAAAATCTTGCAAGAATTCATCCGCTTTTCAAATACGGGCCCTTTTTATACAGACACGTTTCGGCCCTTTTTTAATTTATTTCCTAACATCTCTGTTCGTTGCTCATAAAAAGTAAGTACTTTCTTAAGTAAAATACGATTAATAAATCTATCAATTTTTATAAAGTTTCATTTCAAAATTATTGCTATTAAATTATGACAGGCGCTTTATTTATTTGTAGCAAGACAAACATCTATTTATATAAATGACGGATTAAAATATATACATTTCCCAAATTAATGCTTGTTTAATAAACTAAAATTATTTAGGGAAATTCTTTTGTTATGCTTGGATACACATTTAGGAATCAAAGGGTTTGATATGGGTCGCGGGTTTGATGTAGGGAATTAGAAATAATTTTCCCATAACATACCGAAGGATATATCAAATATTTATCCTAAATAATATAAAGGATATGAATCATATGAGAAATACTTTGATAGGATGCAAGAAAAATCATGAAAGATCAAAAATGCATTAATTAAAGAATACCAACTACCATTACTTAGAAATAATTAAATAGGGAAATTAATAATTGAATTGGTCTTTGAGAAATTCGTCATTTTCTTCCAAGAGAGTTTAAATAGTTATTCATGGCAGTCCTACTTTTAAAAGTCAGCATTGACCGCGATAAAGATCCGAGTCTGTTGTATAAAGTGTCTAGAACTGAGAATCGACACCGTTCTACTTTATCTTACTATACTGAACGGAAGTTTTTAAAAAGAAATTTTAAAAAAGTTAAGACAAATGGCGCTGCGCAAGAAAAGTGCCAAATGACGATACACATTTATCAGTTGTTATTTATTGCTTTGAAATTATAACTTGTATTAAATCTATAGCAATTTGCAAAGCAAGTTTCAAACTTTGAACAAAATAAGGAATCAGTATCTTTAAATGATTCAAAACGCCTATGCTTAGTATTGTGACAATCTCTACCTAATAATTTATGCTAAGAGTAAAATAAAACAGATAAACGAGAAATTGTAAACTTGATTAAGTCATTTATTTTTGTATAGTCGTTTAAAAAAGATGTTCCGTGGTTCAGATAAATACCAGAATAAAAACATTTCAAAATAAAGTATAGAAAAAATTCAAATTATCAAAAAGACACAACAACAAAATCCAATTAATTTAATATCTAATTAGTGTAAAACAAATTCGCAATAAGAAATAAGCAATTACTCCAAGAAGCGAGATTCAAATTTGAAATTTGTCGTCGCTTATCGCGGCGCGAGGTTTGTCTGTGGAATCGCATTCATCAAAACTTGGGGAACGCTTCCCTTCCTAATTAAAGCCGCCGGTTAACTTCCGTCTGACCTTCTAAGAGTTAGAATCTTAAGTAAATATCTATTAATTTTGATGTGAAATTTTATTTAACCCTTCCATGAAAATTCTCTCTTCCACATCCCATACGTTCATTCCACATTATGAAGTATTTTTTGAGTAGAATATAGGTACATATTTTTATCTTCAAAAATCATACAAGATGCCTAATTAATAATACAAGCTAGGTATTTTTAATTGTATTTATATGTATACCAGTTTTTACTTTTCTACAAAAAAGTAGAGTAACGATTATACTTAACTTTAGTCCCGTTATAAATGCGGTATAATTTAAAATCCCAGACAATTTTGCAGCGAAATAGCAATCCAGCTTGCTGCAAACTGTATCCTGAATTTCGTCTATTTTCCAAATTACTAGACATTATACAACAAAACAACTAAGTTTGTCAATAATATGTCTTGATGATGAAATACAGATTTTGTATATATCAATTTGTACCACGAAAGATATTGCAAAAAGTATATCGATTTATGTTTTAGGTCAGTATTTGATGAATTCGATAGGAATAGGATACCTTGTCAACTGAAGAACAGAAAAAAGACAATAGATGCTTCAGAAATGCCACCAAATCAGACAAAATTATTATACCGAACTCTGCAGATCGGAATGTTTCCTAGGTCCTCTTCAAACTTACCAAACATTGAAGAGTTGATTTTAACTCTAATAATAAGTTACTTGGAATTTAATTTCAAGATTTATATGAAGACAAACAATATCAAGCGATCGAAGAATCCAACGCCGTAGACGTTCCTTATAAGAGTGCAGTCTACCGTGAAGCAGACAATGACCCAACAGTACATTGTAATACAGCATCATACGCTGCACTTTCACTAATAATCAACCAATCAGAATTTCGTATCTAAAACACGCTATTAAAATTTAATTCAGAAGATCCTATATAAGACGATGAAGTGTATTATATTCTGGGGAGTCCGTTGCTACCGAGAAGACCGGCGTTTGCGAGGGCCGGACTCAAGCCTCGCTCTAAAAATCTTATAATTAATTAGTTTAGTGGTAGAGTGGTTCTATTTCATAAGTTGTTAGCCAGTTTGATAGCTGGCTGGTCTAGAATGACCCTCTTCTTCGTTCGGTAGCAAGTTCGACTTCCTTTTGTCATTTACAAGATAAATGCATAAATGATTAAAGACGGACGAATATATCTTATCACGTAGGCTTGAATTTGTCTTGTCAGAAAACGTGACGCAAAATCATTGTCGAAGTCTAACAGACTTGATTATGTTTTAAATTTCTTTTGTGTCTTTTTCTACTTCTTTTCCGATGAAACTAACCTCAAGGGATTCTTCTCTTACTAGATTACATAAACTACTACTTTGACTTTAACAGTAAGGTAAAAATCAGAACTTATCTGCTTTACCAGTAAGATCAGATTTCTTTGATTATAACAATAAAATTAAACTGTAGGCTTATCCCTTTATAAATACATACAAAGATAAAGCAAGACACAAATATACTGTTACAACCGCAATACAGATTTATTTAACATAAATGAATGAGACAAATTCCAGTCTCGAGTGATTTAGTTACATTCTTGGAAGACGAGAGTGTTGTGACAGAGAAAATGTTTAATATAAATTACTGAATATGTAGCATATTTTATTCATAAGTAATACGTATACGGTATCCAGGAAAGCTACTATGATTTATTTATTAAAATCTTGATACTATGTCTACTGTGCACTAATTAAAAATGGTCGTTCTCCATCTTTACATCATTTTCTCATTCCTGGTTGTAGCAATCTTTTTGACCATCTCTTGTTACTTCTCTATACTAATAATTAAAACTTTTGAAACTATATTTAGCAACATATTAAATATCATGAATCGGGTACCCGTATTATATAGTTTTCACCTACTTTGATACAAAAGTTGTGTTTCTTGATAATTGAAGTGAGGATATACTTATTTTAGTTTCATAAAATTTTATATTTTCAAAGTTTAGTTTTAATTTTGAAATATGTAAAGAAAACATATTTTATGTGGAGACCAGCTCTAGCTCACAGCTCCCAGCACAGATGTCTTGAACGGTCTTAACGACAAATTGCCTCAGAGAAAATAAGTTTTCGAAACGATCATAATATTATTCTATTTTTATAACAGAAACGTGACTTTAGTTGTAATATTTTTAAGCTTTGACCTTTAATTCACAAGTCTTGTAAGTGACAACTTTACTAAATTCAATTACGAATCCATCCTTAAAAAAATATGGCTAAATTTTACACTGAAAGTCGGTGATTGGTGAAAGAGAGAACCCAGTGTAGATTAACTACTATGAATATTTTAAAAATATAAAAGTCTTTGGCTTCGAAGTCCAATTAAAATAAAAAAAAAATAACTTATTCACGACCTTGCCAATATCCTATCAGCAATAAACAAAAACCAACATTATATCAAAACATGGTTGAATCAATCAATTAAACTCTTGAAACAATAAAGTATTAATTCCGTATTCTGTGAATTTCTCTGTTCCAAGTATTGTTTTCATTAATAACAGTGCAATTCCGACGAAATCTCGTCTGCAGCTGTGAAAAACATTCCTTTGTTCTAACAACCGTGTAGCATGAGCCAAACATTGCTCAAAATAAATAGCAAAGATACCAGCCACAATCAACTACATTTGTAAAATAATATTAATGATAGCCGTTTATTTCCATATTTACAGTTAGTAGTTAAAAACTTAATTTTAGTTATTAGTATTGTTTATTTGTGGTAAACATGGATCCCTCTTTGGTTGTAGGCCTTCTCCTTCTTCTTCCGTGTTCTGTTTTTGCTCAGAGTGAGCCAATCTGTCCGCGTCACCTCGATTATGTCATCAGTCCACCGGTTTTCACCACCTTTTCTTCGGTGGTCCGTTCCATCTTGTACTTTCTAGAGTCCATCTGTTGTCTGACTGATATATGACCAGAGAATTGCCATTTTAATTTCAGGACGTGCTTTAGTAAGCACTATTTTTGTATCAACCTTAAATTTTTTCTGACATGAATCCTAACATGAAGACATGGTTAAACATGGATAAATTCTGAAACGTCATTTACATATGTAACATCGTCCTAAATAAGACCTTAACCTACAAATTCAATACAATTTTTGACTTCTATTTAATTTCGAGCGACGCTTACTTTAAGATTCGATTCAGAATTTGTCCGTAAATCAATCGTAAACACTAATCAGAATATAATTTGTAATTGTCACAAACATCATTACCGCTTAGCTGGTAAATCATTTAAATCAAACATGTTTGAATTAATGAATGCTGTTATCGGTAATTAATAGGCAGATCGTGGCTGCGGGGCTTGTCTCATTAATTAGCTAGACGAAGCGTAACAATCAACCGGTTGTGGGCACAATGCGTGAGTTTTGCAATGAAATGCTTCAAGCAAATTAGGTCAATTGTATTCAAGTTCTTATTCAGCAGGTGGTAAAGATTGTTTTAGTTTATTGAAGGTATTGATTTACCAAAAGAATAATTGCCAGACGGCATACTCTAGATGAAAGAAGGTAAGCGTTCATGAGAGTTTTTGTTTATATATTATTAAGTGGCAAACGATCAAGCGGCCACTTTGATACGCTGAAATAGCAAAGCGACCGCTGCCTACAGACATCTGCAATTGCAGATGCTTTGCCTACCCTTAATCTAGGGAGGAGGAGAAGTACAGCATAAGGATAATTCCTTTTCCTATGCGTCTCCTCCTTCGCCAAATCCACTTCATCTTCTAATCATTTCCTTATAAGAAAAGGATAGGAAAGGAAAGTCGACTAAAATGACGCCACTACACTTATCAGACGAAGCACGGTATTGCTTCCATTTGAAGCCTTTCTTTTGTGTGGTCGTGGTATTTCACTGGGTGAGCAGGCCAATTCGTGCGAAGATGTTAAAGCGAGCTCTACTACTGTTAAAAGTAAGAGTAAGTATTAAATATCATCCATTAATGAAGGTATGACTGAACTTCTCACTCAAAGTATTTAAATATTCCGATCTACAATGAATCCTGAAAACTACGATGAGGTTTTTGAAATAATTTAGCTCACAAGTAGTGTAGATATTTAAGTGCAACTCTAGTAGATTAGTAGTTCCAATGAATAAAATATCAACAATAAGTCCTTAGCAAAAAGTGTTATGGTTAGATAGAGGCCACGTAATATCCTCTGTGGTCCTAGTTAAGCTATAAACTCGATAGCGGGGACCACAAACAAATGGCGTGAACATAATGGCGCTGCGGTCACTGTTTATCAAGGTAATTAGTGGCGTGGACAAAATAGTTTCCCTCCGTCCACTAATTACAAATTAAAATTTATAAGCATATCATAAAAATAATTTAGATTAAATTTATAACTAGTTTTTATTTTTAGTCAATTAAAAATGTAGTTGGTTAGCAGATAAGTCAAACATACTTGGATGGATGGTAGCTCCAGAACAGCTCAAAAGATCTTGATGAAATTTTGCACGGATGTAGAACACATAGGATATTTACCATGTTTTTTCTTAGTTATGCGCAGATGAAGTCGCGGGGGAAGCTAGTCTAAATATAAATAAAACAGTAACAGGCAAACATTTAAGCGATAGTACTATTAGATAAGTTAGAAAAGACACAATTGATCGGAAAATTACACTTGGATTGAACCAAATAACTTAAGATTGCTTGCGTGCTTGTTTAGGATGCTTAAGCCGCAGTCGACTGAAATATGCATGACGTGGACGGCCTTTCATTAAACTTAAAGGATAAAGTCACTGATACGTGAAGCCTCCCACACAAAACAACCATCGAGTGTAATAGCATCGTAAAATAAAGGTTCAAAAGACCCTTATTTACCCTTTAACTAACTTAATCACTCATTTTGTAATAAATTAATCCATAATTTAAAATAGGCGATATAAAACTTTTTTTAAGGGGAAACACATCTCACTTCTTACTATTATATAATACATGCAAGAGTTTTGATGGATGTATGTCTTGTAGCCTTGAATAGGCAGACGTGGAGAAATTCCCTGGACCAGGCCCAGGCCCACGCACGGTTGTAGTGCCTCAGATGATAATCTGTTTCTTAAAAGGTATATCCGGACGGACTAACAAGTTTTAAGGCCGGCAACGCATCTGTGGTTTCTCTGGTATTGCAGATGTCCATGGGCGTCGTTGATCACCTCGGTGTTTCCCGCTGCTCGTCTGCCCCTTTTTCTTATTAAAAAAAATACGATGAAAGGCACTAATATAGAGCATAGTCTGGAACATAGGCTACTTCTTAAGTTATTTCAGTGAACGTATTTGTAATTGTTTTACAAAATGTTTGTGTCTTTCGGATCTTGACTTTAACCCCCTTATTCCTAAAAAATGTACAAAGTACTGCGATAAACGAGGACCAATAAGTCGTCGATTATACGATACTGGAGGACACTCGGAACTAAATAAGATAGACCAGGGGTTTCATTGGACCAAATTATGTATCATAAGAAGTACCAGGAACAGGGATGTTCTGCATTTTGTAATAAATTTTATGAATGTACCAGTACTAAACGTAGAAAGTAACGCTGATTCTCGTTTCGGAATGAAGCGGTATAACTAATAATGTCTCTGTTCCTTTTTCCGGTCGTCTTATATACGCATGTTCACCATTAGAAAAATGAAAAATTTACCCAGTGCTTGTTTGTGAAAGTAATTTTCGATAAAACATTTTGTCGTCGGAGCAGTTTCCCGCAGCTGCGACCGCGCTGCCGATTTTTCCGCTACATTCAGCTTGTAGTCGCGTTTGTTTTTATTGTTGTTATACGAATTAGGGGCAAAAGGGCTTGTTACCGCCTGTTGCGAACGAAACTTTTGCACATAATATTTCTAAAATACTTTCTATTGTTTTAATCTTTTGTACTTTTGCAGTTCTTTTGTTTTTATTGTTTTTTAGGTACAAAATATTCATAAATTAGTTAAGAAAAATAAAACTTCAAGTGATTAGATCTTGCCAGTACTTTTTTCTTTCTATAAATTATTTTATCGAATTTGGCATGCTAATCTGCAATTCTGGCTGTTCACAAAAAACTATAGTTAAAAAAGTGTAGCTTTTTAAAAATCGAATTTTATTTAAATAGTTTATGAACGATAAATGCATAAAGTAAACAAAGAATAAATGAATTAAACAACACTATTACGGGCACCGGGCGCCGACTAAAAATTGAAGCGGTTCATCACAACTACAGCGTGATTTCACTCCCAATTAAGCTCGTTATTTATGCATTCGGTTAAATTTAGTGGCTCCAGTCTGCGGACTTATTCTGATAAACTGCATCTTAGTTGCTACATTTTTTGAAGTTAATACACTTATGCATCAGCTACATCTGCGCATGTTGTTTCGTATATCCATGGGCGTTGGATCATTTCATTTTGACGACTGCTTAGTTATGATCAACCGTTTTAAATAATGAAAAGTAAAATAAAAAGTATCAAACAAGATTTAAATTGTAACAAAAATGTCAAAGGTTTGCCTTGCAGCTTTCTCCTTGCATCATCAAGTGACATCTCATTAGCCTATTTTAAATTTATTGAAATATTTTTTTACCAGAATAAGTCTTCAAATAACCCGTGCATGAAACAGGAGTATTTGGCAAGCGCGACGAACGCTTTGTATCATTTCCAATGAGTCGGGTAATCTCTATGGTGGCTTGGCTTTAAAAACATCGCTTATGAAAGAGCTAACCATTAATTCAGTCCCTCTCTACATTTTAAAATGTTTTTGCTCATTTCTGATACCTTCGTTCAGTTTTATTTCAATAAATTATGATTAACGTAATACTCGTGTGTGTAGATGTGTTTTTTTAAAAACTAAATGCTACCTCATAAACGTAAACTTCACAAAAAACATTATTGACTTCAATAATATTCTTCAATAATTCCGTTAAAATCTCCTTGGCTATTTATATCTGGCAGGTTGTAGTATTATTTAAAAAAATATGTTTAAAGAAGACGATTCCAAATTCAAATTAGGAACGTCTATGATTTTCATTTGTTTTCCTTACTGACAAGATGAGTTATTATTTTATATTAGCACAGATAATACAAAACCATAGTATTTTTCATTTATTTATCTTTATGCACAGCTAAAATATGACATAGGGTAACGTTATGCTATTAAACATGCATTCAATAATGTTCAATTGCGTACAAAAACTAGTCGAGTCACTAATTGGTACTTAGTCAACACAATCACGTTGGCTGGAATTGAAAATGATACGCCATTTTAACAGACTGTGTACAGGATATCCTGGCAGGTATGCATACAGGGAACAAAATAAGGGTTGAAAAGTATTGATGTTTTTCATTTATGAGTATAAAACTACCTAAGTTATAGCTGTTTCTTCCTTTAACTAACTTAACTTGATGTACGTAAGTTTTTAGTATAAAAATTTACCACGAGAAATATAAATACAAACGGTTTAGAAGATTTTCCTTTTTTCGGGACTATAATGCTTCCTCTAGTGTATAGGTCATCATCTGCGTCCCCTGAGTCCTGCAGAAGTCCAGTGCAGAGAATCCCGGTGCGTTCTTTTGAGATCCCGGGACTCTTTTTTACCGCACTGGATAGTCACCGAGGGGGTTTTTATGAGTCAAATCTCATATCAGGGTTATGTGATTTCCTTTCCCCCAGAAGACAGTGTATTTTTTGAAGATTTCCTCCCCGCCCCCGGTAACCGAAAGGAAAACAGAGTAGGTTACAATAATTTTCATTATTATCCACTTATACCGTTTTATACCTAAACGAGAATCAGCGTTATTATTGTTGTACTTTCTACGTTTGGTACTGGTGCCTTCATAAAGTTTATTCCAAAATACAGAACATCCTTGTTCCTGGTACTGCTTATAATACATAATTTGGTCCAATGAAAAAACTGGTCTATCTTATTTAGTTCCGAGTGTCCTCCAGTATCGTATAATCGACGTCTTCGTTTATAACAGTACTTTATACATTTGTTCCTACTAAGGGGTATAATGTTTTGACTAACTTCACTTATTTTATTAGTCATACGAGTTACTTAATAAAATGTTTGAAGTCTCTAATATAATAATTCGTCTTAAAGATAAATTTGTATTCATATTGAGCAAATATTCTTTATTACTGTGATCTGTCGAAGGAATTTTAATAAGCTACATCTTTCAGCTCAATAAAAGCTCTGAGTAATTTCACTCTCGGATTCGACGACTGAAGAAATGTGATTTCTGTCTTAACTTTGCTTTTTTTTTCAAAATATTCACATAATTTTGAATTCACAGCGGGTATTGACATTTGAATTGTTTTTCTTCAGTACATAGATGAATAAGAAGCAGATAAGACAAGATATATGTCACTCTGACAGCAAGTGAGACACACTTATACTAAATGTACGTAACGTGACAAAGACGGTGATATAGATCTTTGGTCCCGTTCCCCGTATGCGATTCTGTTTGTTTGGGTCCAGAAGCCGGACCCAAAAAATGTGACGTATCATACGGGATTGTGGTGCTCCAAGCTGATTTTGGGTGAACTAAGGCCAAAAGAGATGATATTATTGATTTAAAGCCTTACGTGTGTTATTTGTTCCTCTACCGTACACGCTATGATCACGTCTATACCTTTCTCTTTTTACGTTTGAGTACAAAATTATTTCTGTCGCATATATTGTTATGAAGTTTATTACTTTAATGCTTATTAACTTAATCCCAGTTTAAGTTAAAGATTTATGATTTCTTAAAATAAAAAGGACGTGTTCATTTCATGTCTCAAGAAGAAATCTGATCCTTAAGCCTATCTCACGAACGCTTCTTCGACGTACGCGTTGACGGTTTTTTATACGGTCGGTTTCGTACAACTGAATCACCGGCGGGGGCAGCCGTACGGGGGGCCTTTTCAAGCGCCCTTCACTCCGCGATCTCACTTGCATTCGTGCACGCAGCACGTTCATTCACATGTTTATTTCATATATCAAATACAAGCCATTTCAAACGATGTTTTCTTTCATTCATTACCTAATAGCATAAATATTGGTCCTTCGAGCCGGATCTAAACCAGCGACCTATGAAAAAATATCGCGACAAAAGGCTGCCGTATGAACAGATACATGGAAATACGTTTGTTCTAATGATGTTTTTAGTTGAAAAAGCTCGTGTGAATGGAGGATACAAGTTAGCTGCCAAAAACTAGTTCATTCGAAGTATAATTTTGTAACAATATTTGCAAAGTTTTTGCTTATAATCTAGTTGTTTTTATCTCGATGTGACGTAATGAAGTCACGTTCGCTGGAAGCTTCGAGAAGTCGAGCGAGATAAATCTGCATTCATAGCTCAAATAATAATATCGATGAATTTCTACGTTAACGATCCACTTGTCTAGTGAGCGCATTGTCTCTCTGTTAGATTAGTGTGGATACGTATTATAATATAATAAAAATAGTCAATTTATATTTTTTTACATTTTTGATATCCATGAGTAGCTGATATATAAGTTATGAATGAAATTATCTAAGGAATAATTTAATTTTGCCTCAATTAAAATAATTTGATAAATGAGTCATGTAAAATGTAGCTAAATGTCTTCGATTCAACGCTAATTATAATGTAATTGAGTGATCATATTAAGAACTGATTATTAATATGAATATTTACATAATTAAACTTGGGTTTTACGAGTCTTTACTCTCGTCAATAGCACACTTTAATATTTTAATTTATATTAATTAATGTGTTTAATTTTGCTTATCCATATTATCCGAACGCGTCTATACAGCACCCGACAAGCATTAAGATGCGATGCGTATCTTTGCGAAGCGATTTAAAATCGTTCCATCTTCACAGCACTCGTTCAAATGAGTTCAAGATTCTGTTCAAACGAATTATTTACTCTTAAGTTTATATACATGTATAAAATAGCATGGGCCATAACCAAAACTCTAGGTCGCGCAAATTCGTCAATGTTTTGATGAAGTCAGAAATTCACTAAACTAAACTTTCCTATCTTGATACTTATGACCATCTTACTAATATTATAAATGTGAAAGTTAACTTGGATTAATGTTTGTTCAAAGGTATCTCCGTAACGGCTTAACAGATCTTAGCGACATTGGTATAGATGAAGAACACAGTCTGGAAGAACAAATAGGCTATTTACTACGGTTTTTTTTTTAATTTGTACAGACAATTAAAAAGGTAAAAAGACGACAGCAAAGAGTTGCCCTGTAGTGGCCAGTGCTCTCCGCAACAGTATTTAGGTTACGTCTAAAATTGTATTGATTGTATTTAAATTTCTAGGGAACGTTATAAATGTATTCAAGTCTCAAAAATTCCGCTGCCCGAAGCTCAGGGATGCGTATAACCGCGAACATAAAACTGAATTTGAAGGGAAAAAATGTAAAAACCACCCTCCGGCTCCCGAAAAGGTCTAGAGAGCAATATGTTCCATCGAAAGTCACTTAGTGAAATGCGTGAGGGTTTGACGAATCACTATTCTGACGTTATATTTAAGTACTTTATATACTATTATTATAAAGAGAAAAGATTTGATTATTTCAATAGGCTAGATTTTTTTAATATTTTCAGTAACTGATAATAGGCGTTTGAAGAATATCAGTGCTTATTTCAATAAGCACATAGCTGAGCAAAGGCCCTATCCATAGGACACATTTTTTCTTGTTCTTTTTTAATTCTTTTTGTTTTAAGCATGTAATTAACATTGTAAAGCGCTTGGAAAGCTGGACTATCCTTTGGAGACCTTAAGTAGCCAGTGTTGTTCCAGAAAACGATCTTTATCTGTGCAACAAGATTGTGCCATTCTGCAGAGACCTTTACAACTGAGATCCGTTGAGACGTTCTTAAGATACCTTCAAACAAACATTCATCTATCCAAACGTATTTGTGATCGTAGAAATAAGATAACGTTGTAATATTGACTAAAGAAATATAACCACAATTATAGTTTTTCTATTGGGTAAAATATCGAAAGAACTTTTCTATTACACAATCTGTCAGTCAGTAGCTAAGGTTGAGCGTGGGAGAATATATTTTTATTAAACAAAATCCGCCCTCACAGTATACGTTTTTCCTTAAGGCTCCCTTAGGAAAATGTTTGAATTTCCGAAAAAAAAAATCCTTACATTTTAGTGAATGCCTTATATGAAATTACTTCAGATAGAAGTACGCAAATGATATTTTTCGTTAAAACATATTCAGAAAATACGATTCAATGAATAATAGATTTCTTCATAACAATTCAAAATAGTGTAGAGTTCTAGTATGGATTGGTTTTCGTGTCTAAACTTTATAAATTATAACATTATCAACGCGATAAAAAATAGATCTAAGAAGACCCAGAGACAACAGTGGTAGAGCCCGCTATAATATCTTCTGAACGAATTAGGCGGCTCGTCCGGTGACAACCACATAGAAAACAGGCGTGATGTCTAAGCAATTCTCCGTGTCGTATCATTAGTATAGTTGGAGACCAAATATTTATTTCTTATAAGGAAATTATGGGAAAGGAAAGTTGGTTTGTCGGAGGTAGGGACATATAGTAATGAAAATGTCCTCTATCTGGGTGTCCCCTCTTTCCTCGATTAAAAGGCAATGCATCTGGAATTGCAGTTGCTTGCTTAATTACGAGTAAAGAAAAGTTCGATTAAGAATAGAATGAAAAGTGAAATGATGAATGATAGATCGAAAGGAAAGGAAAAACAGGGAAGGGTATAGACCCCAAACAGAGAGAGACAAGGACAGATACTTGGTGTTAATAATGTTAATACGATGATGATGATGCCGAATGTAAAGTATGATGATATGACACATGGAATGGCTTGGTAATAATCCCTATGAAATAAAATGACTTATAAATATATTCTAAGCACTGTCTTAATTATGCTGTGGTCTTAAAGATTTTACTTTATTAGGGTGAGCACACACCGCGGTAAACGCGTCGTAAACGTACGTTTACGAGTATTTGAAAAGATTTACTACCTCACAGGAAGCTTTATTAGGCTACTTTTAGAATATGCTATTTTCTTTATAACCTTGACAACAATAACTAAGGCTGGCTACAGACGTTCAATCTAAAGACTAAAGACGCTCAACTGTGCAGTTAAAACATTACAGTTAAAATTTTAAACGTCTCTAGCCGGCTTAAGACTAAATGCACTTTCAAACATTTTTGTATTTAAAATTGATAAATACATTTTTACTACTTACAAGAACAGAGGCGTGGGAAGAAATTGGAACGTAAAGTAATAATGAAATACGTCGCTTTAACCGACGCGTAATAAGGAGAGAAGTAACTAATATTTACCTCGTAATTTAAATTTATCATTTGCTTACGTCTGCTTAGTAAGCTGGACTAACTCTATAACATCTTTATCGTTGCCAATCGTTTTAATCAACTTGTGTTCGTTGAAACAAATGGCATTGTTTTCGATTTGTACATTTTTTTGTACGTATCACGCGATATAAGCCACCTGTGGCCGAATAAATCATTATTATTTCATAAAATCGCTACAAATCGGTGGAATGTGTACTGAATTGGAAATAAAAATATGTATTTTAGGTCACTAGTTATTGTCGCTATTTGTGTTTGTGCTCAAATTTGTTCTGCAGGTATGTCATCTTGTTTGTTTTTTAAGTTTTAGAATATTATACATGTAAACCTTGTAATTGATGTGTAAATCTAATACTAATAAAACCTGTTATTGCTTCCTTATCTTCTTATAAACAGTTTTCTTTGCATTAAGTTGCTATTGTCCCACAAAACTATCGTCAAGACCCACGGCCTTATCATCGTCTTCCCGTTCAAATCCTACATCCGTAGGTTCGGCACATCATGAGTTTGTCCCCTACGTTAATCTATCTTCCCTCATCACAATCGTTGATCTGAAATATGGTGCAAAAACATCTCCCATATTGCCAAAGATTCTTAGAGAAATTAGTATTAATTGTTTTTTTTTCTGTGATTTCAGAAAAGCAGCTACATGAATTTAAACATAAACTGGGTCATCTCAAGGAGATACCAAGGAGATTCGAAGTACAAGACATAAACGCGGAAGCAATATTCAAAAAGTATTTACGGGACATCAATGACTTGGCTAAACAGGCGAACATGACTGTAAGGTACAAAGTGAAAGTGGAATTACAGAAACCTGTAAAGAAGAAGGTTAAAAAAATAGAAAAGTCATATAAGGTGAAATCAAAGAAGTATAGTGTACCATTGAAAAGGAAGAATATGAAACTATCCAACTTCGAAATAATGATGAGGAAACAGGTTGATCAGATGGCGTCAGAGGCAAACGTCGCGTTACAACAAGTCCCTAAATCAACGGAAATGCCGCCTCATTTTATAACAACAAAGGCGATGTTTAATGGAAAATATAAACCTATACTTAGACACGTTAAATCCAACTACACTAAAATAGTGAAGCCCGTCCGAAACAAAGTTATTACGCTAAAATACGAACCGGTTGTAGAGTAAGATTTGCATTTATATATTTTTTTACTTTTATAATTTTGTAATTTGTAATTGAATAATAAAGTTCCTCTCAAGTATCGACTATGTTTTTATTTAACCTACAAACATACTACAAACGATATCTCTACCGCACAAGAGATTTTTCTATAGTTATTAATAAAGATATTGTAGAATAACTATTAAACCCAAGTATCAACCGAATCTTTGATGTTTAAATATTTAATAATAAAGTAGATATCAATTAAATACCTTTTTCTTTTCAAAGGTATTGAGTTGCTTTCTGTGTAATCAGATCAGCTTACGAGGGGTGAATGTTGTACTCGGGCACAACTTAGCACAAGATGCATCGCGATAGCCGACGGCACTTACCTTGTTCACGCTGCATTAATAGTGATGTGAATTGTTTATCGATACTCGAACGCTAAACTGTCGTCAACTAGTATTTTAAACTGATTAAACTATTCAAAAACTGTAATAAGCAGCGATAGTAAATGTTAAGATTAATACCTGTTAGATTACACGAATGGCTAAAAAAATAATTGCAATTTGGGCTAATGAGCAAAAAATACTATAGGCTCTCTCGTTCCATCACTTTCCATTAAAAAATAATCAATGAACTTCTACAAAATAAAAAAAAAGCAAAGTCAATATAAGAATTAATTTTAAGAAAAATCTAGAATTCTTAACCGACTTCCAACAGAAGGAGTTATCAAGTCAATGAGTTTTTTTTTAAGTTTTCGATAAAAATGTGAAAATTTGTCGATGATACAGGACGTCACTAGTGCGAGAGGCGCTACCCATGGAAGTGTTGATGTTATCTATGTCGCTTTACGTTAGTACGCGATGAAACTGACTTGCTTTACTCATGTAAAATACTTGCTAACTTATATCGTTACTACTTTAATAGTAATTTTATTCTAAAGACAGTTTTCCCAAGCGAATTTTATCTTTTAACATATTAGAGAAGTTTTAAGGTTTGTGGTCACTATAAAAATCTAATGAACAAAATCATATTTGATCCCAAGTCCGAAGGTTTTCAATAAACTAAACTACTAGAAGCTTAATCAGTTATAACTTGTATAAACTATGAATAGTTTGTTCTTAAGTCAAATAAACATAAATAAGATATTGAAACTTAGATAATTTCTGACTAGGATTAAATGTCTACAAATTCTACTTTGATGATAAGCAAAGGTTTGAAGTAAGACTAATCTTACTTTGTATTAAATTAATGACAATAGAATTGACTTAGTTTAGGATTATCAATTCCATAAGCAGTTTAAGTTTGAGGTTTGAATTTACAATGTTACGATCTCAATATTGTGAGAAACAAGTAATAAAACAGTGTCAAATATTACATTTGTATAATAAACTAAAAAATATTAAGATCATATAGTTTTCATAAAATAAATACTGTGATATCTAAAATAGGAGCGAAGCTTCTCAAATTCGGAGCTAAAGTGAAAAAGTTAAATATTAAAATAAAGTATGAGTACTTTCAGCGAGTCCTCTTTGATGTTCAATCAGAATTGATCCAAATTTATGAATACAAGGTGAAGGAAAATGCTAATTCAGAATCAAAGCAACTTTTTGACTCGATTCGAGAACTTTTTGCCATTTCTTGGTAAATTATTAAAAAGAGTCAGATTTTTAGGTAGAAATATTTTTAGGGATAGCGAATTATAGGAAGGACAAATCTAAAAGAAAATCAAATCGGATAAAAACAGAAATATTCCTTTTAAGTTGATCCATTTATATTAAAGCTACTGCTAATGTTTGGAAAGACATATGAACAGAACATGGTTTAGACGCGCTTGAAGATCAATAAATTGGCAAAGTCATGAAATAATAGAAACCTATGAACATTTTAAATATCGTATTACATAAAGAAAACAAAAAAAAAACGATGCCAATTGTAGTGCAGTATGCCTCAGCATTTGGCGCTTAATGTACCGTTTCATTCGCACGCTGCTGTGAAATGTGAGTTCCTGTGTGAAAGGAATATAAACTGGCTCTTTGAGATAAAACAATAAAAACTGTTTCTTCGTGGCTTGTTTTGTAAAGGAATATAATACAATGAATTTAACAACGTTACCCTAAATTCTTAAAAACACAACTATGTATTGTACTAAGCTCCAAGAAATGTAACTTTATTTTTTACGTGCACCAGACTCTTTTAATATTTATGGCAATCAAAAGCACCATCAAGTATAGAGAGATTTCTTGTCGGAGGCCAAGGCCCACTTCGAGTCATCGTGTCACCTTAGTTAGTTTTTTTAAAGACTCATCAGCCGCATTAATAGTGTACCTATATATCCTTTTCTTTTATTTACAGTCGTCCACGTATCTTATCCTTTGTATGTCATCCGAGCGACCCATTGTCATTCTCGCAAGATTTATTTAGAATTTATCTAGAAAAATCCCCTACATTTCTAACCAGTCCCAATCAATGGAATTTTCCTTCGACATAAAATATTATCCAACTGTTCCTCTGGAAAGTTCTTATTTTTTCCTCACGACGAACAAGTAAGCCTTTAATTTCGTGGGACTTTTCTAACTTCTTACGCCCGACGAGTGCAAGCTTGTAAATTAAATCTAAAAGTTTCCGTGTTGCGGAATCACACGACCCTTGTGTTCGTGGATATGGGTATCGGTATAAAACGTTTTAGGGTTCTGTGGAACATCATACATTTTTCTAATCGAGTATTGACTAAAAGCTTTTTGATCGAATGGATTTTGTTAGTTTACTGGGAAACTTTTAAAAATAACTTTTGTACGCAATAGAGCAATTATAGCTTCGGTATTCAGTTACTGTATCGAAAAATGTATTTGTTTGACCGTTACTAAAAAAATTAAGGGACCTTTACACCCACAACATGCTTTTCGAACACATCCTATGATGTTTTCTTTCGTAAAATATTTATGGAGAAAAGGAGATGATCGATTTCAAAAAAATACTAATTTTTAAAGTAATCACTTCAGTAGGACGAGAGAGATCGTCGTTCGTCGTCATTCGTCGTTCGCGCTTCGCCGGATACTTTCCCACTCTCTTTCCATTTCGCTCACACTTCCGTTCAATTCCATTTCAAGCATACAACTTACGTTCCATTCCCATATTTATTTATTAATCTTATTTTTTTTAACTGTCTGTTATTCGTCGTAATTGCCTCAGACTATAGCTTTTTGTTACACTGAACCCTTTAATAAAAAGCAGTGTCGCGCTTAAATTCATCTCCAATTTACACAATCAAAGCATATTCACCACCACGTCCGCAGTCAAAAGTTACAAATTCACTTGACTGGCAACTCCACAGTGTGGAAACTTTGTTTGCAAGTTCAGGCTCCATTTGGCATTATTTAAACTGTTAATATTTGGAGGCGGTTTGATCACGTGCTTTAAAGAAAATAAAGATGTCAAATAAGCTGAATTTATTTTCGTACGTTTAGTTGGGCAAATATTTCATTTCATAATCATATCATGATTTATTTTAAATCCCAATTTGATCTAGTAATTGTACACGTAAACGTAAGATGTGTTTTAATTGAAATTAAAGGTGAATGTTTATTAAAAAATTATATAAAACCAAAAATCAATATACTTTGTTCTTACATAAAATAAGTATAAAATAATACAAAATGTACAAAGAGCAAAGATAAATTCTTTTAAAATATTAAAAATACAACTCCAATAAAGCGAAGAAAGTGAATAAAATTATGTCGCCAGTACAAATGTATTCAACATATCGCAGAATCAGAAGCGAGCGTCTCGTTTAAGCGAAACGTAACAGTTTCAGTCCGTTTATATAACAAACTGCCGAGGGCTTAAATCCGTTCTCAACGCGATGCCCTTGTTCTACGTTCTTAGATATGCTTTGTTTTACATTTTTAAACAAAATGCTCTTACAGTTTATTTATTGCACATTTTATTTAACTTTGAATTCGTGAATTGGGTTCCCTCTTTATTTCTCTCTCTCCATATTTTCTACTTTCTCTTGGCTCGGTCCTTTCTGAGTATTCTGATCAACTTTAGGTGGAACATTGAGTGGATTCTCTGCATCCACAATAGTTACAGACATCTCTGTCCCAATTTTCAAGTCTATTTCATCATGATGTCTTTTTTATATTTACGTAGATGATAACTAAACTTTGAGAGATTGATCTTATGTACTATTGTTTTAATGTGAAGGTAACTCCAAAAGGTCTGAACGGATCTCGATGAATTACACAAAACATTGTCTAGAAGAATACAGAGGCTTCTAAGTTTTTTTTTTAATTCCCTGCGGGCGAAGTATAATGACTTTATAAAGGAGGAATGAAATCAGAAGATTATAATAACTCGAGTAGAAAAGTTTTTCTCATACGTCGCTCTCGTGTGTTCAAACTTTTTATCGTAACAAGCTCATTTCACAGAGCATGATTAATGTTACAACTTCATATTACTCTGCGAAAACTTAAAATTTAATACGCTCACAAATAAAATTTTTAATTTGAATAATTACAGACGAATTTCTATTTAAATTTAGAGGTCTTTCGTTCTGACTAACGAATCCCTAAATTAGTTTTAGATTGGTATATTTTTGCTTAAGGGTCTCCCTAAACTCATACCTAAATTGATTTGATATCTAAAGTGACACTTAACTTTTGGTGAAAACGAAAGTGTTAGGTGACATTTCAAATGCATTAAGGATTACCTAAAATTCAGAGATTGTTGGTGAAAACGGCCATTAGTAGTCGCCTATTACCCAATTGACCCTACGAATGGGCACGTAATTCGAATGAAATTCATAACCCAATGTTTAAATAGATTCACGGACTTTTTTCCACATTACCTTAAACTGAGTAATATTTCACGTTCATATTTTTCAAGAGTTTATACTTTTTGGTAATAAATTAGCGAGTAATTAACTTTACCTTACCTTACGACGTTGACAAGCGTAAATCTGTACCTAAGTAATAAACCGAAGACGCGAAATCAAATTAACATGTGTCAAATGAAGTTAAGTCTTAGCAAGTCGCTGAAGATGTTCACAGTTCACGTCTAACTGGATTTATAACTCCCTGGTACAATCTGCTACAGCGTACGGTTATTAGGAAAGTAAATTAAATGACAATTTAAAGCTTATTTGTGTTCTATAGAAGGCAACATTGTAAGTACAGTCGAACCTGGATAAACGAGAGTCCGAGGGACCGCGATGTTTGTCCCGCTTATCGAGGTTTCACTCTAATTGGTGATATCGCTGATGGAATCGACAAAAATTTATGACAATGACATTCAATAAGTCATTGCTCGCGAAATATCGTTTTTAATTGTCAGTTCCATACATTTCTGATATTCGTTATCGAATCGCTTTGTAGCGCATGTACTTTGGGGTTACTGTTATCCTAGTACTTTAGTAGATATTAATAATTCTATTATCTTTGCTTCGTAATATCAGAGTGAATCTAAAAGACATTACAAGTTGCATTGGGGCGGAGCGGCACATTACAGCGTCGGCTCTTAGCTGATTAAAATTTCAAATAAGGTTTTGAGCTTCACAATGTTGCTTATTGCGTACCCACAGCGCTTTATCTTATTTTATCCGCAATGAAATATAATTTAATAGGAATTTTCAAATGATGATAGGAAAATATTATACAGTTACACATTGATAAATTTTAACTAAAGATACGGTGTAATGTCGCGTTTTGTACTTACTCTAAATAAAGCGAAAAGTCTTGTCCTGTGTTAACATGTGTGTATTTTAAATTTTGAAAAAACTAGCTGTCTCATTTTTATGCGTAAGTTTTAATGATGCTATCTTTTTCCAACCGCTTGTCGATGTATTGAAGTGTAAAATCGTGTGTCTTGCGTAATACTTTTTTCGTTTGATTTATTGGTTAGAAACAACTAAAATAATCTTAATATGATAGATACGAAAGTCACGATGAATAAGTGGACGGATCTCGGTGAAAGGAATAGATATAGAGAATAGAATACAGCCTGGAAGGACAAATAAGCTACTTACTACTACTTACTATGTTTTTAGTTCCGTCCTTTGAAGCGATCCTATATATTTTCAAAAGGCCGGCAACGCATTAGCAGTTCATCCAGTGTTGGGAATCTTCATGAGAAAATAAAAAATAAGAAGCTTAAATCTCAGATTTGCGTGGCTAATAGCTTTGAAAATCCTCCATCCTCCATCCAAAGTAACTTTCGATTGGCGATATCGCTGATGGAATCGACAAAAACGTATGAAACTGACAATGACATTCATGTGATTGTCACGTGTGAAATATCGAACGTTATTGTCAGTTTTATATATTTTTGACGTTCGCTATAGAATTACTCCGCAGCGAATATACTTAGGGCAACCCCCCTGGCTTTCGTTCTTTCGTTGTTTTAATTTACTAGTTATATTTAGTAAAGATCCAATATCAGTTTACAATACCTTATATCAATGAAGATTTTAAGCGTATAAAAACTGCCAGTAATTTATGTTTCTCTTGCTTTACTATTGTAACAAAAGTACCGTAAACTGAAAAATACGATTCAATTTATTTATATAGGTATTCTGTCTGTTATAAAGATTTTATAACTGTTCGTATTTCCACATATATAAAGTTACATATTTGATTCTCAAATAATGCGAAAAAACACGAATTCGCACCGGTGGACTTTTAATATTTTTAACTATATTTAAGCCTATGTTACTCATTTAAAATGTAGCTTTCCTGCAGCCGGGACGTGCAGATTACATGAGCTCAGGTCATGAGCTAAACCCTTGAGCCACCTACGCTGTCAAGTAACTGACTTGTACCATTTGGATATTATTTTATCAAAATTAATTTGAGAATAAAAACATAACCTCAAACCACAAACATTTTACGCTACTACCATATATAATTGGTAGCATTAAGAGGATTAATGGTTAACATTTAAAACTGCCAATACGAACTGCATTGTGGTCAAAGTGATTTATTATTATTTTTGCAGACCAGGCTCCTGGTCATCGATCATTGAAAAGTTTATAGAACCCTGATTTATGGTCTACGTCGAAGCTATTGTAAGCTATTTAGTTGAATGTTGAACATTTAATCATGTCAAAGATATTACGAAGTTGTTGAAATAAAAAATCAATACTCTATTAAAAAACATTCCGTAGAAAGATGCGACCACTTTCCCTCGTCAATAGAACTGCTCTGACGTATGATGTGTACAAAATTTGGGTTGATAAAAGTATTAACATTTTGTGTACTTAAACTTGTGTGCTTATTAGATTTGATTAACAACACAATTTAGAATGGAGCTTCTTGAATGATTGGCCATATCGCGAGACCGACGTATAACCGAAAGAAATTGGAATGCAATGTTATGAATTACAACACTATTGTAATAGAAGGGTCTAGAAGTTTGTCAAGAAATTCAACAATATTAGTAACCGCTCAGTTCGCAGAGAGCCTCGCAGTCACGTAATCCTCCCCTCGCATTGTTTGACACGACTTCAAAAACAGATATGAAGGCGATGGTGTTTGTTCGATTGCCAGATACGTGATGAGATTAAATTATTTTATTAGTTAAGGTTAACATTGTCTTATATTTTGTAAAGAAAACAAAAATACCAAATTTAGGTTAGGTTAGGTTAGAGTCCTCGCGGACGGAAAACAATGCCCGTGACCCCGCTGCAATACGTTTGAGGGCAGTCAGGTTTTAGTGGGTATTCTGGTCACCTTCTGTGGCCAGCGAGTCCCACACTCACTACGCCATTGCACAGCCCGGCGTAGGGCTGCGTAAACGCATTTCCTGACGTTTAAAAAAAGGTTAGAGTCCTCGGCCCACAGACTCCTGGGGGACCGCGCGGACCGAGACGACATAAAGTTTCATACAAACTTATTTTTTAAACCTGAAATATAAGCAGCTTCTAATTTAGCTTTAAAACAGTCGAAGTTAGATCAGCAGATTTTTAGTGGCGACTACAAAATACGGTCCGTGTATGGGAACAACTGCCGATCGATTAACTACGACCGATTGTAGCTTTCGATATTCGATAATGACTCGATAGTGTCCACGTATATTGCCTTTAAATTATGTGGAATGTATCCACACTGTTTAATTCATAGTTTTTTCAATATTTGAAGTATTATTTTCCATGTTTGACTGATTAAATGTTAGGCTGCCATTGTTGATTACTAATACATATTTGAAAGCACTGTTTTAACTTAGGGGATAAACTTGAATGGGGTTGAATATCAAAGGGGGATGAAACAAATATAATTATAGTGTACAGAAAACATAAGATAAATTCTGTAATTGAACATTCTGATAATAATTTCGAGATTAAAATAATTGCAAAATTATCATAAATTATTTCGTAACGAAATATTAAAATGACTGCCGATGATTTTCCAGTTATTAGTCGTTTAATTTATAGCGTCGAATTTCATAAAATAAATTACATTTAGCCAACATTGATTCCATTGTTAATATGAGTTCTGTTGAAAATCGAATTTACAAAATATACGTCATGAGGTTGTAAATTCAATCAGTTTATGACTTTACTGAAAATTAAATAACATTTTGCAGCAAAAAAAGCAAAGATTGTATTCGATTTCAGTCAATATGTCACTCTGACTCACTGTCTTAATTTCATTCAGTGAGTCATTCAGAACGACCGTTAGGTTAAGGTAAGGTTCGAGCCATGATGTGCACCATTTTCCGCAACTCCACGACTAGCGCGTGTTTTGCGTGAATGCACATATCTTTGAATTTCTTCGCCGATATGTTTTCCTTGTATCACGATGTTTTCCTTCACTTAAGAGCGTCGGGTAAACAGTTAGGTTAAATTCTTTCTAAAAGTCTTTTATATTTTAAAGTCGTAATTTTTATGCATGTTCTTCCACTACTTTCACAATTCAAAAACTAAAACAAAAAAAAACATTACTTTATTTGTTAAATGTATCCTTAATTAACTTCTAAACTACCACATATCTTTATAAAAGCATCTACTACGTTACTTGACTTGCAATTGGATAGAAACCATTGAATACGTCTTAATTGAATGGGTAAATGATTCTGTACGGGACGGGAAAAGAAACGCAACTTCAGCAAGTTTACGCCTCACTCAGCAACCGTGCTACATGAATTTTAATTCACTATCTTACAAAAAGAAATGATTTTGTGATTTTCTAGAGCTGACATAATAATCCTTATAAGTGTAGTCAAAAATAGTCGAGGCTTTCATAGTCATTTAAAATTATATGGTTTAAAAATGAATTTTAGAATATTTTTTTCGTATTTTTTTTACAAAAAAATGCTAGATAAATTACATTTATTGACAGTTACGGATGTCTTTTTCATTATCTTTGTTCTATGATATTTCAAAATACAATTTCAGTTTGAAATCTCATCTGTCTTTTAAATCAATAATCCATATTCGATACGTGCTCGAAACTGTTCTGTGTCCGAACGTTTGATTGTGGCTAACATAATGAAGATCCGAATACGAAATTATTCCAGTATACTCGCATTCACACATCTAGAAGTCTAGAAATAGATAGTTGATTATTAGTAATTGATCTAGAATTAGATAGACCATGGTTGTATACTCAATATATTTTATTATTGATTGATAAAAAAATACTCGAACGGCCTGATCACGTAAATAATAAGAGAGTTTCTCTTAACTATATTAAATACCAACCAAATAAACAAATGAATATCGAAATTAGTTTTGGAATGCCGAGTTCTAATTTCAAAATTGTGATTTATGTGGTTGACGTAATACAGTTTTGAAATTCGAATTTAATTTTAAACTTTTTAAATTGGAATTAAT
>QDHC01001623.1:202658-216941 GCA_013186455.1 Papilio dardanus tibullus | reverse complement strand
TACGCTCTTTTCTTGAAGGCCCCTAAGTCGTAAACGTTTGGAAATACCGCTGAAGACAGAGTGTTCCACAACGCAGTTGTGCGAGGTATAAAATTGCGCGAAAACCTCGTCGTTGTGGAATGCCAACCATCGAGGTGGTGCCGAAGAAAACAAAGTCTAGAAAAAACTTTTTTAGCAACAACTCTTATGGCCGAATTTTCATACGCTACTCAAATATTTACGAGCGTCTTACATGTTAAGTCCACACAAACTCCAAATTCTGCAGCGATCTCGTTTACCTCACTACTTAGATTTTAAGAGACGCTTAAATTTGAGTGGCTTTCGAATATTCGGAAGTTAAACTCTAAAATCCACAAACAAATCTAAATGCCCCAAATTAATATTCTTTAACATATTTTCAAGATTGATAAATGTTATAAAATATGGTAAAATCTCCAACAATCCTGGCACCTTATTCTGGCATCAAACTTGAATAAAGAGCTATTTTAAAATATCACTAAGTTTCCGTTTTATGAAAATAACGCCGTCTTGAGCCACTTCCAAACTTACTAACTGTTTTACACGCTACATTAATTTAAGTAGTTCACTTTTATTCTAAGGACTTTTTTCTTTATTCTAGAAGTGATTTTATAGAACTAGGCTATGGTGTAGTTGTCTCTGGGTGTCTCGAGCATCACGCTATGTTGACAGTCGTGACAGACGTCACGCCCGGCGAGAGGCGGTGCGCGCGTTGGGTACGATTATAGACGTGGTGTAGATGATTGACCCATAATTTACCACTAGGACTGGAACGTTACAGATACATTAATAAAGGATTTAACTAACATGTAACTACTAATTTAATAATTTCAACTAACAATTCTAGCTCCACGATAATAATCCAATATACCCAACCCTATATGAAACTTCGACTTTATATTACACAGTGTCATCTTTTAACCACTTAACCAGTGCTTTTTTTATTATAGACTTTTCTAAGTACTTATAATACTCTTTTTAAGTATGAAAAGAAAGTATTTTTTTTAAATGTTTTATATTTTTATGAAATATTTTTTACAAAGGTAAATTTTATAAAGAGCTTTACTGATTGTGTCAGCTTGTATTGTGTTTTATGAAAAGCATTAAGTCTAATCCGATATGACATTGTTTTTATAAGCTTCAACACTTTTATAATTTTGCTTTTAAAAGTTATTCTAATACTTTTAGTAAACTTTTAACCTATGTCACCTCTGGCCTCCTTTTTCATCGAAAAGGTATTAATATTTACCAAATTTTCATTGATTTTATTTATAATTATTTTAGCTTTTGTTCGCGTCTATTATAAAGAAATCTATTCTAATGTTATAAAGAGAGTAACTTTGTATTTTTGAATTTTTGTATGTATTGAAATAACTCAAGAACTACTGGGCCGATTACAAAATATCTTTCACCATTAGAAAGCTACATTATCCCCGAGTTACATAGGTTATTTAGTTACACGCAGACGAGGTAGCGCACAACAGCTAGTAGTTAATAAATATAGCCCATTTTACTCTGTGAAAATGCAGCTTTCTAATGATGTAAGAATTTTTGAAATCGGCCATGTACCTACCTAGATTTTGAGTTTCATCTTTGTAAAATTAAACATAGATATATAAAAAGAAAGTAGCGCAACATTAAATATAAAGCATTGAATAAAATCTATCGAAAGACTTGACACAGATTTACACATTTTACCTTTCGCATCAAAAGAAATAGAAATGTTGGCATTTTCTATTATGATATTGGAATTCTCGTACACTCCCGACATGCGATAGAATTTCTATTAGGTAGCTAAGCTTCGCATTTTGCTTTCATATTTAATGTATGTTATATCTTCATTGTCAGCTACGGAATTTAATATGCTTTTTGATATTCCATAGTAATATTAAAAATCTATGCACTGCATTAAAGTCCGGATTTCTAACTTAATTATGATTTCGAGCACCCAACTTGGAATGTTTTTTTATAAAGGGAAATGCCTTAAGGCACCATCAGACAAGGAAGCTACACGTCCGGCGTTGGGCTCAGGCTCATTGGTGTTCACATATCCTATCATGAGTCCCATACCGAGTAAAGGACTCCTCTATGGACTTTTTGTCCACGTCCCTGCCGTCAAGTATTACTTCGTGGGGGTTGTCTCAGCAATCTTGTTTTGCCTTCGTGCAGCCTTTGCTTAGATCCTATAGTCTATTTCGCTGGCTCACACGGAATGTGTCAGGATTGATATAAGTCAGTGATTCTGTTTAAATTCCCGCCATGTGTACTTCACAAAATACGAAGAACTAGTGAAGTCAACCAATCTCATTGGGCTAGCGTAGTTGACTAAAATCTAGTCAATCTTTGGTCATCGCTCTGATTAATGATAAGACTTGTTTCGAAGAAAAGGTGCGAGTCACGGGTTACCAAAAGTACATGCGCTACAAAGCGATTCAATAGCGAACATCAAACATGACAATGACGTGACAAACAAATGACTTACCGAATGTTATTGTCAGTATCATATATTTTTGTCGATCACATCAGCGATATCGTCAATCGAAAGATATTTTGGGTAACCCAAATCATATTTACCTTCTCGAAAGTTCTAAGTGATACTCGGTTTTTTCTTTAAATTAACTATCATATTTCCTATAACTGTAGAAGCATTTTCTCGTTCCACTAACGATATAGCGGTGAACGAAAGCACGTCTCTTGTTTCCTCAGAGTAATAGCTAAATTGAGTTACTCGTCTTCCGTACAACGCGGCGTACGTAGGAAAAAATAACGCTTTATTTTCAAGTAACCACGCGCCCCATTTATATGACGTGTTCCTTTTAAGTTGAAAAAACATGTTATGTTATATATTGAATGTGACACATGTGCAGAGGCGTGGATGATAAATGGTAATTATTTAAAAGCAAGTGTAACATTTATCGGAATAAAGCGTTGTGACATAATAAAACTAATGCCGGCTACACACGTTCAGTTGTACGCATTTTTAACTGTACAGTTAAAACTAACGTACACAAGTCAATTTGAACCGCACAGTCGAAATGTACAGTTCTCAATTTCGCCAACACAATTATTTTTCATTTAAAACAGTTATAATACTAATACTGTACACAAAAATAATACAAATGAGATGAACATTAGGAGCGTCCTGAACAAATTATAGACGTTTCTAATTTATATGATAATAATTTCATTTGCATTTATATAGAGATTTCTATTTGAGAACGAAAATTATTACATATTCAAAAGTTATAAATAAAGCCTTTCATAATAGGCATTTTAATTATTTGATTAGGAGAACAAGGGATGATTAGGAGGATATCGATTTCAATTAACATGAAAACTACTAAGTTGCCTTATCATTTTTTCTGCCCAATGCTGGACTCTAGAGGGAACACAGCCGACTTATTCTATTAGTAGAGTTTGACAAAATTATTGCCAGGGCTAGGTTGTATATTCTCGGTGATTTTGTATTTCCTGCTTTTATTATCGATTCATGTATCTGTCTATAGATAATGTATAAAGCTGGCTACAGACGTTGGCACAAGAGGCGTCAGTTTTAACTGTGCAGTTACTACACATGTTCAGTTTTTCAGTTGTAATCTAGGTTTCATCGAAGTAAACGTGCACGGAATCAAAAAATTAAAATAAATTTGGCAATAATTTTTCATGTTTTCTTCTTGCACAAAGAAAAAAACTTAAATTATTTCCTAACATACCGTGCAAAATATCTATTCGGTACTAGGATAGCAGAAGCACAGGGATACGATTACTTTGAAAAAGTTGGTTGCACACGTGAGTTTTAACTGCTCAGTTGAATTGTACAGATAAAACTGTGCATTTAAAACGAAAGTCTGTAGCACGCATATAATACAATATTGGTAACAAAGATTCAATTACGTAATAAAATCAAAACATAACGATTCCATCAATGTAACGTATTTTATTAGGGTAAAAAGAAACTGATCTTAAATTTTAATACCATTCATTTTACGCTTATGTTTTTATCCGCGACATATCCGGAGTCAAATGACTTTTTCATGTTGTTAACTCAACCATAAAACGCCACCGAAAAGGTTTTCCGTTTTAAAAGGTATTTGCAGTAGTGAATGGATTGATCGAGCTTTCAAAGCGAACCTCTCAACAATATTGTGTATCAAAAAGCGTTATGTAACGAAGTACTTAAGTAAGGTATATTGTAATAAACGATATACAACAGAGAAATATGGTTACCTAAACTCAAAATTACGAAAAGTAATCATTATTACTTACTTAGTAATTACTGACTGTTACCCACTACTTTCCGGAAGTTTCTACCCCCTTTTCAATCTTTTACAACACAATAGTTGCATAAAAAGTGGTCCATGTCCTTTCTCAGGTTCTATAGTATCTGACTACGTCGTTAAACCAGTTCAGTAGATTGGGCTTCAAGACACAACAGTCAGACAGACAGAGTTACTTGAGAAAAGTGGACAAACGAGCAGCGGGAACACCGAAGTGATCATCGACACTGGCACTGGCACATACTTTGCCGGCCTTTGAGGAAGTGATACGCTTGTTTCTTGAAGGACCCTAAGATGTAGCAGTTTACACGAGAGCAATCAATTGAAATTGTTGCACTTATTTAGTTAGAAGAATATTTTATTTACACCGAAATTATTAATAAAAATCATTCTAAAAATCTGTTCACGCAGCTAACCTTCCGACATTTAAATATTTAAAAAAATCAATCTAAACTTTAGGCAAATTAGTTGTACCTTTTGATGTCGGGCAAAGTCCGCAATCCATTATTTATGTACGATAATGAATGCTCCGGTAGAGGGCAGCACTAAATCAATGAAGCAATTACTTAAGCACTTCAAAGACCTCTATATAACAAGGTCCGGGTAGTCCGGAGGGTGAAACCACAACATGACAATTAACTTAGATTCCTGAGTTCTTCAATCAAGCCCAATGAACACAATAATGTTACTTAGATCAAAAAGTACACATTAAAATATTTGAATTATAACAATTTAATTCATAAAGCCCTTCATACAGTAAGAAAACACACACCGCCACCTCCAAAAAAACCACGGGTCCATCAAAATATTGAAAATGCTAAAAGGGTCCACTAGAAAATTGGCCACCTCTGCGTTAAACCAACCAAATTTCATAGAGGTTCGTATTTCATAAGCCGATTAGAGACTAGAATCTAAACTGGCTACAAACGTTCAGTGTTAACTGCGCAGTTTTGACTGAGCAGTTCAATTTGTCAGTTTTTACTGTACAGTTCTTAGTTTTGCCAACACATCTGTGCAGTTAAAACTGAACGTTTGTAGTCGGCTTAAGATTTGCGTATCTCTATGTTCGTAGGGTATATCAAATGTAGTAACAAATTATATGAGCGAAGTATTTAGTATATAGTAGAGTTTACAGAGCTCTATAATGAGGCGGTCTTATCTCATGTCAACATACGCGCCACGGTGACCCGTTGGGGATTAAGGCTTTACGATACGTACGCCTGTTGCTTACGTATTTGATAAAATTAAACATAGATATTTTATATTATTCTATGTTTTTTTGTATATTTTTACACTAATTTTATGCATATCTTCATCGTGATTTTATAAATCCAGTTTAAGTAGCGTAGGGTCCTTCAAGAAGCGAGCGTATCACCTCCTCAAAGGCCGGCAACGCATCTGTGGTTCCTCTAGTATTGTAGATGCTAATGGGCTTTGTTGATCACCTCGGTGTTCCCGCTGCTTGTTTGCCCCCTTTTCTTATAAAAAAAGTAGTTATTTTTCGTAAAGAATGCACTATTTATGACTTTTTATATTTATTGTATTTGCAAATTTTACTATGATATTTATATACGGAAGTTTATATCGATGGATAGCATCTCCAAAACGATTAAACGGGCCTCGATGAAATTTTGCATAGATGTAAAACATAGTTTGGAAAACACATAGGCTAATTTTTGTTTGATACGTCGCGGGCGGAATCGCAGGTGACAGTGGTAAACAGTTTAAAATCGTCTCATAGAAATTTACAAATGCTATAAAAGGTAGATAATTGTACCTAACTATTTACAATTACAGTTAAATTCTTTAAAAAATGTTACGGAAGACCTACTAAAGAATTCGTTTCTTTGAAAGAATATTTCAACGGGAAAGTTTAACGTTTTTAACACGTAGCAACACTTCTAGAGCGTCGCTCGACATCTTGCATCAAAAGATAAATTTTTTAAAAATTCTTTTCTTTGAAAATTATAAACATAGTCGAAATTTTGTTAAGAATTTTGTCTCGTTAGTTATATTCCAAGAGAATAAATTTAATAAAGAAGATAAAATATTCTATGTAATCTTATAAAATACAAATTCCATAAAACATAGTTACTCGAGAGTAAGACTAAAGATTGACTGAACAGACAGGAGATAATTAAGCAATATCTATAATCCTACGACTTCAGTAGACCGAGTTTGCGCAAAAAACAGAGATTTAGCTTCGGCGTAAGGCCGTTTTGCGTGACATCGGTCTAATGAAGTCTTAGGCTTATGAGAAGATAATGGACTGCTCCCTTGCCGTTCAAGCTCCATTAGCACAGTGCCATTTTAGGCTGGAGATGTATGCAGGTCAAATATTAAATCACTTATCTGATGTCCTTAAATAATCCATTTACGTGTTACTTTGGAAAAATATAAAATCACAAGCAAGTTTACAACTAAATATCGATACAAGGCGAGCTCCTCTGGTCATAACTAATTCATAGAAGATGTTGGAACGTTCGATTTGCTCTCAGTAAAACGGTCTGAATATTTTATAAGTAAGACGTTTACTGTGCAGCTATTTTGTTGATGTTGTTGTTTGGAAAACAGAGATTATTTTTTACATAAAAAGAAACAAGCTATCTCCTACAGCACCGTAATATACATACCTTTTTTTAACATCAGGTAATGCGTTTATGCACCCCTACGCCGGGCGGTGCAATGGCGTAGGTAGTGTGGGACTGGCTGGCCACAGAAGGTGACCAGAATACTCACTAAAACCTGACTGCCCTCAAACGTATTACGGCGGGGTCGCGGGCACTGTTTCTCGTCCACGACAGTAACTTACATATAGTAAGTAGCCAACGTGTTCATTTAGATTATGTTTTACGTTATTGAATTTCATCTAGAACCGTTCAGACGTTCTGGAGATGATTATTAACAAACATCCATTTATCCATACATCACCAGCTCACTATACGTCCCCACTGAGGGGCTCGAAGCCTACCCTAAGGTGGTGATTAGGCCATAGTCAACCACGCTGGCCCAGTGCGGGTTGGTCGACTTCACACATATCTTTGAATTTCGCCGGTATGTGCAGGTTGCATCACGATGTTTTCCTTCACCTTAAGAGCGTCGGGTAAATATGTAGGTATCCCCGAGTAACATAGGCTATATATTTTTTTAATCCATGTAGACGAAGTCGCGAACAACAGCAAGTTTTATATAAAGTTGTCTAAATTAAGTCAATGTAAAGTATTAGTATGTTCGTTTGTATAAACTTTTACAATGTTTTTTTACAAAAACCTTTAATAGCTTTTGCATAGTAAGCTTGAAACAAACGACTGTCGCGCTCTCTAACACCTCGCAACCAGATTGTATATTCAAATAGAGTTTTTCAAACGTTGTGCGTTGTTTTCAAAATTACAATACAATACACTCGCTTCAATGGACACTGATTTTCAATGGCGCCAAAACATAGAAAGAGAAAAGTATAGAAGTAGTCACGGCGTATACGGTATAGAGACGAAAATACCATATACTATGTGTGTGTACAACACAGATACGACTTTAAACCAAAATTATCATTCCTTCTAGCCTTAGTTCATCCAAACTCCGCTTGGAGCGCCACTATCCCATATGGTGCGTCACATTTGTTTGGGTCCGGCTTCTCGACCAAATCTAAGACCTGTAGAGGTTTTTATAATAACATCACATCAGACACTTAAAAATAACAGTATTTCTCCAATATTTAAGTTTTTATTCATATGAACCTTCATCTTTAATCAATCTATTAAAAAAAACGCATCAAAATCCGTTGCGTAGTTTTAAGACTTTGTAGCTTTAATTATAAAAGTTAAATAGATTTGATGTAAAACGAGGTAATTGTGTTCTAGGACAGTCTTTATTAATTTGTAATCAGTGCCGAGCTTAAACCATCGCGTGCTAATCTCTTTGCCCGAGTAATGAAGGGAACATCCATTGGTGGTCTTCTTTGATAGCGGGAAATAATAATACGATTTCAAAACCATTAATAATTTTACAACGTTTTTAATTTTAACAAAAGAATAATAAAAATGTAGCGTTAGTAGTATTATGTATCAATCAAAAGTAATAGTTTTGTCTAGTATTGAATTATAATTCTACTCTGCTTCATCATTTCCATATGGAGTGTTAGCATATTTCTTATAATCCATCAATTCTTAATTTGATGTCTCTATCCAGCATAACATTTACTCTATGGAATTATTATCTACAAATCCTTAACCGTCGACCGCGACTCCGTCTGCGCATAACTAAAAAAAAATATAGTAGGCCTATGTGTTCTTCCAGACTACAGTTTGACAGTTGTTCTACATCTGTGCAAAATTTCATCAAGATCCGTTGAGACAGTGCGGAGATATCTTCAAACATCCATAGTAACTTTCAAAAATTATATTAGTACTAGCGACCCGCCCCGGCTTCGCACGGGAGCAAATCGGTATAATGCTAATACTAAATACTGCAGCGTTTGCAATGTAAGCGCTAAAAATGTGTTAATTTACGACATCATATTAAAAACATCTAAATTATCAGTGTTACTCTACTATATTGTGAATGTATTATGCATGAAAACCTTCCTTATGAATTACTCTATCTATTAAAAAAACCGCATCAAAATCCGTTGCGTAGTTTTAAAGATTCAAGCATATATAGGGACAAACATAAAAAAGCGTAATTGTTTTATACTATGTAAGGATAAGGATAAGAAAGAAGTAAGATATTGAATTGGTTTATTGGCGATTTGCAACAATATTAGACGTCTTGATGACATTGTATGCACCGTTTATGTTTCCATAAAGGCCCGTTAACACAATAAATACATTGATTAATGTCAACGAGGGAATAGATTCCCTCGTTTCCGTGACGTAATCTCTCGCATAAAATTGTAGGGGATTTTATTGGTGTTTTATGTCTGTTATAAAATACTCTTAGATACGGTGAAGTAATTACTCTGTCCCAGATTTGTAATAGTGATATTAAAATGTATGCAGCCTGATAACCGAATTAATTAATGAGGAATTAAAATAAATTCTGGTGTAAAATTAATTTTGATTAAGCATTCATGTTGTTGATAGCTTTTTAACTTTAAATATATAAAATAAATTGGCTCGTTCGTATTATTGTCTTATACTTTGATAATTTCAAGTTTTTATGTAAGAAGAATATCTATTTGTATAAAATAAACTAAGTATGTATGTGTAAGTATGGGTCAACCATCACAACACCACGTCTATAATCGTATCCAACACGCGCACCGCCTCTCGCCGGGCATGAGGTCTGTTTTAGATTAAAAAAATTATAATAGACTATTATTTTTGGTATTGCAATAATAGCCAAGTTTAGCGAATATTTGTTATAAGTATGAATCAAAAATTATTTGTAAACATTATAAGTTGCAGTGGGGCAGAGCAGCACATTACAGCGTGGGCTCTTAGCTGATTAAAATTTCATAAAAGGTTTGCGCTACGAAATATTGCTTATTGCGTACCCACAAAGCTTTATCTTATTCTGTCCGCAATTAAATATAACTTTACTGTTTTCAAAAAGAAAATTATAAAAATATTAGCATGAATTTTGAAAAACTTTACACAACACGAACACTGTTTTAGTTCGGTTAATTCCAACAACATGAAAAAATATGTTTCCGCCCGGGATCGAACCGGGGACCTTCTGCGTGTTAGGCAGATGTGATAACCGCTACACCACGGAAACTTATTAATGTTGATTAAAAAATAATATTCCATTAAAAATGTAATGTAATTTAAAATTAAAATATAAAAAATAATATTAAGATTTATTGTCACAGCAGTTCTTAAAGGTAATTGAGTTTAAAAGATTATTTTTTACTTATTAATTTCAAAGTGAAACTGTTTAACCTTACTTTTTTGCTAACGCTACATTCAGAGTTTGTCTTTTGGGAAATTCCGGAGAAAATAAAATTCTTACATTCATATAAATGTAACAAATCGAATGATATTTTTCCCGGCTCTTGCAACGAGAATTTTAAAAGCTCTATAAATAGTCCTGCATAGAGCAACGTTCAGTTTTATTTATTGTAAGATTTAAAATACTAAATAGGTTTAGCGGTGTTATGAATGCGGAAGGAAAAAGCCTATTTTTTTTATACGAACATCTTTTATTTTACAATTTAGACAAAACCAAATTTCCTTATAAGGAAATGATGGGAAGGGGAAGTGGATTGGCGGAGGATGGGACGCATAGGAAGAGCTATTATCCTCTTGCTGTGTGTCTCCTCTGTAGATTATGGGTAGGCAACGTATCTGCAACTGCAGATGTTTATGGGCATGGGTCTCTTTTTTTCAGCGAATCCTGGTGGCCACATGCTCGTTTGCCACTTTAAATTATAAAACATACAAACAATAAACTCTTTTTTTCGTCCGCCAAACCTCCTTAGGGTTTTGTAGGCGGCGCACCTTTTGTAATATAACTATCTTTAACATAATTTTTTTTAAATCTTTTTTATACTAATTAACAAACAATACAGTGATCTAATAGAAAATAGAGAAGAAATAATATTTATACAATAATAATAAGATGTGCAAAGGAGTCACTTAACTTCTAGCAACATCTTTAATTATTTTTTAGGGAAATCTATTCACCCTTGTGTTTAGAGTACGTAACGTTGTTAAGTAATTGTTCAATCAAAAAAAAAAATAACAACTTAATTATAACGTTGTTACAGTGAGAACCTACGTTAATAATGATTATAATTTTCTCACCTCCACGCGAGATTAACGAACGTTGTTACAATCCACGTTTATTACACGAGAGAGTTGCTTCGAATTATTAAAACATTAAGACATTATTAAAAGGAATGTAAACTTTTTAATTGAGTGTAATGTTTTATATTATACTAGCTGTCGTTCGCGACTTCGTGTAGAATTAAAAAATATAAGCTGTTATTCGGAGATAATGTAGCTTTCTAATGGCGAAAGATTTTTTTGTAATTGACCCAATAGTTCTTTGAATTGATGACAATTGGCACTATATAGAGCTTGTCGCACTCAGAATACTTTAATGGACACTTAAATAGAGTTCTACTAAATCCACCCTAAGGGAATTTCGTGGCCTAACTGTTCCGATTGTGAAAGTTTAGTAATCTTTTTTATGTATAATTGAATCACTTTCTCCCTTTTTAATAGTTTATTAATGACCCAGTAAAAAATATAGAATAAGCACTTATTAGGGATCCCGCAAGATTTTGCATTGGAAACAGTGCGGGATAGCAATCCCTAGCACTCAATATCCAGCAAAATTTAAATTCTTGCCACTTTATGCTTTTAAACCGTAGACAACAATTGTGAATAAAATTAATATAATATTTACCCCTATATATTATTTACATAAGTTACTCAAATACTCTCACAAAATGTATGCTCAGAACACGTACTAAATATGGCAACTTCGTACGTAAACATGCGGTCACGTTTTTTCCTGTTATAAACTAAAATTGTAATACATACTTGTAACGCTTTCGGAATTCGAATGATCTAGACAACCGCGACTTCTACTGCGGAAACTCGTACAAAAACGTATAGTCGTCCCTCTCCTTTACTTTAAGAAAACTGAGACAGATAGATATTTTTCATGATGTTTTGGAACTGGAAGTATGCGGTTACACAGAGTATTTTATTTTCAGACATTTATTGCATATTATAACACTTAAATTATGATGAAATAAGAACAATTTGGAGAATAAATTACGATATTTTCTAAATTAATAATAAATAGTTAATCATGTAAGTAAAAATAATTCGTCAACGTGTTAACAGGAAAGCGAACATAGACCAAACTCCCGTGGGTAGCCAAACTTACGGCATTTCAGCAAAGCTAAGAAATGAGCATATGGACTAAACGAATTATGGTTTAAAAAGAGATTTCTGATAATATAGTAAAAGGAATAGTGGTCACTAATAGCGAAGAGCTTTGACTAATATCCTAAGAAGCTCTCATTCAACAGTTGGGTTAGGGGCGCGATACTAATTATTTAAAAAATTCTTTCACCATTAGAAACCTACATTATCCCCGAGTAACATAGGCTATATTTTTTAATTTCATGCAGTCGAAGTCGCGCACAACAGCTAGTATATAATATATGTAAATAAAGATATTCCAGAGTAAAAGGAAATGCTTTATAACTAGAATGTAGAAATGGTACACGTCAGTATTGAAACAATCAACTTTATTTCTAACCGTAGAAAACCTTATTCATTTTTCCTTACCCAATGTTGACTTAGGTCAGAATCACGATTACATTATGGTAAGTTAGGAAAATGAAGGGCCTTTTTGAAAAGCGTTTTTTTATATTTCCTGCATACTTTCTAAATTTGAAACTGTTTGCTCTCGTTATCAATATACAAGGATTTGTTGGTTTAGGTATTTTATGGTCATAGTGTGACCAAATAAAATATTATTTGTATTTTGTCTCCATTTTTTCTATTATTTTAAATTATTAGCTTTAATTTAACGCCTAATAACTATAATAACGAATTCAAAACTACTATAAACAGTAGATGAGTCCAAAGAGAAATGACTCCATTTCCTAAGTAACAGCTTTTTTAATATTAATAGATTTTGGTATTAAATTACTATTATTTCTTTTAAAAATTACAACAAATGTAATTTAAAATCATTGCAACAACTTACTCCGTAATCGTAATTAGTCACCCTAAAGTATTGAACGCACCAGGAGTATTTTAGTTCAAGTAATTTGAGTAACTAAACGTGTCCGAACACCAACATTTTATTAGAGTAGATTAGTAAATCTTTTGTTCGGATACTTGCTACTTGCTTCTAGACTAAAATATTATCCTAACGCGAACAAGGCTTAAGGGTAAGCCCTGCCACCCAACCGTAGGGACGTATACTGAGCTGGTGATGAAAATCAGAAAAAGAAAAGAATATTAGCGCTTCGTGAGTTAGAGTTGCCATAGTAAAAAAGTCCCGCGATATTAAGCATTTTAATCTCACACGAGCAAGGTTAAAACATTAAATATTTATTTTATTACACACACATGAGGCTGGAACAAACCCTGTCAGTGTTTGCTTAGTCCGCGTCATATTTTGCCGACGAGTTATTTTACACGATGCGTTTAATTAAAAAACTCGAATGTTTAACATTTTTAGTAATGTATATAGCTACCGGGTTATTCAGGGAATTGTAAATTGTATTTTAAAAAATTTAAATGAATTATTGCAGATATCATAATAATTTTAAATGTTAAAGATCAAATAAAACATAAAAATATGAAAAAGAGTTAGAATTTTCTAAGTACCTAATCTAAACACAATGACTTTTAATTTAATTAAATTCATATAAATAAATTAATTACTTTAGTTTATACACAGACAGAAACTTTGATTTTTTATCTTGCAAAAGAACAGTAAAAATCAAATAAATAAGAAACTTCAACATAATAAAATGTACTAGTAAATACGAAACATAAATAAACTCTGCAATACCAATTCCACGCCGTCAAAGTTTTAAAACATATTTGGAGTTTATTTGACACCGAGTGTCCCGAGAAATCATTTCATATTGCTTATTCAGAGTCTGTGACAATGTTGCATGAACTTTTGTGGCAGATCGTTTATATCTAGTGCGTTATAAAATATATATCATAACTAGTATCCATTTTATATTTTAAATGTTACAGTAAAATGATTAAACAAAGAAGAATCGGAATGAAAGTTCAATTCATAATTAAACTTTAACGCAGCATGCTACGCTACGGCTACGCGGCTACGCCGATCAGCTACGGCTACGCTGCTACGATGTTATAAGGTTTATGTATAAGAGCCTTTGTGAATAAACTTATCAAAAAATTAAACATTGTAAAGTGTAAAAGAAATAATCTAAAGTAAAATTTTCTTCTCTAACTTATTCATATTACCAAAGTCGAAGCTTGCAGAATTAAAGTGACAAAAAAGGTTGTGTCATTTCGCTATAATAAATTCAAAG
>QDHC01001623.1:168541-188261 GCA_013186455.1 Papilio dardanus tibullus | reverse complement strand
GTTTTGCTTTAGTGAATACTAAGTTATGAAATGATTTATATTTTTTTACTTTACACGAAAAAATCAAGCAACCGCATACGTACTAGTCTGATTGAAATATCAACTAATATTTGACAATTTGTGGTTCTTCGTTTTGTTTTTCATCCTATATTAAGTTATAAGAAAACTTGTAATTAGTGACTTATTATGTCATGTGATAATTTCTAAAAGTAAAAACAATAATAAACGCAAACTTAAGTAAATAAAGTCATAAGATAAGCCCATGATGGGCTCCATTTTCCGCAACTCCACGACTAGCGCGTATTTTCTGTGAATACACATATCTTTGAATTTCTTCGCCGATATGAGCAGGTTGCTACATGGCGGAATTCGAATTCGGGACCTGCAGTTTACAAGTCAAAAACTAAACCCCTGAGCTACAAACGCTCCAATAAAGTCATAACATTTATTTATATTTCAAATTGTATCAAGTACGAGTATGTATTATTTATTCACAAAGTGAAATTAATAAACGTGAAGTACAGCAGATTGGCATACGAATAACGTAAATTGTTAGTATTAAAATTAATGGATTCCTTGCAACATTACGGTGGCATTAAATGAATAAATAGTGTCCCTCGATTTCATTAACGAGTCCGGGAACGGTTTCCATTACGTCGGGGTCCCGTGGGTCGCCCGGTGACCACAATTTTTGCCGAATACGGGACCGCTTAGACTTAACATTAAATTGAAGTGATTTTCCGACCGAATTATTTACGTCGATTCCCTTTTATGTTATCTGTACTTTTTGTAAATTATTTTTTATATAAAAAATATCAATATTGGCTTTTTACCAATTACTTTTAACTCCTTTTTAGTCCTGAAAAACATCGTTACTTTGTTGTTATTATTTAGGAAAACATCGTGTTGCAACCTGCATATATCGGTGAAGAAATTCAAATATATGTGTGAAGTCACGCAAAATACGCGATAGTCGTGGAGTTGCGGAAAATGGAGCCCATCATGGCTCGAACCTTACTTAACTCAGTCCTGAATTTTATTTATCATTATTATACCAAACATTCAAATACTGAGTGTTACGTAACAAAAACTCCTAAATAAAAGGGCTGTATATTTCTTGACCGTCTGTTGAAGTGAAAAAAGTTCCCAAACAGTCATTACGTTACCCGATCTAATGCTATCGAGCCACAAACCAATACACTTAGACCGTTTCTAAAATAGAATTGTAGTTAATGGAGTGTTATATTGGAGAGAAACCTCTCACTTTTATATTATGATAATGGTGGCAGAGAACAGAATCTATGTTACCTGATTCTTTTCCCGACGGCAGGGTAATGGTTAAAACACCAACATAGATATAAACATACTTACCAAATGTATATCACTAGGCTTATATATGTTGTTTTGTCTACTATTAACCTCTTGAAAAACAACGTTCTACATTTTTGCAAAATTTAATTGAGATCAATTAAGCCGTTTTGGAAATAACTACAAAGAAACATCCATTCATCCATCCAAACTTCATATCTATTTGAAGTAATATTGTAAAGAGAGAAACTTTGTATTTTAGCATGTATTGAAATAACTCAAGAATTACAGGGCCGATTTAAAAAAATCTTCCACCGTTAGAAAGCTACTTTATCTCCGAATAACATAGGCTTATATTATATTTTGAATTCCGCGCGTACACTGTTAACTTTATACTACAAGGTATGGTGATGTAAATCGATTATATATATAACGTGACATAAATCAAATTGCAATCCATGTTGTATCTAATCCTAGTAATAAATATTTTATTGTTTAGAAATAACAATAGCTAGTGGTAATATTTTATCAGCTCAAAGTAAATCATAGTCGGGTGCACCTGCGACTCGTCCGACATTATTAATGAACTAATTTGTTTTAAAACTATTACTATTACAAATAAAGTATTTCCCTGAGTTTGCATTGTTTTTTAAAAACATAAGTTATCCGATTTTTGTATAGACTTTTAGCAGTGGTAATCTGTATTAATATTATAAAGAGATTTTTTTTTATCTCTTGAAAAAACTCAAAACTACTAGGCCGATTTGAAAAACTCTTTTACTGTTAGAAGGCTACATGATTCGCGAATAACATAGGTTTTTTTTTAAATTCCGCGCTGACGAAGTCGCATGCAACACCTAATTGAAGATAAAAAATCGCAAGCTATAATTTAAAAGCTAAAATAAATAAGTTGCTTTACAAGGCGTCTTCGTCCGCGCAAAAATATAAAAAAATACTAAATTATACTATGTAACTCAATGATAATGAGTATTTTTATTATAATATTTTTATGAAAGTGATATAGATGAGAGGAAAACTTTGCCTTACTCGTTTATTTCGCTGTTATAAAAGTTAATAAAGTGTTTTAAGCTTGAAGTTATTTATTGGAGATATTTCACGCAACTGATAGCCTGCTAACCGCTATCCAAACTTCCGAGATAAGGTATTTCCCTAATACAGGTAAATACATCCAAAAGGTTTTACAGGACTTTAAGTTTTACATTTATTTTATGTTATATCGGCAAATGCTTTTTATGTACGCACTTTTTGCCTCCAGTGTGAATAGATACTTACTTTTAATCATTATTTTCTATTGGTAGTAGTTACTAACGCATTGGTTGTATGGTAAATGGGCCATGAGCCATGTATCTGAACTAATTATAATGTGATTATGAAGTGCAGAGTGTATTCCTTGACTCCGACATCACCCAGTGCCGCCCACAAGTGATAATAACCCATACTAATTCTGACAACGTGCCACTTGGGTCGTAGTACCTATATTTTATACCATATTTTATTGAATACAATAGATATGACGCTTTCGACAGGACAATATCCGTTTAATTATGCATTGTCAGCGAACAAATTGTCCGTTCGGTCATTAAAATGCAAAATATGACCTTAATTACATTGGAATATATTTTTAGTTATAATAAACACTTTAATAAAGACTTGGCTGTATAAATTATATCTTTACAAAACAGGGGGGTCACCCAAAGTATCGATTGGTGATATCGCTTATGGAATCGACAAAAATGTATGAAATTAACAATGACATTTGATAAATCGGTGGCTCGGAGGTTTATCTATTGATTTGTAAACTGCAGGTCCAAAGTTCGAATACCATGTACCAATGTGTTTTTCGATTTTCAATCTTCATAAGTACATGTTCACCCGACCTTCTTACGGTGAAGAAAAACATCGTGATGCAACCTGCACATATTGGCGAACAAGTTCGAAGATATGTGCGAAGTCACGCAAAATACTCTCTAGTCGTGGAGTTGCGGAAAATGGAGCCCATCATAGGTCGAACTTACACTACACTACACTTACTAAGTCATGTGCTTGTCACGTGTGAGATATAGGCCATCATTGTCAGTTTAATACATTTTTGATGTTCGCTATCGAATCGTTTTGTAACGTATGTACATTGAGTAGCCCCCCGGTACTATTATATGTATAGAACCCTTCATGATATTATCGTATGTTTTACATTTTTGATGGCATAAAAGATACCTTATTGTAAAGAACATTGAAATGTAGGAAAAAATAATCCATAAACTTTCAGTATCAGAAAATAAGTTTTTAATTGTTATTTCCTGAAGAAATTATGAAATAATGTAAATTAAAATGAATAAGAACCAGTACATTTCCTGGTTTATTAGTTGTTAGAAATCTTTACAACTGCACAGGAACAAGTAATCTTGTACGAAAGAGTATTATTTTACGAACATTTATTTTGTGAGCCACAAAAATACTTTGTTACGTGCAGCTTTGTTGCTCGATCCTTTGTTACTGCTGATCGTAAATTCACTTTATACTTTAAAATATTTAATTCTAAACTAAACTAAAGTTATATAAAAACTATTATTCTTGTTTTGATTGGTAATAAATTAATTATGTTGTGAAGAAATTAACGACAAATTATTAGGTAAAAGCGTCCAAAGCAACAGAAAAAGAAGGTTCCAGAACTGGGGGGATAGTTTTTTTCTTATTATTTATTTATCACAATAAAAGTTACAATATACTTATTTCTATATCTTACACGCTAATGAAACCTTTAAGGATATACCTAGCGCCATAAGTAGTGTCGCTTTGCGAACGGTAATAATTTTTAAGTTTGGCGGCTATATTGTTGTGCGTAATGCAACCTAACAGTTCCGAGGCTAGTAAGTTGGGATTTATCTCCTGAAACCTGACTGTACAAAGCCGTGCTTACTTACTCCGCTGGCGCAACAAACCAAGATGGGTCTTGGCCCTCAACACAAGAGAGCGCCATCCGACAAAGCCGTAAGTAATTGAAAAATATAGTATAGTGATTACAGCGATTTAATGCAGTTGACTTGCTTCTATCAATGTTTGCTCCCCCCCCGAACCAACGTCTGGATACGTAGCTAATTGTCAGTCAAAAAGTCTAATATTTTATCCTAGATTATACAGGATTATAAAGGATAAAAATAATATAACGTAAAGTAGTTCCATGTATTTCTTTTTATCTCTGCCAAATACTCGATTCATTTTAATAGCAAAATGAATTAAATTTATAATTAAAATAATTTCAAATAATTTTGGTGACATCGAAACTCTTTAGATGCAAATAATTTAAATTCGCGCATCAATTCATTTAATTGCATTTTCTGTAATAATTGTAAATGAACATTTTAATTCTTTCCTACGATTATATTTCCTAAATAATTATTAAAATAGGTATTTTAATTATATCATAAATATTATATGAATGTAATAAAATCATTTATAAGATTTTATTAAGTGAAAAATGATTCATTGTCATCAGGGGGCTTACCCAATGTACATGAGCTATAAACAGATTTGATAAAGAACATCAAAAATGTATAGAACTCACAACGATATTCAATATTTCACACGTGACAAGCACATGACTTATCAAATGTCATTGTCAGCTTCATACATTTTGGTCGAAACCATCGGCGATATCACCGATCGAAAAATACTTTGGATAGCCCACCTGAAGTAACCAAAACAGATTGATCCAGGATCCTTGCACTAGGCGCAGCTTGTATGAAAAAAACCAGCTCTTAACAAGAAACATCGTTAAAGGGTAACATAAACATTATATTAAAATACGAGCTATTACTCGCGACTTCGTCCGCGTGGAATTAAAAAAATTTAGCCTATGTGACTCGAGGATAATGTAGCTTTCTATGAGTGAAAGAATTTTTGAAATCGGCCCAGTAGTTCTTGAGTTATTTCAATACATACAAAAATACAAAGTTTCTCTCTTTATAATATTAGTATAGAAATAATAGTAACAAAGTTTGGATGCAAATGAAACTAAAAAATATTAAAAAGGGAACTATGCACTGAAATAGTAATTAGCACGATTGAATTAAAATTTAGCGCAACATATATACAACCTAATAAATAAACAGTAATCATTTAGGTATTCATTCATAGTACATAATTAAATTGTTAAAACTCACGTATAGTATTCCGGTTAAGGTACCGACTAGTTTCGGACTCTTCGGGAGTCCATCTTCATAGTACGTAATAGTTACTTTTACATAGTTGCATAGTTGAGACTTTTCAATTTCTCGCAACGAGCATTTAACAGCTCACATAAACGTAGTCGCGTTTTTATTACTAACATAACAATTATGATCGAAACATTAATCTTTTATATTATTTATAGATGAAAATTAATAGCTAGAAGCTCCTAGTGGTATACATTTTACTATGTATCCTCTAATTTTGGACAATAACTTGAATACGGGTAAAAGAGGGTAGGTTGAAAACCAGCGCGGTCCCCAGTGACAAGCTGGAGGCAGCATTAGCTGAGCCTTTCCCCTTAACCAGGAATTATGATTTTGTTTCTTTTCTTGTTTCATTTCTTTGATTGTTGTAATATTCTATTGTTTCTTGGTTAATAAATGGTGTTTTATTTTTTATTTATTTATTTATTAATAAGCAAAATACGGGAAATTTACAAACTCTACCACATCACTCTTGTTTTTCTGACCTGCGCTAAAATGGATCAGAACGCGATGAAAAAGCGTCGCGTTCAAACCATCGCCATGTGAACAAATACCGTCTGATAACCCAGAAACCTCTATAAGTGACAGTCATTCTCTAGTCCCGATGAGCTACCTCCAAAAGCGAGAAACTCGGATTAGAGTGAAACCTCTATAAGCGAGACACATATCACGGTCTCTGGGCTCTCGTTTATGCAGATTCGACGGTATATCATTTATTCTATTTCAAAGCTTTTTAAACGCGCGTTAAAAAGCTGTGCGAATGCAGGTTAACGACTTTTAAAAGTTTAATTTCATAATGAAAATATTTAAATTAAATCAATATAATAACTGATACCGAACATATATTATTTAATATTACTAAGTTTAATATTCCCCAAAATAATATTTACGTAATAGAACCCAAATATTCGTAAATGCGTTCTTATTTCACACGCGAACATTTGAAGAGCAAATAAAAACGTCAACACGTGCCGCCTTAGCGAGAAAGAGGGAAAATTATTCTCAAATCGTTATTTCCGAACGAATGACTTCGAATTAATAGATATTTATTTCACTCTTAGATCGAAAATGAGAATTTTGAGATGAGCGTACATTCTATTGAATACGTGGTATATGAGTTTTATTCATATCCTTGTTGTACCTTGACTTTTAAAATTATTTTATTCATTTTGAACTCTCACCGTGCAACTGCGCATTTGAAATGAAATGAAAAACTGAAAAAAGTTTGTTAGCTTTAAATTGTTATACATAAGAAGAAGTGCACAACGTCTTCGAAATAGGCGCGGCCTGTTTAGATAGATTACTTTAACAGGAAAGTAAAATATATTCTAAATGTAGCGGTCGCATCCTCCTTTAGCGGTCTTAAACGTTTCTGAGTGCCAATAGTAACTGTCGAATTTTCAAATGCCACTTAAATATTTAAGAGCTTGTTAACCACGCTTAAACTCCAAATTCTAGAGCGATCTCGTAAAATTTTGACGGCACTTAGATTTTAAGCGACGCTTAAATTTGAGTGACGTTTGAACATAAGGCGTAAGTCTCTTTATTAATAAAATAGCTGTTGTGCGCGACTTCGTCCGTGTCGAATTAAATAGCATAGCCTATGTTACTCGGGGATAATGTAGCTTTCTAATGTTGATTTTTTTTAAATCGGCCCATAGTTTTTGAGTTATTTGAATACATACAAAAATACAAAGTTTATCTCTATATAATATTCGTATAGATATAGACTATGCTTAATTGTTTTTTTTTTTGCAAATAATAAACTATCAGGATGTTCCAATATTTAAATCATTTCATTTGTTTTGGAGCTTATTTCCAAAAACTTTTCTCTGTAATCCCTCGTGCTCTTTAATACCCATCAATAGTAAAAACTCGGATAAAATAAAAAAAACTATACAAAAATAGTAGATTTATTTATTGTAACTGCTGTGTATTTCCTTTGAACCTTTTCCCCGATTATCGGGCTTAGTAACAGTACTGTGTTGTTAATTACAATTTGTTTGACTTATATTTTGTTGGCTTAGGACTGTATCTCGCAAAATACGAAAGAAAAAGGCGGTAATGAAGGTTTTTGTTGGCTTCTTATCGCACCTTTTCAGCTTTCCCTTTTGTTAAGATCCTGTTCTATTGATGTTTGTGTTATTGCAGTTTCTATGTTAGTAGATTAACATCGCTTTCTTTTAATCCGATTAATAGATGGAGAGAGAAAAGATTAGTAAAATTACATATCACTAATACACTTATTTTTTTTTTCAAAGAAATGATTTCCTAGACCCTATCAAGAATATTTACGACAAACTTTTCGAATAATTAAAGACAAAAAATGTAATAGATTTGGGCACCACAACGGTTTAAAGTACACCAATTACTGTCATATTTGTCGATAAAAACATTCTCGCAAATATTTGTGATAGGCCATCATTATTTTGAAGATACTAAACACAAAATATAAACATGCTGATGACGTAAATTAAGAATCTTAAACATAGCATGCGTAGAAAGAGAAACAAACAAAATCGTATAAGAAGAAAGTGACCAAGGATCTATGTCACTGTCTTTGTCACGTTACGTATGTTTCGTATAAATGTATCTCAATCGCTCTCAGTGTGACAAATGTCATGTCTCATCTGCTTCTTTTAATCTATAATACGAGTAGCATGGTTTCTTTGTTTTGTTTGTAATATAGTATTAAACAGATTTTTTAAAATAAAGCCATTAATACACTGTACGAACTAGGTAACTGTAATCGCGCGACGAACGAGCTTTACTTAGCTTTTAAAGTTTGAAAAGTCATTAGCTCGAATAAGCTACTGCTCCAACTTAATATCGAATGGCATTTAGTTTGACATTTACAGATGTGTTAAACCGTAGGTTGCATTTAACTTCTATTAATTTATTAAATGAACATCGCTACCTTAATTTAATCGATATTCTATAATACTAATTTAAGCGGCTAGAACTCACGTGTAGTATTCCGGTAACGGTACCGACTAGTTTCGGACTCTTCGGGAGTCCATCTTCACGGAGTTTACCCAAAGTACATTCGCTACGAAGCGATTCTATTGTGAACGTCAAAAATATATAAAATTGTCAATGACGATATTTCACACGTGACAATCACATGAAACACCGAATGTTAATGTCAGTTTCATACATTTTTGTCGATTCCATCGGCAATATCGGCAATCGAAAGATACTTGTGTAGCCACCCAGGGCGTGTTCTAGTTTTCGATGCTCGCCGTCGCGGCGCGCTCAGAGGGCGAGTTCACTATACGTCCCCACCGAAGGGCGCGGAGCTTACCCCCTAAGGGGTGACTGGGCCATAGTCAACAACGTTGGCCCAGTGCAAATTGGTCGACATAACACATATATTTGCTTTGTTTCGCCGATATGTACAAGTTGCATCACGATGTTTTCCTTCACCGTAAGGGCGTCGGGTAAATATGTACATATGAAATTCGAAAATCGAAAAACATTGGTGCATGTCGATATTCGAACTCGAGAACTGCAGATTACAAGTCAAGAGCTAATCCCCTAACCCACCGACGTTCTAAATTCATACAACTTTAAGAAAATTATAAATAAAACTTCCTGATTTTACTCAATGTTTTACATCGCCCGTTCGCAAGAAATATCTCTGAATAAATAAGGAATCATTCCAGATAACGAAAACAAATTGAATCGAATGACTTAATATTGACTTAATTCAACTTTTCCCATTCTGTTTGCATTTGCAAATTCGTTGTACAATGTTTGGCTTCATTTTAATACGATTTTCATTTTTGTTTAACTGATAGAAATATTTTTTTATATTCCAAAGATAAATGGAGAATACAATATTTAAAAGAACAAATGTTTTTATATATAACTTTAAACTTTCGTGATTTTTACTAACATATTGTTCGCATGTCGAACCATGGCATGCAAGTGTGCCGAAATATCGGGAGCTCAAACAGCTAAATAGTGGTAAGAACCCCATTTCTTACGAACATTTTTTTTTATTTTATTACAAAGTGGCAAACGAGCAAGCGGTCACCTCAATACGCTGAAAAAGCGAAGCGACCGCTACCCATAGACATCTGCAATTGCAGATGCGTTGCCTTAATCTACGGAGGAGGAGACGCACAGCAAGAGGATAATACCTCTTCCTATGCGTCCCCTCTCCCGCCAATCCACTTCCCCTTCCCATCATTTCCTAAGAAGAAAAGTATAGGAAGGGAAAGTTGACTAAAATGAGGCCTCTGGCACCATACCTCATCATACGAAATACGGAAATGCTTCCATTTCACGCCTGTCTTCTCTGTGGTCGTGGTTTTACACCGGGCGAGCCGGAAAATTCGTGCGAAGATGTTAAAGCTGGCTCTACCACTATTAAATATTTTATATTTTTCCCTACTATTTTTAAATGCATTTTTCAATACTTCACAACTTGAATGGTAAGAGTCGTTCAATATAAACCTTGAAAAACCGATACGAGGTCGTCGCGTCGATGACAGAAGTAAAAATTCAAAATGATCTTGAAACATTGAAAACCGAATTTATTCAAAACGACCTTGTCCGCTTTTTATCAAAAATAACAAATTATACAAACTCTTATTTAATTAAAAATAACTTATCTATATCTATACTTAATATTATAAAGAGAGAAACTTTGTATTTTTGTATGTATTGAAATAACTCAAAAACTACTGAGCCGATTTCAAAAATTCTTTCACCATTAGAAAGCTACATTACCCCCGAGTAACATAAGTTATAAGTCGCTTACAACAGCTAGTATTATATATATATTTAGTATATATACTGCTGAAGCACGTACCTTTTATTTATTTATATTATGAATATAAATTGAATCTCTAAGGCAGTTCTGTACCTATTAGAATAGAACTATATAACATAAATTATAAACTAGCTACCCACCCCGACTTCACACGTGAGCAATGCTGATACTAAATACACTACAAAAATGCGGAAAAAGGTATAATTATGACATCACATTAGAAATCTAAAAAATAACAGTATTTATCCACTATTTAATGGATGCTATACATATAAACCTTCCTCTTCATTCACTCTATTTAAAATCGCATCAAAATCCGTTGCGTAGTTTTAAAGATTTAAGCATACATAGGGATATAGGGACAGAGAAAGCGACTTTGTTTTATACTATGTAGTGATTTTTTAAGTATGCGATAGTAGGTAAGCCAGAAACGAAATACAAAGGAGTTAAATGTAAACAAAATTCCAGCTGACATTCTACACTCACATGAAATCCCAACTTCATACTACTTAAGCCGTAAAGCGCTTTATAGAATCGCTCGCGAAGTTTGAACATAGTACCAACTTTGGAAGGATTATTCCGGACGGTGTACCAACGTCATTGGACATCAAAGACGCAAACATCTGAATGCACCCAACTTATCACTTAAGTGACATTAATTTTAAGCATTCATATACTCGTATTTTAAACTTGGACTTGGCCAGACCACAGCTAGACCAGGGGAGCTACCCATATCGCGGACGTTAAACAGTGCCTGCGACCCCGCCGTAATACTTGTGAGGGCCGTCAGGTTTTAGTGGGTATTACGGTCACCTTCTGTGGCCGGCGAGTCCCTCTCTACGCCATTGCACGCCCGGCGTAGAGGTGCATATGTACATATTTACCCGACGCTCTTACGGTGAAGGAAAACATCGTGATGCAACCTGCGCATATCGGCGAAGAAATTCAAATATATGTGTGAAGTCACGCGAAATACACGTTAGGACCACACAGAAACAAGCGTAAAATAAAAATATTTCAAAAGGTAATAATAATGTGTATAAGTATTCAAGTTATCAATATTAATTCAATCTAAGAGTATATCTATACTAATGTTATAAAGAGAGAAACTTTGTATTTTTGTATATTTGTTTGTATTGAAATAACTCAGTAACTACTGGGCCGATTTCAAAAATTCTTTCGCCATTAGAAAGCTACATTATCCCCGAGTAACATAGCCTATGTTATTTAATTCGACGCGGACGAAGTCGTGCACAACAGCTAGTAAATCTATTAAATGATTGACAGAGCTCTCATATATATTTTCTATAAAAATCTTCACAGAAACATGATATGGGTTATAAAAGGAACTTGAGTCCGATCACACTTGACGCACAAAGAATTATTTATCATGAACAATCTTATTCACGTATCCCTTTACGAAGTTATAGGACGCGTTGACTTATCGTCTTTGTCAAAGGCCTAAGGTGGCCAAAGTACATTCGCTAAGATATGATTCTATAGCGAACGTCAAAAATGTATAAAACTGACATTGACATTCGATACGTCATGTGCTTGTCACGTGTGAGATATCGAACTTCAGTTTCATACATTTTTGATGTTCGCTATCGAATTGCTTTGTAGGGCATGTACTTTGAGTAACCCCCCAGTCTATATTACTATTATAAAGAGAGAAAGCTTGTATTTTTGTATGTATTGAAATAACTCAAGAACTACTGGGCCGATTTCAAAAATTCTTTCGCCATTAGAAAGCTACATTATCCCCGAGTAACATCGGCTATATTATTAATTTCCGTGCGTACGAAGACGCGTACAACAGCTTGTATATTATAAATGTAAAGTTATATAGATGTAGTTCAGTGAGGAGTGTATTTCGTAACCGTCGCCTCGCGCTCGAAATAATTAAACGCTGCATTGTGAGCGATACGCTTTCGTGCTTTTGACACGTCGCTAAAGCCTGCGCTACACTGTCACACAACACTATCCCTCTTATTCCGAAAAAGTACTGCGATAAACGAGCACCAATAAGTCGTCCATTATACGATACTGAAGGACTCTCGGAACTAAATAAGATAGACCAGGGATCTCATTGGACCAAATTATGTATTATAAGATGTACCAGGAACAGGAATGTTCTGTTTTGGAATTAATTTTATGAATGTACCAGTACCAAACGTAGAAAGTACAAAAGTAATAACACTGATTCTCGTTTCGGTATAAAGCGGTATATGCTATACTCTAAAAATAGACCAGGTGGTTACTGAAAGTACAAGCGCTACAAAGGGATTCGATAGCAACCATCAAACATGTATGGAACTGATAATGACGTTCGATATCTCACACGTGAGAAGCACATGACTTATCGAATGGTTGTCAGTGTTGATATCGCCAATCGAAAGATACTTTGGGATTATACCACCCAGGTGAGAGAAATGCCGCTATCGTGGTTTTGTCAGAAAATATAGGCGTGATAATCCGTCATAATAGCATCTCATCGAGCTTATAGTTGTGTCAATTCTTGGTGATATAAAGTTCTTCTAATCTGTAGTAGCAAGTATATAACTTTAAACTTTCATATTACTAAAATATTGTTCGTAAGAAACGGGATTCTTACCACGATTTAGCTGTTTGAGCTTATATTTAGCACATCTGCATGCTGGCACGGCCTGACTGGTCGAGTAATATGTAGCAGCAAGTTCTAAATCGATACTTAAATTCAGGTCAAGGAATACATTTTTAAATATTTCTAAATTAATTTAGTTGTAAAATGAAGTAGTTGTGCGCACGCTTTATACAAAGGTTGTCTAGCAGGAATCCTACATTCAGGACATAAGTTGAGTGTTGTCTAAAGCAGAGTCGAGCTTGGCGAAGCCGACGCCCGCGTTAATCCGTATGTTTTGTTGTACTGATTTATAGTACATCTGTGTGCAAGGATAAGTTTAATTTACGCTTAGATTAATGCATGGATTGAACACTTTGCTAAATCCACAACACAAATAACCTTGGATTGTAATATATTGCATATATGAACGATTATTGTTCCACAGGAGATCCCGGGACCCTCGCAGAGGATGGCCACCGATGGGGTTTTAGTGAGTTCAAATCTCACATAGCCCTGTTTCCCCCAAAAGGCAGGGTATCTTATAAGATTTCCTCCGATATAAAAAAAACACATTTAATGACATTCTAATAATTTTGCAATGATCCAATCAAGATCGAATAGTTTGTGAAATCGTAGTGTTATTATTAATTTTAGCAGTCATCATCAAACTGCCCTTGTCCCTATCAGGTCGGCACAGTATGTACTACTTTTCCTTACAATGCTTGTTTACTATTATAATGTCTACGCTATTTTCTTATGAACATCCTCTTTCACAAATCACGAAAGGTACGATGGTTAGATGGATGTTTGTTTGAAGGTGTCTCCAGAACGGCTGAATGGATCTCGATGAATTTTAGCACAGATATAGAACATAGTGTGGAAGAACAAATAGGCTGCTACTAAGTTTTTTAATTCCGCACAATGAAGTCACATGGGACACCTAGTTTACCAATAACCAATAGTCCTAGTCACATGAGTTATTAGCCCCATAAGGTGACCCATTATCGATATTTCCGAATGAATGAATCGAATTAATTTCTCGTCAGATCGATAGTGTGTGAGCCGGCACGGGCTCGGGCTCGGGGCTGGGGCAGACTTTGTTATGCAAATTTGTATTTGAACAGCGCGAGAACTGGCTTCGAGATTGTCACGCTGAATTTCAACGAAGTAAGATCGAGTACACTATCGGTTTACGTTTAACTGATTTAATGTTTGCCGTTTGGAGTTTATACTTCGTTCAACGACCTTGTGTATCAAAATCCTGGTATAGAAAGCGTCGGATGCTCAGCGGCTTAGCTCTTAACTTGTAAACTGCAGGTTCCGAGTTCGAATCCCGCCATGAACCAATGTGTTTTTCGATTTTACATACATATTTACCCGACCCTCTTAAGGTGAAGAAAAACATCGTGATGCAACCTGCACATATTGGCGAAGAAATTCAAAGATATCTGTTAAGTCACGCAAAATACACACTAGTCATAGAGTTACGGAAAATGGATCCCAACATGTAGTTCGACTACATGGACATGGACAATGCTGGGATTTGGTGCATTAAATAGTTTTGTATGGACATCGTGTCGGATCAGAAGGTCAGGGTGTTGGCACAGACAAGATTCTAAAACCTTAAATTACAGAAGAAATCATTTTATGCTCGATTTGAAATTAAATATCCCAAAGAAGGGACCGATTAAGTAAATGATTCAAAGACTTTTGATTGTGGCAATAAAACTTTTTATGTGTGCGATGAAGTATTTTTTCAGATAAATTAAAAAATAGCGATATTTTAAACTATTTTAGTTTGTATTTTTGGGCAAGAACAGTAATTAGGATGAATAAAATCTTATTTTTAATGTTCGTTTATAAATTAAAATGGTGTTTTCCTAAGGAGCGTATAATGGGAACTAGCTTAGAATTTATTGACAATATAAGATTTATTCCCACGCTAGATATTTTACAGAATCTTCGCGTGGGACGTATATAATCTGGTACAAGTCTTTGCAATACTTTTTCACGACGTAGTTATAAAACGAATTGGATATCCTTTGATCGCGACATTGAATGAGATGTGTAAAAGCCAAACGTGTACTCTGAATTCTCACTGGATTAAGATTAAAATAGCTTTAGGTATCTAACAGACAAAAATGTACTACATTTTTTGAAAAATGTAACCTTATGTTATGACCCGTGTTCTTTGACTAATATAAATATCAAGGGCGTATTTGCCATCTCTATTGTGATTGAGATCAATTTTAAATAAACTTATCTTCGTTCTAAAATAACGTTAAATTAAGAAACGAATGTACACCAAGGCAACACAAGAATAACGTCTGTTCGCCAAGACGAACAGAAACAGACTGCCACAAGTGCCAACTGCAACTTCTTTGCAAAGGCTCTCATTTGACAACTTATTGTTTTTGACATTTCCTGAAATATTTCCTAATAGTAAATTATAATCTTCTAGAAAAAAGCAAGTAACCGTAAAATATAAGACTACTAGCGCCATCTATTATAGAAAATAGTATAACATCAAAGATTCAATTTCATTTCACTGGCAATTCATGCTTACAAAGTAGCGTAATACGTGCTCCCGTAATTTAAAGGTAAGATCTCACAAAATATCAATCGTTAACAATTGAACAAAGTGATAGACGATTGTATCAGTAATGGGGATTCCGTGCAAAAAATCCTCGCTTCGAAACTTGATATTGGAAGTAATGGGGTCTTGACTCAAATACAAGTTCACGCACACATTATCGATCAATGCGTTATTTACGGCAGGGAGGAGATTCCGGACGCAATCTTTCCTTGTTACAAGGTCGAAGGAGAAATGTTTGGTGCTTACAGTTGTGCTGGTTTCACACGAGGGTACAACGGTGCGACAGAATAGACAGTTTAGGAAGGTAAAGAATCTTTCGATAGGTGATATCGCTGATGGAATCGACAAAAAAGTTTGTAACTGACAATTATATTCCACAAGTCATGTGCTTGTTACGTGTGAGATATCGAACAGTGTCTGTTCCATACATTTTTTAATGTTCGCTATCGAATTGCTTTGTAGCGCATGTACTTTGAGTAACCCACCAGGGGGGCTACCCAAATTACTTTTTGATTGGCGATATCGTTGATGGAATCAACAAAAAGTTTGAAACTGACAATTACATTCGATAAGTCATGTGCTTGTCACGTGTGATATCGAACGTCATTATATTTGTCGATTCCATCAGCGATATTGCTAATCGAAAGTTATTTTAGGTCGCCCTATTGCTGTAACGCACACATAAAAAACAACTGTGTTTAAATATGTGCCTTCCTCTGGTCTATGGGTATTTGTTGCCATATGGACTTTCATTTACCGCTCAGGACGTGGCTAAGGGACACCGTTACGTCGAGGCAGTATTGTTTTATCTCTTCGTTTGTTTAATAGTACTGCATTCTATTATTGGGCTAGATTGTTTTGTCTCTGTGTGAAATAACGAAAGATTTCTATTTGCCGGTTTATTGTTAGTTCTCTGATGCCTTTGAATGTTACCCATGTTTCATTGATGTAACAACTTTTGACAGCACTTTACGACTGTGACGTCGAACGTACAAAGAAATATATTTCTTTGGTCGAGAACGTCAGTAAATGAGAGTACGGTCTCCCATCAATTACAATTCAAATTTTTATTATAATATTTTTATCTTATACAAGGTTGCACAATTCAAATATGTGTGAATACACGCAAAATTCACGCTAGTCGGACTTGCTGAAAATGGAATTCATCATGGGTCGAACTACATTTTTTCGACAAGGTTATTTATTTTTTAAATATTTGTGAATAGATATTGATTCTCATATTGGTCTTATGCCCGTTCTCACCAACGAACCCCTAAAGTAGTTTTAGATAGGTATATTTTTGCTTAAGGGTCTCCCTAAATTAAACTCATACCTAAATTGATTTGAAGTCTAAAGTGACACTTAACTGTTGGTGAAATCGAAAGTAGTTTTAGGTGACATTTAAAATGCATTAAGGGTAACCTAAAATTTTGGGATTGTTGGTGAAAACGGCCATTATTCCTTTAAACATAATAAAATTAACTAAAACAGATTTATTTTAATGTAGGATTAACCATATATTGTTTTTTTTTAATAACATTACTTGCATTTCTCTTTTTCCTCTTATAAAGAGTTCTTTGTATATTAATTATTTAATATTTACAGAGTATTATTATTTCGTGGTGTAATTAGCGCAGCATGAACAAACAGAAGAAAGGAAAAGACGTTTCTATTGTTACTGAAAACAGTAATAACAATTTTCTTCGAAGAAAATAACGGCTTTTTCACTTTGACTCTGTTCGCTTAGAGTTTTGTATTCGAATTGCTTGAAATAAATTAACTGGCATCCATTTATTTCATAAAGTAAGGAATCTACATTTACTAACTAATTTTATTGCTTTTGGAAAAGTAATAAAAAATAATAGAAGACTTTTATTAAAACACTAGCGACCCGCCCCGGCTTCGCACGGGGTGCAAATCGGTATAATGCTGATACTAAATAATAATTTACTATAAAATATGTTTGTATATGCAACGTTCGCAGCTTCTTTATCAATACACAATACAAAAAGGTGCTAATTTACGGCATCATATTAAAAACCTCTAAATTATCAGTGTTACTCTACTATATTGTGACTGTATTATACATGTAAACCTTCCTTATGAATCACTCTATCTATTAAAAAAAACCGCATCAAAATCCGTTGCGTAGTTTTAAAGATTCAAGCATTTATAGGGACAAACATAAAAACGCGTTATTGTTTTATACTATGTAAGGATAAGGATTCCACCTTTAACAATTCCTTGCTAATAATAAGTACATGTTTGATTGAATAAATGTAATTTGATTTATATTTTCATTAACTATTACACATGGGTAACCCAAAGTAAATTCGCTACAAAGTGATTCTATAGCGAACGTCAAAAATGTATGAAACTGACATTCGATAAGTCATGTGATTGACACGTGTGAGATATCGAACGTCATTTGTTGTATACATTTTTGATGTACGCTATCGAATCGATTTGTAGCATATTTTGAGTAACCCAGGTTGTAGGCTAAGTTATATTTTTTCTATTTTTAAGCCCAAATATAAAACCTGGCATTGTTAACTGTCTGTCAAATAAGACTACAGTCAAACCTAGATAAGAGAGAGCTAATCCAGGTTTGACTGTATATGTTTTTTATTTATTCCTTGACCATCTTTAAAGAATTCAGATAAATTCTTACATAATAATATTTGCATAACCCAGGTTAAAGTATTTAAATTTATTCCGAGTTACACATTTCCGTCTAGACGTCTTCATACGTGGAGCATTTTTGAGTTTCGTGTGCGAAGCTTTTGATATGGTAATTTAACAAGTGTGGTACCGACATGTAAAACATACATACAATAATACTAAAGATATTTTCATTATAACATTGCCCTTTTTCCTAAAAAGTCCCTAACCGGGATGTCAACATGTCCAAGCGCCAATAGCCTAATGGTTTTGGGGTACTGACTGCCGATCCCGCGGTCGTGGGTTCGAATGCCAACATTTGGCTATTGTCGTGAACCATATTCTATTAGGTTGTTCGGAAAGTCATTTCCTTTTTTTCCCGATAGAGGATTTAATTGAATTTTTTGCACCCAAATTCTCACTTAAGCCTTTTAATTATTATATGCTTTGAAAGCTCATATAACAAGGCTAGTTTGTGAAAAGTTTCAATTAATTCTACGTTATAGTTTTTGGTTGGTGCCCTTTTAAATATGGAGAGCGAAAAGCAAAATTTTCGACTTATTTTATGTTTTGCTACAGAAAGGATAAAAATGCTGTTGAAGTCAGAAAGAAATAGACCGATGTGAATGGAGAAGGTGTGTTGACAGTACGCCAGTGCTAGAACTGGTTCGCTAAATTTCCATCCGGCAATTTTCATGTCGAAGAGTTTTCAAGTTTTGAAGGCTGGTTGAAGCTGATAAATACAAAATACAGTTTTGTCACTCGCCAATAGCTTCTACAGCTTGAATGCAATACAATGACATACCCAGACCTAGCACTATTGTCTCTATAGGCAGAATTGTCTATAAATTCCATCAAAAAAACGAAATGACTTTCCGAACAACCAATAATATCGTCGGCTTAGTGCAAGAACTCATTAAGTAACCAATGCAAAAAGTCGAGTTATAAGTTAATTAGTTTTAGTAATATTGTATGTCCCCCTTATTACCACAAGTATTACTCCGTCATACAGTCCAAGCTATAAAGCTAACAACTAGCAAGTTTTTGCATTATAAAGATCTTATCAAGGCGAGTGTATAGCTGTTATTAACTGCACATAATTATTTTTTGTAATTGATGAGTTCTTGCACTAAGCCGACGATATAAGATTTTTGAAGCTTACTTCGAATGGTTAAAGGAAATATTAGTAAATTCACAAAAATCTACTAAAATTTTATAAAAAAACATAGTGTACAACTCCTCTGTAAAATGATGCACACACAGCATGCGTATGACGATGTCTAAGGTGTTTTTAGTCCGTCAACGGTATACGCTATAGCCAGTTCCATATCTTTCTCTTTTGTTTCAAACAGAATATTATCTTCCTTTGATTTTTTTAATTTGACATTAAAAAAAATATATTATTTTTCACAATTTTAAAGTATTCTATTTCATTATTATCAAAGTTAACAGTTACAAACATGGGTTGAGTGAAACGCGAGTAAAGTGAACTCAATACTACTCCAACCACGTACACTATCAACGCAATAGGAAGTTGTGGC